>JAPSGF010000031.1:2790568-3256367 GCA_035772895.1 Perdix hodgsoniae
ACATCCCAGCACACATCCCAGCACACATCCCAGCACACATCCCAGCAGCTCAGTGCCCTGATGCTGGGCACAGCAGCCCGCACTCAGCACACACGCTGACTTCTCTGTGGAGCACAGCTGCTGCCCTGCCAAACTGCTGCTTTCCAGCTAATAAAATTGCCTCCCAGCTGATAACAGCCTGGCAATATAAAATACTTGGTTGTTAACCGCTGTTGTGACAAATAATACCATTCCACTGACAACTCTGTTTTTTCCAATACAAACCTACTTGGACTATTTATTATTGACAAAGGGCACTGCTCTGCCATTATCCAATTTTAAAAAACACAAAATAAACAGCAGTAGCAAACGTGCCAGCACTCTCTGCTTTAGCAAACTAAATCAAACCCCTCTCAGTGCCGGCAGTCCCATCAGATCCTGGAACATCACCTACACAGGACCATGGTGAGATGCAGCTCCTGCAGTTCCTGCCTTGTTGGCGTTTCGACTACAGACCAGTGTCAGCAATGGCCTTCTCCAAACTTGCTCCTCTAAGACCGCCCTGATGTTCCTTCCTGATGTGACTGCTGAGCAATCACTGAAACATCACAATCCATAGCACAGCTCATGTGTTACATTACACACCAGCAGAGCTGCATCCCTCCTGGTGAAGATGTAACCATTACTGCCCGTCTTGCCAATTACACAGCCTGCTGCTGGTACTGCACCCTCAGACTCCATTTTGCCAAGGTTATCTAAGAAACCCAGCGGTACATGGACATTCCCAACCAAAACGCTGTTTGTTCATGCAAAAAGACACACAAGTGCACTCAGCTTTCTTCATTATCTACTTCAGCTTTTCACTCACAAATGGATCACCTTGTAGCAACATCTCAAGCAGCTTTAGGCACAGCAGCCACATTCATCAGAATGTCTTAGAATGTCCCATTCATTACAGTTAGTCATTTTGGATTTTAGTGTTTTCTCATCTGTAACTTGAATATATTAGAGAAGTTCAAACAGTACTCAAAGTTCTGCAAGGACACCATGCAGGCTTTCACAGAATAGGTCTGAACTTTTTGTCCCATCCCTCCGGGGAACAAGTGCAAACTACTCAAAGGAGGTGACTCACATAGATTGCACTGCCACCCTTCAGAACCAGCACAGCTCAGTTCTGCCCTACGCACTGCGGTGACGCTGCTGCAATCTGTGCTTTTGTCCAGTTCAAGAATTACTCCATAGTGCGCACACAAAAGAAGATATTTGACCTCACTTGTCCCCAAAGAAGTCTAATTTGCCCAGATATTGAAGTGCTAGTGATGTGTATTTAATGAGAGTTCTTTTCGCGTGTTTATTATCCAGTGACATTTAGGAGGTCAGCCTGGTAACTCAGCTACAGCGCTCTGTTCTGCTCCTTTATTAAATGCAAAGGAAAATGTGAGCGACCCAGGTTGCATTTACCTGTGAACAGCAGCAGTGTGTGAGCTCACAGACGGTCTCATAAAAAGCACACGGGGGGAGTGAAGGAGACCCAGGCAGTACAGGGCTGGGAGGTACAACAGAACAGATTTCCCTTTCAGGTTGCGTTGTGCCAAGAGCATCCATCAAACACACGAGCTGCCCTGGCTGCTTCCCCTGCCAGCAAACACAGCCACTCACATTCTGACAAATCCTGGAGAGCCCCAGACCCAAATGAGTGAAAGCTAACCCCAACTCAGCTACAGCTCTCCAACAAGGCCCAGCTCCGTATCCTCAAGGAACTGTGCTTCTCTTCCTGTCTCTGCAGCACAACAAAACACACCTGCTGTTTCCCAGCCCCAGGGGAAGCCAAGTAACTGCAGTACTCCCGACATGGTCTCCAGCCTCAGCTGGGTGCTCCAAGCACCACCAGGAGCTGCTCCCAGACGGAGACTGCAGAGCAGGGTGGGCATGCTGTTATCCCCACACCGGGCCCAGGCAGGAGCCGCCCTCCTTTGCTGCAGGCATGAAAGACTTTGGAGGGGGAGGCAGGAGAGAGGCACCAAGCAAAGACTTACTTTCTTCCTTGCTGTGAACATTTCATCTTTGCATAACACACGAGTTTCTCTGTGTCCTTCCTAGAGCACTCTAAGCATAATGAAGCACAGTTTCTTGTTTCACACTCCCATCTTTGTTTATTTTATTTAAAGCTTTTACTTCAGAGCTTTGTGGCTGGAGATCAAACAAATAAAAGGGAATTTGGAAGCTGCACCGTCTGATCTGCATTCTGCTCAGAAGTTAAACTAAAAATTGCCACCAGTACACAGCACTCATTTTGGAGACCATTTGGCAGCACATGAAAGCGCTGCTCCCTAAGTAATGCCTCCTGTTTTATTACACTGGCCCATGACATCAGAGGTGGATGGCAGTGGTGTGGCAGTAGAGGCTGAACCTTCCCACCAGCACTTGCCTGAATGGCATTGGAGATGGGAGCGTGGATGCAGCAAAGGAGTGTCGCTGCAGTCCTCCAGGCAGAAAAAAACTGCACCCACTGACATCCATCCATGTTTACTGAATGCTTACAGAGACCACATGGCGGTGTGAGCACAGTGAGGGGTGGGTGGTATGTTCCAGTAGTGGCAACAGTGTGTCACCTCCACTGACAGAGCTCTAGTTCATTGCTGGCACTATTACAACGCACAGCTGAGGGTGCTGACTGCTGAACAACAGCGTTTGTAGCTGAGAACGTGCTCTATCAAACAGTGTAACTGTGCTCTTTGTATCTGCTGTAGCTTCCATGGAAACAAATTGGAGGCATTACTTTCAGAGTGACCTAACGCTGCCAGTTTGCCTCCCAGAAGGGCAGTATAAAATAAACTACTTGTTTGTCCTTTCACTATCAGATAGCAAAGACTGACTCCTGAATTCAGCGCCTTGCTCACATTTACGAGATGTGGAATCACTGTTTGCTATTTAATCTCACCACCAGCACACATGGGATGAACCCACTCCTCCTCCTGGACACAGCTCAGCAATGCCCTTACTGGCACTGAGAACACTTTCCAAGTTGCTGCACCATACGCAGCCCCTCACTTGCTCACCAGACTTCCTCCCTACAACAAAAGATTAAACCTGCATACAGTCTTTAAACTGAAAGTTACATTTTTCATTTAGAAGCGCTCACTCTCCTACAGCACAAAATGCAACAAGTTTACCAGCAGACTCTGCCGGCCTGCAGGAAGTGCTGTGCTCCCACGTCAGCCTGCCTTACTGGCAGAGGGGCAGTGATCTTTTCCAGGCACACGCAACCACAGCACTGAGGTTTTATACTGTAGCTTCAACAGAGAGCACTATTTGAGTAGGCAGTATCCCTGGCACAGTGGGCAGCCTGTCACCTCAGATCCGTTCCCTTGCACACTGTGACATTACTGATCACTATTTTTTCTTAAATTCAGTATCACAGTACTTGTCCCACACTATGGGTTTTCCATTTATGGCCTGGTCCATCCGGTGGGACTCCGCTCTTTAAGGCACCTTGTTGACAGACACATTTATTCTGATCATTTCATGCTTCAGTCCAACAAGATGATGCAGAGAATCACCTTTCCCCACACAGCATGCATGCTGCTGAAGCCAACAAGAGCACACCTGAAAGCAGCATTTCGTCTATAATCACGTTGAAATACAGCATGGAGAGGCCCTACTTCGCTGCACTGAACATACCAGGAAGGACTCTGCTGCAATGCAAATAGGATTAGATCCCAATTAACTGGGGACATGGCAGCCAGTGCCACGCCATCAGCTTGAGCACCGTGTTCACCACCAGCAGCACAGCCAGTGCTTGAGCCCACTTCTGCTTTTGTGCAGAGGAAACATCCCTGCGTACAACAAAAGGACTTACAAATGCTGACGGCTTCTGAGTAACCACATTACGTGATTCAGTCACTACACACAGACGTGCAGCACTGATCTGTCACTGAGTTCAGGCTCAGAGGTGCTGTGCACACAGGCCAGGCTCAGCACAGCACCATGCCCTGCAGCCCCACCTGAGTCGACACCCAGTTTCACCCCACAGTCCTCTCTGTGGAAAACACACCACGCTACAAGAAGGCAATGCTTTCACAGAGCACCACAGCAAAAACCCAAAAGGAGTCGCCTCCCCAGTGCAGAGAACAGCAGGTGCTGCTCTGCACCTTACCTCGCTGCCCCGACTGACAGCCTGGCGCTGTGCTTTCCTGGAGCAGCAGCAGCAGCAGCGCCAGCAGTGCCGGCAGCACCGCACAGCAGGCGGCTCCAGCTTTGCCGCTGCGCAGCCGGCAGCATCGCTCCCCATCTGGGAATTCCCACAAAACGCTTTTCTACATCCTGCTAACCTCGTTCACAGCTTCTTATCTCTCCGCCCGGTGCGCACGAGCCGCCAGCCGGGGCCCGCTTTGCCTGGTACGTGTCACCGCAACACACGAGTCCTGCGTGAGAAAGAGGCCGAGTTCTTCGGGCACAGCGCGAAGGACGGCGGTCCCTTACAGCCGCAACCAGCACCGGCACGGCTCGGCCCGCGTCCCTAACGGGCGCGTTCCCACGCACCGCCACCGCACCGCTGCGTCCGGCGGTCAACCGACAGCGGATCCTGGACGGCTGAGGTCGCGGCCGTCCCACGCCCCGGCCTCCCGCCCCTCCGCGCAGCCCCGCGCCTACCTGAGCCGTGCTGCTGCTGCAGGATGGCGGTCCGCCCCCGGCCCTGCCCCTGTCCGGGCGGCGGCGAGGCCGAAGCGGCGGCGGCGGAGGGTCCCCGCTCTCCGGGCGGCGGCGGCGGACGCTTGCCGGGCCCGGGGCCGGGCGGCGGCGTGGCTCTGCCGGCGGGGCCGTGGCGGCGGGGGGCCGCCCCGCTCTGGATGTGGGACACCGCCTCGGCCGCCTGCACGTCTGGCGGAGCGAAGCGGGACAGGACGCGCAGCAGCGCCTGGGCCTTGTGCTCCTGCGTCTCGTCGTCGCTGTAGTCCGCCACGCGGCACTCGTAGACGCCCTCGTCCTGCCGCCGCACGCCCGACAGCCGCAGCCGGTGCGAGATGTCGTTGCCCTGCACGCGGACCGTCTGCAAGAGAGCGGAGCCTCAGCTGCGGGGCCGGCCCACTCTTCCCTCCCCTCCCCCCCACCCCCGCCGCTCGCAGCGCCGTCCGGCCCCGCGCTGGGGCGGCAGTAGCAGCCCCAGCATCCCCTCCCCAAGCCCCCGTCCGCAGGGAGCGGCCGACGCGCCGTGGCCGCACCGTGCGGTGCCGGCGGTGGGGTCGGGACGGGACGCGCGCCGCGCCCGCTGCACTTACACTGATCTTCGTCGCGTCCTTGTTCGCCACCTGAGGAAGAGAAACAAGAGGTCAGAGCCCGCCCCGGCGGCACGCGGAGCGGCGCTCCCTCCCACCCCGCTACTCGGACGAGTAGATCCCCGCCCATGGCACAGAGGAAGACAGAGCCCTGCCCGCACCGGGGGGCAGCACCGGGGGGCAGCACCCAGCGGCACCGCCCAGCGCCCGCGGGCAGCTCCTGGCACCGCGCTGCGAAACGCGCCGCCCGCGGCAGCGCCAGCCCGCAGTCCGGCCCCGCTGCTCGCACCGCAGCGCTTTACCCTCCGCCTTTGGGCTGTCCCCGCTAAGCGCCGTAAAACTCGAGCGATGCCACAGCTCTCGCCGATGTACCATCAGCTCCGCGCGCACCCCGCCATCATTTCTGGCGAAAGCGACTCGCGGCTTTTCTACGAGGCTAAATCCGAGCGATTTACCTCCCTGTCTGACAACTGAGTTACACTTTCCCCATCCAGGCGGCACCGCAGCAGCTCAGCGCCTATAGCTGCGCATCTCGATCGGAGCGCTGCAGGAAAACGAGCGGTACCGGAGCCGGGAGCGGAGCGGTCCCCGGCCGCACCCCGCCGGCACCGCCCGGGGCACCGTACTGGCACGGGGGCTGCGGGGCGATCCAGCCGTTCCAGGGAAACGCGGCGGAGCGTTCGGAACGGCGCCCGCCCCCGAGCCTGGATGCTCGCTAGGGGGAGGGGACTCGCAAGATTTAACGCTACTTCATGCATTTTAATTTCTACACCCGACTGCGTGAAAACGGCTGGCCGAGCTCCACGCGCAGGTGTACGCGCGCACCCCGCACAGCGCGCATCGGCACAGCGCTGCCCCGCGCCGCTCCCGCAGCTGCCGGCGGAGCTCTCAGCCCGCGGCGATGCCCGCGCCTGCAACCCCAGCTATTCTCCGGCCGCCTCGCTCGAGCCCTCGGTCTCGGTTTCACATTCGTACTCCGAACGTTTTGTAGTTACAGCCCTTAAGACGCTGTCCTTATATTCCTACGGTGAATTCCCCCCTTCCCCGGAGGCCGCGCTGCCCCCTGCTCCCTCCGCGTCCCGCCCGTTACCTTGCTCCTGCCGCCAGGGATGCTGACGGCCAGTTCGTGCGCGAGTTCTCGGACCGGTTCCTTGAGGTACCACCACTGGATTTCCAAGGAATAAGAGGTGGATCCGCTGGCTCGGAAAGCGCAAGGCATCTCGATATCGTCTCCCTCCCTAACAGTCACATCTTTGGGAACTTCGGTGAAGGTGGCTGGGAGGGGAACACAGAGTTACGAGGCCGGTTAGCGGGGAACGGGCTCCGAGCGCCGCGGGCAGCGCGCTGCAGCCGGACCAGGGCCGCGCCGTCCCGCAGCCGCCCGCCGCGGGGCTCCGCGCCGGAACGGCCCCACTGCGCCCCAGCAGAGCCCCGGGAGGGCCGAGCCCCACTCACCGGTGACGCCGAGCAGCAGCGGCGCGTGCAGCACCAGGGAGCAGAGCGTGCAGAGCAGCCCCCGATTTTCCATCGCATCGATGGGGCCGCGGCGGGCGCGCCTCAATCCATCGCACGCCGCGGGGCCCGGCGCCTCCCCGACAGCCAAAGCCGCCCGGCCGCCCCGCGTCCGCGGGAAGCTACTGTAACATCCGCGGCCGGCGGCCGCACTCCGCGGGAGGAAGCGGCGTTCCTGGGAATTAAAAGAATCCCGTCCCGGCGATCCGCTCGGCGGCGAGCGGGTTCAGCTGCCCTGAGCCGAAGAGGGGCTCCCTCCGTCCAGAAGCGCGCAGGCGACGCCGGGCTCCGCTCCGAGCCCCATCCCAGTGACGCTGCGCGGCGGCACAGCCGAGCCCCGCTCCGCACCCGCACGGCCCCGCGGCGCCGAGCTCTGCCCCCGCGCGGCCGCTCCGCGTCCGGCCCGCGCCTCCCCGCCCCGCCCCGCCCCGCCCCGCCCCGCGTGTCCCCGCCCCGCACGGCCCCTCCCGGCCCCGCGCTCCCAGGAAGGACCGCCCGGAGCAGCGCGGAGCTGCGTGCCGGCAGCCCGGCGCGGTGCGTGCCCGGGGCTGATGGCTCCGTGCCTGTCAGTCTTCCTAAATCCCTATGTTTATTACTTGTTAAAATGCATTAAGGGAAACAAACAAACAAACAAACAAACAAAACCCACCACCAACCAACTCTATTGATTTAGAATAGCGTAAAAAGAAAACGCTTCTGCGGATCAGCTGTTTCTTAGGCGAACGTGCCAATTAAGAAGCAGAAATGGTCACAAGTCATAGCAGCAAAGTCATTGCAGTGAGCTACTGCCCCAGCATGGACTGATTGCTGCACCAAGCAATGAGGGGAGGCTGTATTTTAATAAATCCAAGGCACCTCACTACCATCTTTGGCTTTATTTCTCCTCTGAAGTTCCATTTGAAGGCACCATCCTGTTCAGCCACAGCTTCGTTTTATCACTGAGATGGCACACACAGTGGATTTAATGAGCTGCAGAACATTTTCTTTCTACTTTTAAAGGTTTCACTCCGTACCAGAACGCCAGGCTGGACACTTGATGATTTCTATGGACCTGATTATCGAGACACACCTGTTTGAGAGTCACTTCATGGTGATTATTGGGTGCTGGCAGCATCCAACCACCCACCTCCCAGCAGCACCCGCCTGCAGTGTGGGTGGGATCGCGGAGCTGCATCAACCCACATTCCTAATGGATTTTTTTTCTTTCTTCAGAGTATTCTCAGTCATTTCCACTGATTATATCAGGATTTAAACCCTGCAGTGGTCTCCTGCTAGGTCTGTGGTATGATGCAGCTCCTTTCCAGACCTTCTCCGGAGCCTGACCCTTGCCAGCAGCAGAGCCCAGCACCCAGGCAGCACGCTCAGTCCCAGCAAACCTTAAGGGCCTTTACTGCAATAATTATCAAACACCACTTCATCAAATAACCCAACAATCACTTCTGCTTTGCCTTCTGCCCAAAAGCTCATCACGCTCCATACATACATGAGCATCATCATTTCTCTCCACACAGAGCCAGCCTTAAGCCACGTAGCACTGCAGGGAGCTCCGTGACCCCCGAGCAGCTCATTGCCTACCTGGTGTGCAGCAGTGTCCCCAGGGAGCGAAGCTGGGTGGTGGTTTGTAGCAGTGCTGAGCTGTGCTGTGCTGTCTGGGTGGCTCTGGGGCAGCAGGCGCTCCTCAGAAGGCTCAGGGACACCTGGGGACAGACAGACCGCGCTGTCAGCACACACAGACATGCACACACAGCCAGACATGGCAGCTCTGGAAGCATGGTGGCCTTAACAAGGAAGGGTTCTTTCCCTGGTCTTCCTGCTACTGAGAATGCAGGGAATCTCTGCTTACCTCTAACCATCACATAATCACAGCAGGTATACATGAAGTTATGACAAAATATATTCGGAAACCTTTTACTTAAGTTTTTATTTAAACTGGTATTTAAAAATTTCTTCTGGAATTGCAGCTTTGAGAAACTTTACGTGGGCTCAGATGGCAGAAATACCTGGCTGATGTTAAGAGGCTTTTGTTTCTTGGATATAAAAAATAAGCAATAAAAATGAAAAGGAAAGGCAAATGCATTTAAGTCAGTTCTATTTTCATAAATCTAAGGTTGTTATTGTGGTAATAGTGTTGCTGAAGTGAAGGCAGTTTCATCTCATATGTGCTCCTTGGTTTATACCATTAAGCCTTCAGTCCCACAGTATTTACTGGCCGCCAAATTTGATTTTCCATGTAGCAGCTGAACACTTGAGCACCGATATCTTTGTATTCAATTAAAGTAAGGAATTAGGAACATGAGTGTGTTTTCCACAGTCTTAACTTAGAGCAATAACAAGGCTCTTTTATGTTCTCATCTTCTACTAAAATTATAATGGGGGACTATGGTGCTCGAAGCTGAATAGCAAGTGTTCTGCGCAAATCATGTTGCTCTCAGGATTGTAACAACGTTTGAAGCCATTTATTGATTCAATCCTGCCAGCAAAAGGGACTTCTGCAGCACGTAAGCTATCACCTGCCCACGCTCGTGCCCTGAATGGTTGATGAAAGCCGAACACCCCAGTGAGAAGCTCCCTTTGCTGGCCCTGCAGCATCGCCCACACTGGCAGTTCTCAGGGAAATGAAGGAAGAATTCAGGTGCTGACAGTGAAGGCCATGTTTTGTTGATGACCGGTTTTGCCGTAACCGTCACTCAGACACGGCAGTGTGCTGTGCAACAGATAGATAACATTATTTTACAGCCAGGCAAACTCAAATTGCTTGCTTTTATGGAAAAGTCCTGTGGCTTTTTCATAGCTTTCCACTTCCAAATCAGATTTGAGCATAGAAGACTCTGCTGTAGGACAAGCCAAGACATAGAGCGTTTGCTTTCGGCCACGTGATCCAAATGGCTCCATCCCTAAGCCTGAGAGAGAAGGGCTGGAGAAGCCCTGATGTCCCCTCCTGGCTCCTGAGCACCTTTCTGGGAAGCCAGGCAGCCCGAGGGGCCGCTGGATGGAGCCAGGCGGCTCCTCCCAAAGACACAGCCATCTTTGTCTGCCTTCTCTCCCTCCTGCTCTCACACCCACTCTCAGCCCCAGCTCCAGCTTGGTGAGAGCTGCGGGAGCAGGACTGACTGCAGGCGATGGCAACCATCAGCAGTTACCACCCAGAGCCCTGGGCAGGCACGGTGACTCGGGCTGGTAACGGCAGGCTGCTGCTGGGCCGCGTTTTACGGGGACTTGGGAAATCCCACAAGTGATTCTAGCACTGTGTAGCTGCTGACATTTAAGAACAATTCTGCCCATAACTTTTTAAAATGATGTACAGCTCCATTATTTGAATTACCAAAAGACTTGCTAATGGCTGCTCAGGAGCCTTTATTCATACCCTGCTGTTTGGAATTACCCCATTCAAAAACTAAAATGGCGCAGGTCACATTTCCGAAGGAGAAAGCTGCAACAATCACCTGATTTTACACCCAGAAAGCATATGTGATGAGACCTTTATTTTGAGTTGGTGCAAAAGCACTCAGTATTCCTACCACATTTAAGCAAGATCCATCTCTGCTCTAAATCCTCCAGCAGAATTAAGTCCTGTTCAGTGCTTTATTTGTAGATTTTCGTTAGATTTTCCTCACTATATGGATGTATTTTCATAGTTATGGGGCCCAGCCCTGCTGCTGCTGCTGGCAGAAAGTAAATGCTTTTTCAGAAGGCTCTGGGGGGCTCAGGGCAGCACCTCCCCAGGGGCTGCATTGTGCTCATAGAGCAGGTGAGGGGCAGAAGTGAGGAACAGACGTATACAAACAAAGAAAGCAAAAGAGAGAGATGCTAAAGTGTTCCCACTCTGCTTCCAGCACAGTGACCTTCACTGTGGTGCTTCTGCCTCAGAGTAGCTCATAACAATGGACTGGCAGCTGCCAGCCCGGTTGCCTTTAAAATGTCACTGCTTTAACATCAAATCAAGAGGTATAATTGCATTTTTCCTTCCTTCCTCCTCCATCCCCTCACTGCCCCAGGTTCCGGCTCTGATCAGGCCCAAGCCAATCTGGCAGCATAGTTGTATTTCAAGAAATCTGGAGAAGGTCACAAGAGCTGCAGGCTCAAAGGGCCGCACTGTGCTCCATGCACACGATGGCTTTCTTCTTTGCCATCCACAGCCGTGGGCTGTGCAGGATTATGGGACAGGCGGAAGCTCAGCTCAGGGTCTGAGAAAGAACCAACCATCCCATGTTAGGAAACTCAGTGTTAAAGCCATCAGCCTGTGCTATTTGTTTTGCTAGGTTTTATTCATTCTTGTACTCTGGACAAGTGACATTTCCCCAGAAAAGTTTCATTTTGCTGTCCATAAACCTGAGTAAGGTAGAAAGCGTCTCTGCTTTTCAGCTAGGCACTTCTTGCTTTGTGCAGCAAATGCATTTTTAATTGCCTTTAGTTTCTACTTTATCTAATCCTCTGATATTCTGTGTTAAAAGATCTGACAGTATGAGACACTTGTGCAAAGACAAACAGAAAGAGAAGGCAGTGTATATGCGCAGCACTGCAGTCCCAGAAGCATTTGGGCAGCGCTCTCAGACACAGGGTTAGGATTTGGGCAGGAGCTGAATGCAGGGGTCCCTGGGGGTCCCCCCCCAGCTCGGGATATTCCATGATCCTGTCATCCTAAAAATTCCATGTTTAAGTTAGGCAATAATTTTAACAAGTGTTTACCAACATGCTGGTACATCACGTTCTCACAGTGGTAGAAATAGGGCACTGGAGTCAAAATGTTATGAATGAAGACTAGTTATCCTGCTGGAAAAGAAAGTTAAGGTGCAAGAGAGAACAGCGCTGATTGAGGCAATGCCTTTCCTGCTTGGCTCAGAGAAACCAGCAATCTCTCCCACACTGAAAACGGATGTGTGTTTGACCTCAAAGAGCTCCCAGCATCTCAAATGGAGAAAATCCATACAAGAAGCCAACATATCAGACAGGATACGCAGTGATCTCTTAAAAGCTGAGGCCTCAGTTCTGCAAACATTTTGGAGGCACAACACAAACTTGTCAGTAATCTGTCAGCTCCTAATGAGCTGAGGAGATGAACTACTGTACAAGATTTTAAAGTATACGTGTTTTCCATGTGTAAAATTGAAGATTGTGCTTCCTTTTTTTACAAGCAGCTGAGATTGCTTTTCTTTTCCTTTTTATCACTCGCGCTGCCAGGATCACACCATGCTATGCTCTCTAAAACTACAAAGCAAAAAAAAAAAAACAAACACCTGAAAGAATTACAAATTCAATTCGCATCTATCCAGTTTTTCAAGAGATACTCAATGGATGACTGAAGAATTAGTATAATTACTGCAACATCACAGATACTAAGCAAATAAAGCCTGATTAACTGGAGGTAGGGAAATGAGGTTTATTTCCTTGAAGTGCATTGATTTGCTTCTTCTTACCTTAAGAAAAAACAAAACAATAAATGCACGATAAATCACCGGAAGAAAAATATGTTGCTGTTAAAAAGTCACCACTTGCCTGCCTCCAGCCCAGGGTCGAAGCTCAAGCCACTATGAAAACCTTTTGGATGAAGCAGTGTAGCATGAGGCTTCCTGATGTGGCTGCTGGGCAGCTCGCACTGAGCAGCAGCTCCAGCAGTGAGGACACTGCTCTCCAGGAGTGGGAAAGAGAGCTGTGTGCGCTGAGCCAGCAGGACACACAGTGTTCTACACAGGGCTTTGTCTCCTGGCCTCACCATGCTGCTGATCCAGGTGTGGGGGGAACCCATCAGGACTCAGTTGTGCTCATATTGTCAGGTCCCATCATCTCAGGAACAGTTTAATATACATTTTATCTAAAATTACATTTCTCTCTCTTTATATTGTACATACAACATTCCATGCTTAGAGCTAGAACTGAACTGAATGTTGTACTTCCAATGGTTTGCAAGAATTTTTACATTAAATGTGTGTGTAAATGTAGAAGAATACTCCGGATACAAGTTAATGTAACAGTGAGGGATCTAAGGACGCATCATGCCTGCATTCTATGCCTTTAAACCACAGGTGAGAAAAGGTGCTGATAGCGTGACCCTAGTTAGTTCACTCAGCTAACATGAAGACCTTTGTCAAACCAATGCAGCTGGGACATGTACAGAAATCCTGCCAATCTGTAGCATGGAGGAGAGAATGTAGGAAAAAGAAAAATTCAAGTAGTGCAAGAATTTCAAGTTCACACACAACACAGAAAATGAGACTGGGCACAAGCACTCGTGCTAAGCACACCGTATCTGGGCTGAGCACAGAAGGGCTTCCAAGCACTCAATTCGAGACTGTATTTTTATTTTTTAAGGACCTCTCTGTCTAAGCCACAAGAAGCCATCCACTTATAAAAGAATGCATCACCACTCATCGGAGCCAACAGTTTCAAAAGGCATCCATTAATTTTGGATGCTTCTGGTTTTAGATATCTCCCTTAATGAGCCTAAATGCAAACACGCTTTTAATAATTCTGCCAAAACTAGGCTAATAAGTCGACATCTTCATTTATCAGCTGAAACACCTGAGCTAGTACCGTACAGATGAATTAGATCTCTGACTTAATCATTTATACAACTTCTGTTTGTGAAATAAAACCTTTGGGCCAGATTTCCCATCCCATCCCTGTTGATGCCACCTTCCTGGGCTCCCCGCAGGTGCCAGCTGGCTCAGGGATGCATCACTGCATCCCATGGCTGCCTGACTGATGGCACATCCCCACACCACAGCACAGTGCCCAGAACAGGGTCAGGGATGCAGAAGGATGCGCACATTTTTATTAGCAGACAACATTGGTGGCACATCCCCCCAGCCTGTGAGCAGTCAGCCCACTACCACCCACTGTTTCAAAAAGTCTCTCTAACAAGAGACTGTGGATCCTAAATTAGAGCTGAAATGGCTATTTTGTTTGAGCAGGATCAATTACTTGCTGGTATTTCCTCACTGCTTCCTTCAGTTACAAAGTGGCATGGCTGATACAGGTGGAGGGATAAGCAGTGCTCTGGGATGTGGCACTGGGCAAGTCTGGCTGGGGCTATTGCTACTGTAACATCAGATGGCCTTGGGAGGAGGGATTCCCACTAGCAGAGGGCCTGGGCAGGTTCTGCCATGAGCAAAAGGCAGAAAGGCGAAATCTGAAAGGCAGACGATTCTTCATTCTGCATCTTTCACCTGTGGACTCAGCTCAGAACTCAGATCAGGCATCGCACGTAGGGAAAGATGGATTCAGTGAAGCACTCAGGAGAGCTGAATTCACACAAACATTTAGATAGGGTTTTGCCTGTTTAAAATACTGATAACAATCACTACAGAAACAAAAGTTCCAGCAGTTAATCTGCAAACCTCTCCTGGGAAAGACTGGGACAAAAGATCTTCATGGAATGAGTGTTTTGAGGTGAGCAAACAGTTCTAGGAAAGCATTTAATTGACAAATAGCTACATTTGCAGGACATTGGAAAAAAACATTCTAACACTTTGTTCACACTCCTGCTAGGGATAAGCATGTGACTGCCTTCAGATGCTGCCTTCTAACAGCAGGAGATCAATTCAGGTTACCGCAGATAGCAAGCCTGGATATATAAACATGGTCCTCCCTCTCTTATGTAGATAAGAGTCCTGATTCTCAGGAGTGACTTTGCTCTGATTTAAGCCTTTGTCAGGGACAAATGTTTTGAGCAGAACAACCGTTTCTCAAGCTGTAATTCATTCATGCCCAGTTCACTGCAGGCAGCCATTCAAACTCAGGGGCTGGTATCCAGGTGGACTGGAAAGGACAGGCTTCAGAGCATGCCAGGAACCAATGTGCCTACGGATCAGGCTGCACGGATGACATTTGTGAGGTATTTCAGATGGCAGGCAGCAGGCAGGGGTGCGTGGGACTGCAGCTCTGTCTGCGCTGTGCCCAGGGTGCTCCTGGCCCAGCCCTGGGGGGGCTGCAGGCAGTGCAGACCTGCGCCCACCGAAAGCACAGAGCAAGCAGCAGGAGGAAACTAACCCCTCTATTTCACTGCCCACAGAAAAAAAATCATATTGTTAAGCAGAACGATACGTGAAATAAACAGTAACAGCTCTACCAAAATGTTGAAATTCAAACATTTACAGCTACTTAACTATTAGGGTTTTTATTCCACTGATCTGAAATTAATCCACCATGTAAACATAGATATTTGCTTAACTAAATTGACTACACTGCTAGTTAGAGATAGAGGTTTCCATTGTTCAGAAGGTCTCAGTTTTATTTTGATCTTTTTTGGAGATAAGCCTCATAATCCTTTTAAAGTTGACTACAAGGTGTGCTCTCCCCTCCAGCTCCTTACACACAGCAGCAGCCCCACCACTCACACTGCTTTTGCCGCCAGGGAGCCTGGGTTTCAGGAGGAAGACAGAAAGCAGCTATGAAGATGTTAACTGCAGTGATAACCAGAATTAATTCCACCACAGCGCTGTTAGCAGATGGAAGGAAAGCACTGATTAGGGTTTTCCACCCCAGCAAAATTGGTGCTTCTCTTACAGCTGTTTGTGCTCATGGACTGCTCCAGAGCTTCCAGTCTAAGCTGCACTTTGGAGAAGTCCACTCTGTTTCCCCTGCATTATTATTCTGTGTACGCGAGCTCTACACATGATGTTTTCTGCTTATCTATTTTTATTGCATCTTAGTAATAAAGCCTCTCCGAGCCGTACTTTGTACCTCAGAACAAGCCCGCTGGCCAGATGGCTGCTCTCACAAATGGGGAGAAATGTCAGAAGCACTTTGCCATACCTGGGCAGTGAGGCGCACGGCTCCAGCTCCTCACTGCCAGCACCGGCCACGGCGTGCCAGGGCTGAGCGGGATGTGCCCTCCTGGCACTGGCACAGGGATCAGCCCTCTGCGGATGGTTGCTGTGCTGGGGAGGGCTGCGGGGCACTGCCCAGACTGCCCTGGTACCTCAGAAACCTGCTCCCGGCAGCCAAAGCTCACCCGAATGTTTTCTGTTTCCTTCCTGGATGGCGTACACGGCTCTTGCTATTGCACACCACACCGAAGAGTTCAAAGCCAGCTTTGTATGGGATTTATCAAAACCTCCACCCCTCGCTGGCTTCCAAATCCTAACCTTGCCATGCTTCATCTCACACTGCCTGCCAGCACTATATTACCTGCCTGACAGGGTTTCTTATCATGTGGGTGATGATTCCTCACTGCTGTTTATGATTTTGTACAAAATCCTTTCTGCTGTCAGGAACAAAGCTTTTTTAAAGTCCCACTTCATGGCCTGGTTGCATGCACGAGAAATGCCAAGTCAATTAGGCAAGCTTGGTTGGCTAATGAGGCTTTGGTGGAGTACATCACAGTGAGTCACAGATTACCTAATACTCACTGAAAATCCTAATAACAAGCAGCATTTGTTGCATTTAGAAAGCTCTTCCGTATTCTATATTTCTCCATCAATGAGATACCAACAAGACAAAAGCTCATCTCTGGGAACCAGCAGCCTGAAGTTGGTGTTGGCGGTTATGGCTAAAAGAAATCACATCAGTCTGTTTGAAATTAATTCCCATGTCATAGCGTGGCCCTCAAGACAGGGGAAAGGTGCTGTGGGAAAGAAGAGGGATCTGCTGGAACAACCCATGCCTTTCTGCATGTGTGCTGACAGTTACCACAAGCCAGGGGACGGAAGGGCAAGAGGACATGTTTAGAAACCCTAAAATGAAGCTCTGTTCCCCTGGAGGGCTCACATGGGGAAAAGGAAGCTCTGGAGAGCAGAAGCCCAGAGCCAGTCTGGGTCACCTCCACTGTGCCACCAAGCAGGAAGGCTGCTGGAGCAGTGATGGCCAGGACACAGGGACCTCCTTACACACCACCATGGGGTACGCACCTATCCAGGGCTACAGTCAGAACAAGAGATGATCAGAAAAGCAAAAGCAACTCGGTTTCTCCCTCCAGTGCAACCCCTGCAATAGTTTACACTTTTCAGATGCCATCACTTTTATCCAGCTTTTTTTGCAAGATAGTTTTGTTTTGACTTTGGATCAACCCCTACATCCAGAAACAGAGAATTCAGTCTCTCTGGCAGTTATTTCTGACCTTTTTCTGAGCAATAGCTGATAGCTTTCCAGACACTTTGTCTAATGGTAGAGGTTAAGCTAAGACCAATACGTTCACCTGATTGCACTTGAACTTGTGGCCTAGCCAGGTAGAAAA
Organism: Perdix hodgsoniae; assembly: GCA_035772895.1. NCBI lineage: Eukaryota > Metazoa > Chordata > Aves > Galliformes > Phasianidae > Perdix > Perdix hodgsoniae. Next base: position 2,807,507 of record JAPSGF010000031.1, read on the forward strand.
AAAGCTGCACTTTTGACACAGAGTTGCTTCCAAAAACATTGAACAAGTGTTTGGGTTATAACTTCATATGCTATTAAGTTGTATTGCACGGAATTTTTTCTATGCTATTCCACACAGGCTGAAAACCGCCTTTGGAATTTATGAAATGTTAAAAGCATAGCACACATTCATATAGGTGAATAATTAGAAATGATAGCTTGGAGAAAGAAAGCTTATTTATAAAATTTAACTTGTTAAATAAAAATGCAGCTAATGGACTCACTTCTTCCCCTTCAGACCTATTAGAAGTCAACATTTTTTATAAATTCTGGAAGTAACTGATAGGTTTTAGTACAACCCTGCTAATACACACAGGCACATTACACGAGCAAATGTTTTGGATGTGGTGAATCCACTGTTAATTATAGAAAGGCCTTCTTACAAATCTAGGATACCATCTGTCCTAAAACTCTCCTTTAGCTAGCGCTCTGCCTTCAGCCTGTGCAGCTGTACTTTGCCATTGCACTCGGAATAAATAGGAGTATGCTACAGTACAAGTTAATGAATAAATGACGAGCTCCTGAAACAGTCTGACCAGATCACTCGGGCTCTTCATCACGAGCCAGAAATTCTACTTCTGTTTCTTCATCGCTTGTATTTACATGTGTATGCTCCCACAGAGTGTGCTTTTGATGTCATTGTTATTGCACATTTTAATGGTTGGTTACATTTGTCAGTGTTGCAAATCCAGAGAAATGCCAAGCAGGGGGAACACGTGAAACGCAGCAGAAGAATTAGCATCATTGCCACGTTTGACTTGTGGTGGTGAGAGAGGGGAGGCAGGTGGTGTTCCTGAAGCTGCGTGCTACTGCTACCACACTACGTGCCAATTGATCTCTTTCTCTTGGATTCAGCAGTGATTTTGGTTTTGTCTTTGCCTCTGCCCTGGAGATAAGATACAGGTCCTGCACAGAAGAATGTTAAACCAAAGATGCATGAAATCTCCAGCTCAAAAAATCACAAATCTTTACCTAAATAGGAATAGTGGAGATCGATTCCTCTGGTAGGACATCAGGAATGATCAGGTTGAGGTGGCAGGGAGCCCGTTTCCTCACCCAGCTACACACTGTCACGATTCACCACTGATGGCCTGATATTCTCTGGCAGGTGCTTGGGCACCACAGCATTCACGTTTTAGAAGAGTGCCCTGGTTGTCTCCATACGTAAATCTTATGGAGCAGGTCCCAGTTCCAGCCCCTCCATCTTATGCTCCTTTCCATGTAACAACATCTAACTGCACAAACTGAATGAATCCCAAGCCCCAGGCCACCATTTCCTTTGTTTCCAGACCTGCAGACGGGGCCCACTGCCATCTCACCTTCACTGGGGCCAAGCACACCGCCACGATCCACAGCAAACCCACGTGCTGCCCTCCTTCCTCACGGGCACCAGCCCAGTCCATTTTTATACCCTACTGAAACACACACAGAAAACCACACTGTCCAATTTGACAAAAACTCTAAGTAATTATAAAGTACTTTTTGCAATTTCCCATGTAATATCCTTTCAAACTTGTTCTGTTTTCTCTCTCTTCGAATGCATATCCAGTGCAGGCAGATTTGTGGGCAAACAATGAGAAGCTGATTTTGAAAAGAGGTAAATAAATTGCACTGGCTGGAAAAGGGCTTCTTGCTGCCCTTCTATTACGACGCACACACAACTTGCTACAAATCCTTTACTTTGCATTTCTATCACAAAGATAAATGAAATTGTCAATCCTGTTCACATTTCCTTTTGACAGCTATATAAAAGCAACAGCCAGGATGACAAGAAAATCTTTCATTAATTCTTCTATTTATTAAGGTGAAAGGAGGACTATTTTGCAAACAAGAAGGATAAACAGACTGCTAGCAAAATGTTTGCTTTTTCCAGAGAATCTACCATCTGTGAGATTCCCAACCTCAGGAGGATTCTGAGCAGCTCTTAAAATGGATAAAAATACCTTCCAGTTTCTTATTTCTGTGACTTCTTCCTCCGTATCACACCACTCCAACACTGAACAGAATAAAATAAATGCTGTACTGTAATGCTGAAACTTAATCCAGCCACAAGCAGCCTTCAGCTCCAGGGAACTGGAGCAGGCAAAGATGCTCAGCTCCTGCTGCTGCTGCCAGGGGTGAAACTCCCTGCTGGCTGGGCAATGGCAGGCATGAGCTGGAGAAGAGAAGGAAGGTTGAAAGCTCTCCTGGGATGGCAGGGGAAAGGAGACAGCTTGGGGTCAGGGAGGAAGATGACCAGGGAGCAGAAGCAGGTAGGCCAGCACAGAGCAGCCAGCCACTACACTGTCCTGCAGTGGGCAAAGGGCTCCAAGTCCACCAGTACTGCAGGCAGCTCCAGCATGGGAAGCACTCAAGCAAAGAGCTCGTAAATGTTTATATGAGGAAGAAACCCCTGGGACAGGGAAATAGCAGCATTTCCCTGACCTCCATGAGACAGGATCAAGTCTAAATTACGACACTGAGGTTTGCCTTGTTTGTCTTCTGTATGAGACTCAAAAAGTCTCAGGACAACGAGCTCCATCTCTTCATAGTTTCAGTGTGGATCTTAAAACCCTTGACCTTTTATCCCATATATTCACTATTAGATCCGTAGTTCAGGAGAAAATTAAAAAAGAGATGGGTGCTCTATGTTCAGCAGAAAATGCAGTACTAATCCATTTTTCTGGCCACAGCAGTCTGAATTCTTTTGTGGGTGCAGATCTCCTCAGTCCCCTCTGATAGCAGTCAGTGTGCCACTGACCCTGCTGCTCCCAGCTGGCCTCACGTGTGATGCTCACAGCCAAAGTCCCAAGCCACCTTTCTGCTCCACTTAGAAGGAATTGCTCTCTGTTAGCAAAGAAAAGCAGCAGCTTGCCTACCCCAACATTCAGAACCCTTCCTTTCCGTCTGTCTCTCTCTCTCCCACAGTGGCAACATGAACAGCAGAGATGGGACAGAAGTAATGCAGTGTCTCCCAAAGCAATTAATTTGACAGTAGTGTTGTATTAACTTCCTTGGATGTGAGAAAAAATGGGAAGAAATATTAAAGCTTAGATATACAAAGCCATGAAAAACAGCAGCAAACCACTTGCAAAAACAGTGTTTCCTTATCACCAGAAAGCAAAGGATTTGGCCACTGGGAGATGTTTAAAACCTGGTCTGTTGTGTGTTTTTTTTTTTCTCTTTTCTTAAAATCTATGTAAACACTATTACTGGTTCCTTGTGAAATTCAGATCCAATTCCAGACAAAGACTTCAGGAAAACTTGACACTGTGTTTGAAAACACGAGCTATCTGAAAGCACAGCCTTCCCTAGTGAATGCACAATTTAAATACCAAGTTTTACACAGAGCAGAAGGATGAAAACTCAAAACCAATCCTCATGGCGTACCACAGGCGGCTGTTTTAAAAAGCAGCCCTTGTTATTATTGCATATTTTGACACATCAGGTGCCAGAGGTGCCCGCGGTGCCCTGCGATGCATAGCACTGCTACCGGTGCCTTGGTGCAAGGAGCTCAGTCCCAGGCTGCCCTGGTGAACAGGACCAGGGGAGCACTGCTCTGCAGCACACACATCCTGGTGTTCCCAGTGTGTGATGACCTGCAAGAAATGAGGCCCTGAAGCTTGCCCAGCCAGGTTGCTTTTTCTATCCCCCATCCTCTTTTCTTTTTTTTAATTTTAAATTTTCAATTTTAGATATATTTTTTTAATATAATCACACTTACAAATTGTATAAACATTATGGGATAGATTCTTTTTTTCCCCCCAGACTTTCGCTAGCATGCTCACTGGCTGCCCGGCTGAGTGCTCATTGCCATGCAAAGCTATGCAATATTTTCAGAAGTGCCTATTAATGTCAGCTTTCAGAGTATGATAAGGTATCTTCACAGTTTCATATTGCATCAAGTGGAAATCCAGCATACAAATTACTAGCTCAGGAATATTTTACACAAAATTATTGAAATTTTTAAGCTGTTTCTGTTGTTACACGGGAAATGGAAGAGATTCTATGGTATAAAAGTATGTTTTAGGAAAGTTTTTACTTTTTAAAGAGATCCCTTAAAGAATTTTATATTCATGAAATATTAAACATCTGTCCTCTGGTACATTCCCACATCATCCAATAGAAAAAAATGATATCAGAATAGACAGCATGACCCAGGTAAGCTCAGTGACAGGGCCAACATTCAGGCCATGCTACCACCAGCATTTGAGATACTATTTTGCAAGATTATCACTCTCTTGCCTGTGGAGTGGCTCTGTAGCTGATGTTCAACCAGTATGTTCATTAGTAGGGAAAAATCCTTCAAGAGGAACATTCTTTAAAAAAAAAAAAAAAGCAAATGCAATTGTGTGGCTAAAAAGCAGAAATGTCTTTAATTATACTAACCATGCTTGCAAATTGAAGGTATAATAAGCCATCTGCATCTCTGTAAATCAGGCGCTTGACTTGAATTCTGTATTCATTTGTGTACACCTAAGTAAAAAATAAAAGAGTAAAATACACATAAAAGGGCAATGTTTAGCATTTCTGATGCACTGGAATGATATAAAAGAGTGTCATATCAGTAAATTAGTGATACCATATAGAAAGAAAACACAATGAGAGATGCCAGATGATAGCATGAAAGCAAGGAAATTCACCTCTACTTTTTTCTCCACAAAAGCAATGCGAATATTGTCATTCATCCCTCACTTTAATAAATCTGCAGGATGAGGCTTATGAATACCTTAGAAGTAATTAGAGTACAAAACCTGGCATCCTTTCCTGGATGTCAGAATGTCTCAGAAAAGCTTCTACTATGGGCATCAGCATGATAGTTAAACTTTCTCCTTCACATTGGCTTCAGATTCTGGTAGGGAGATACAATTAATGATTGTATGTCCAAAATTTAATTCCAGACAAAACCAGTGTAAACATTTGTAAGAAATGTCTGGAAGTTCTTTACCCAGAGGGTGGTGAGGCCCTGGCACAGGCTGCCCATGGAAGCTGTGGCTGTTCCATCCCTGGAGGAGTCTGAGTCCAGTCCTGGGCAGCAGGTGGGAGGTGTCCCTGCCTACAGCAGGGGGCTCAAACTGACTGGTCTTTAAGGAACCCATCAGCCTAAGCCATTGTATGACTCTGTGATGTCCTTTCTCAGTCACTGAAAAAAAATCAAAATGTTCAGGACTGGGCTCTTTGTTCATGACTGGTTAAATATACAACTGCATCAGTGGCAAACAAATACCTGGAAGAGCTACAAGGAATTACAAAACACTCCTGCTCTCTTTATATCAACTGCATGATGCTTCATGCTACTGACTCTTGCTGAAGCTGCTGCCAGATGCAAACAAGCAAACAAGCAAATCCTAGAGCTGTGCAGACAATGTTGGAGACATCATTAGCCATGGCTGGGGAATAAATCAAGACATCTCGACACGGAAAAGCAACACACGCTTTGAGTCTCTGTTCCAATCTGTTCACTTCAGTCATTTTGCAGAGCAAGAGACAAGGAACGTATAAGCAAAATGAACTGATCTGAGGACACTTTTCAGGATTGTCATGAAATTGCTGCTGTGATTAGTAACGGTGCAATAAAGTCCTTGAAGCTTAGCAGTGCAGAACAAGAGAGTTTATAGGAGAAAATAAAGTTTTCAATTCAAAATGCATTTTACAACCGTTGGGTCAATTCCTGCTATCCTGATTTACACAGACACTCAGCCAATCTGCAGCAGCCCTTTCTGTAGCCTGGACAACTGCTCTGGTCCCATACATGAGACCCCCGCTCTGGGGTTTGTATTGGGGCTTTACAGTAAGGGCTTACAGTCTCAACACAGAAAATGCCCAAGCACAGGCAGCAGAGGGCTTCACTCAGTGGAAATTAAAAATTTGGCCCCATGTGTCCTAGCAATAGGTAACCTTGTCGTGTTAGTTCAGTTTGTATTTTGTAATGGGCGTACGTCTGACATTGAAGCACATTTGGTTAATGGACCTGTGTGAAAGAACACAGGAATATAAGTAATTCTTACAAGGAAAGCTACTCAGCACAGCACTACTTCTACCAGACACAAAGGGACATTACTGATTAAGGGTCATTGCTTCCATTCCCACAGGGACTATTTCTGTGCTCTCCCTAGAGGAGACAGGTTGGCCTGATGACAGAAATGAGGGAAGCACGTTCAGTACTGAGAGGAGGCCCGCAGGAGCTGCTTTCTGATCTCCAGAGTTCTTATGCCCTAAGAACAAGGAGATTTTGTTCTCCCCGTAACTCTTTTTATCTTTTCCTAATATCTGCCTAAAACAAAATCTAGTTTTATCTGGTATTAGGCCAATTAATACTAGTGACTGTGGAAGCTATTAGCAGCTTCAGCAGCAGCAGATATGGTCAGAAAATAAAGCTGGTCATTTCTGTACTCTTGTCTTAATTGCAGTTTTAAATCTAACACTGTTTTGCTCATTAAAATAATGCTGGAGAGAAAAGCTGTGGGTTTGGGGGGGGGTTGAAAAATCTTTTATTTCCTATGTTCTTTTTGAAAAGCTATAGTAATTATTTTTATAGTGACAAGAGGATTATTTGACTTAATTTAATATAGAAGATTAAGTTCTCAGGAGAAAAAAAAAACCAAACACTGTAGCATATGCAAATGGAAAAAACATGTCAACTTTTTCTATATCATCATCAGAACTGCTCCATCCTTCTGTGAGACAATCCTGCTCCAAGGTGCTCAGCGAGGTGTAACCTGGTGCTAAACACTACCAGTTCCTACAAGCACATGTGCTTGAGGAGCACTTGAAGAGCAGCTCTGTTGGAGAACTTAGTGGGCCACCTTGTTAAGGATCATTTCCCTCCTCCACCTTGCAGCGAGGTCACGACAGGAGGAAAGGTTAAGAGGGAAAGAAGAGAGCAATTCCGTAAATCCAAGAGGAAAAATGGTGCACCACATTATTCCTCTCCTCCTCCACCAAGTGTGCCTTCAACTCCTTCTCCACACCAGTTACAGAGCATCAGCAGAACCCATTTAACCGTCAATATGACGCCATCAAAGGCCTAACTGCTACATCTGAGAGTCCACACTGACTCACAGTTGAGAAATTCCTTTATTTTTTGCAATAGTTCGACACTGGAAACTCTCCAGGTTTTCCCCTCTCTAATCCAATTTTTAGAATTTCTTTTAAATTAAGTTTAGCTGTGAACTAATGGAAATAAATTAACTATGAAGTATATCATGATGGTCCTGGTCTTGCTGATAAATGATCAGCATCATAAAATAGCTGTTAATAGATTTTAAAGCCAGAGGGGAAAATAATGGCCATCTAATTCTGACCTAAAGCCCAGTGCTGGTGACTGGAACCCCAGCTCCAGCTGTAGGACAAGTGCTACTGGAGGAGCAGGGCACCTTCCAGCCACATAAGCCCACCTGACTCATTACAAGCAGTGAGTCAGATCCTCAGAGATGAAAATCAGCACAGCCTCGCTCAGCCTAAAGATGGATCTCTGCTGATCTCTGTTTTAGCTGCTTCCTGCTGGGTGTCACCAATGCCAACAACATGAGAGCAGACACTGATCTGCAGTTGCACAAGCGGGTGAGCAGCACCCACACCTACAAACAAACCACGAACTGAGGGAAGGGCTGAAGGACTTACCGACCCTCTATCAATTACTTTGTTATACTCACTCTTAGTGCACTGAGCCCTGTAGCTCTCACTTGTCATAAGGTTTATGCTCTATTCCGTTACTTGATAGTATGAAACAAATCAACTAAGAATTGCTCAGGCAGGTCACTGTATTTTCCTGCCTATACTCACATTTAGGAGAACCTCCACAGAGCACAGCTGGCAGTGCAGCTCGTTAACATTGCTGCACTGTTCACATTCTACTTAAAAAGTTATAATGCCCTAAAGGGTTTTGAAGTTAATTTTATTACTAGAAAGAGGTCCAAATAGAGTCTGAGACCAGAGCACTCATCAGCTCTCATTTCCTCAATGCCATTCTTTAACTTTACGTGTGTGCAGGCCCACTTCATTCTGACAGGCCAACGTTTGTCAGCCTGTGCTATTTATCACTCCTACCAAGTAAATATACAAATAAGCAGAGCAGTACAGTCGTTTGCACAGACAGACAAGTATTTGGTCGTATCATGACCCAGCACGATTCACAACCTAACACCCAGGGGCAGACAGAGGGAGCTGCTCCAAGGACAGAATTCAGCCCTGCAAAGCCATGGGACTGCTGAAGGAGATACAATTGCTTGAGGCCCTTGGAAATACTTGCAGTATTTTGTTGGTGGTATGGGATTCCTGTGCATGGGCCAGCAAACTCTAGTGTACAAAGCAAAGGTACTTGACACTTACTCTAATCAAGAAACAGAGTGACCAGAATTGATTCTCAAGCACAGCTTTCCTGGTTAGTGGTGTACAGTGCCCATTACAGCACTGTCAGGCCTTGATGTGATGAGGGCATAGAGCACATTTTGATACTGAAAAGCAAAATAAATTACTTGGTGAGGGCAGTGGGAAAAGGACACTTCTTTCACTGCTATCTAGCAAAGCAGGAGCAGAGTTCAGTCTAGTGGGATCAAAACCAGCCCAGTAATACTTACGGTGTGCTGCAATACAGATGGCTAGCATCACTAAGCCATTTACTGTTCAAAGCTGAAAAATGGCAGCACTGGAATTTTAGGTGAGCATTTCACTGTAGGTGATCATCACACTGAGCAGCAGCATTAACTCATGCTCTCACCTTAAAACCGTACTCTTGGTATTCCACTCCTCATTCTTCTGCCTCTTCTCCCCCCAGAAGACATTAGAAGCAAGGCAAGGCTTCAGCATCCAGTGCAGGACCACTAAGTCAAGGACCTTCTTTCTAAATATCACATTCTCTCTGCCTACAGAAGCAAATGCTGATTATTACTTTCACAGATACTTACTGCTTTCTAATTCTTGAAAAGAATATATTATGAAATTCTCCATATGCCCAAGCACAGTTTGACTTATCAGGTAAAAGACAACAATGGTTTTTGGATTTGTGCTGCTGAAAGAATACTTACTATACTAAATTCATATCTCCTTTAAAATTGCTTTTACAGACAATAAATTCAAATGTTTCTCTGATAATTATTCCATACTAAAATTAATGTCAAATAATGTGCAAGCAAGCAGGCAGGCCTTTATGGGTATGATTACAGCATTTACTCCTCTTTGGGAACTGCTGGAACTGTCTACATAAATAATATTGTGCCATTATCCTTAAAGCAGCACATTTGTTTTACACTGAACTCATGAAGGGAGAACTTTCACATCTGTACTACTGAAGCTTTCTGTATAACTTAATCATCTATCATACCAATGAGAAAAGATCTCCTAGAACTCTTCCCCCCCACCTCACTATTGCTTTCCATAGAACTTTAATGGATTTAAGGCATATTGTACATGCTCTCGTGGGTGTAAGAGACAATTTCTCTTTGTTCATTCTACCTGGTAGCCTCTACAGAGAAAACCTTTTACTATTCTTCATCTGAAATTCACGTAACTGAACTCTGAAGTTTCAGCATGTTTCTCCCAGCCCAACATTCCTCAATGCTTGAGAGCCCTGTGTGCTGCAGCCCCTTTGCTGCATGCCACCTCCTTGCTGGGACACTGCTATCCTGCGTTTGGCTCCTGAGCTTTGTGCAAACAGACAACAGAAAGAAAAACGGCGCCTGGTGAAGCCATTTGACAAAAGGTAACCTTCTCCTTATCTGTTCTTACCAATAAATTCTAAGTCAACAACCGCATTTTCAGCTAGTCACAGCAGAAGAGCATCAGGAATTGTGAAATAATTACAAGCAGGAGGGGCTGACGCAGCCCCGAATCCAAAAGCACAGAATTCCTGAGCTGCTTCTCACAGAAATTGGCATTGGAAAGCCAGAAATACATGGATGAGGCGAACAGGTAGGTTTGCTGGAGACTGCTACTAAATAGCAATTACACTCTCATCAAAGACATTTAAAGGAAAAGAAGGAGTAATTCAGTTCAGTGGCCCTTTACTGTCAATTACATCAGACCTTTTCTTATTCACTTGGCTGAGCGCTGCCGAGTGCCCGCTGATGGAGTGAAGTCACAAGAACCACACGCCACCAGGGCACAGCTCTCCCAGGCCAACCCACACATATTCTTCTTACAAGCCCAAATGGGATCTGATAAATCACTAAACCAGGATTCCATGATTCAGACTGCATTATCAGGGGACTTATACTCCTGGGCCCTTTCTTCACCACACAGACAAGCTGAAACACTAAGGATGCATTATTTACCTTGGGCTCCATGCAGGTGATGTGTCACTGCCCTCCTCTAACACGTTTCTGTGCACAGCTCTCCGAAGTGCTGAGCCCACCTCTGCTTTGTAATGGAATCAGTTTCCAAACCTAGAAAAGCTCATCATGCCCAAGAGCTTTGCAGCCAGGTCCTGGATCTACATGGTTCTGGACCACTCAGTAATCCCACTGCTCCAGGCAGGATACTGCTACCACTGCTAATACAGCTGGGAGAAGCTTCTTTCCCCTTGCAGGGTCCAACCCCAGAGATAACAAAGCAGTTCTAAGGCAGGAGCTAAGCATGGCTTTTTGCTTTATTAGTTTTATTTTCCAAGAACATTGCTCTTGTTTTTCCTCCACAACATAGATTCAAATTTCCAGATTTGTGAACTCTTGTGAATAGGAATCTTCATTTTTCTTATGTGTCAGAGAAGTAAAAGGATCAGTTGCAAAGGCTGGTAAAAAAGATGACCCTTTTGTGCCAGTGGGCACATGGATTCACCGAATACTTTTTCAATAGAACATTAGCCTGCAACAGAGGCAGGGGTTGCAAGAACATATGCTCTCAAAATATAACAATCACTTTCAGTTGAATATTTAGGGTTTGAAGTTTCCTGGCCCCTTACACTGGGAGTTATTAGTTGGACATTTCCATTTCCAATAAATGAATTAGTCAGGGGCTCTAGACAGCCTGGTGATACCAGTAGCAACTGGAGCCTACACACATCTCACATCTTGTGGGCACGTTACACTTAAATGGTCATCATTCACCCTAACAGGCCTGTCCTGGCTCCCAGTACCTACCTGCCTACCTCAGTAGCCAGGAAGAGCACCGCCTGGGAGAGATGGCAAGGTGCTGGGCCATGGTACTGAAGAGTCCTTGTCCTCTCCACTACCCTATGTTTAGCCAGGTGCTGCTGCTATCTCAGGGGAAACCAACCCAACCCAACTTTACCTTCACAGGGGCGCAGAATGGGAGAGCAGAGTGCTGTCAGGGATGGCAGGTGCTCCCTTCTGCGCTACTGCTGAGCCATCAGCATGCCAAATGCCTCAGCGCAGAATAAGGCATAGCCACAGCAGTAAAACAGAGCTCCAGTAGGGTTGGTTGCAGCTCTTGCACAGAGGGCAACAAACCGAGGGACCATCCTGCCTCAGAATGAGAAATACAAACCCCGCTGCAGGTTGGAAAAAGCAAATAAACTGCCAGGATGAAAAGCCTAAAGGAAATGGGCTCAAATCAATTAGGAAAAAATATTTAACTCAGTTACTCTCCTCAGATTTTGGCCTCTGAGAGACAGTCAAATGTAGAGACAGAAAAGACAAAGGGCTGCTATAGGAACAAGCTCTCCCAGCAGAAGGCATTTAAAGGAACAATACAGGAAAATCCATGCAGAAGAAGATATTTCTCCTCCAAGTTTACTTACCCTCAAGTATTTGCCATCTTTTTTCAATTAGTTTTCTCAGCTGAAAGAACTCTAAATGTGATGCCTTACAAAGACACATGATTGAATTGACTTGGACAGGTGAGATTCAGAGCTCGCTGAAAGGTCATACAATTCGAACTGGCAGGTATCACAGAAGACAACCTGACTAGTCCAATATATTTTCCCTGCTAGAAAAGCCATGGACTTGCAGTCAACGCATTATCATGGCTGCTGCTACCAAAACTTATTCAACTGAGAGGGTAAATAGAAGTTCTGGCACAGAGCTGGCTGCTGAGCCTGCCACTGCCTACAAAACAGCACATCACCATATATTTTCTGTCCTGTTCTGTAGCCCCTTGCTGACTAAAGCCAGCAATGCCACCCATTTGACACACCAATTTTGGCGCAGTGCAGCTACCTCAGGTGGGAGACACAAGAGACAGGTGCTTGGGCTCAGGTCTGCTTCTCTAACAGTCAGCCCCTGGTAACAAGAACAGACCTGACCAGCCAGCTTCTTCCCTTCTGCATGGGTGCTGAGGAGCTTCAGTGAGATTCTCTATCAGAGTGGCTGAGCTTCAGTAACTGTATGAGAATACATGTCACCAGAACGCCTAAACATAGGTGAAATAATTTTGGTCTGTTTTGCCAGTTCTACTTTAACAAAGAAGTACGGTAGATCCATTAGCCATAAAATACGGTGCTTAATAAGGATACAGAAGAAGGAGCCGTTCAAAGCTTCTTAGAAGAACCCTAAATCCATGACATACCACACTTTGTAAAAGACAGAGAAACCTTTGGTTTTTCTCAGGACAGGAACAGCCGTAATTCTGGCAAAAGGACCAAGCAGAAAGATTAGCGCCTCCAGACATCCCCAACCAGGAGAGCATCAGCACCATCCTGAGATGCATGCAGAGGTGTGACAATGAGAGGGAGGTGCCATCAGAGCAGCACAGCACTGTCAGTGTGCCTGGAGCAGCAGCAGCATGAGATGGCGAGGAGGAGAGCTGGGTAACAGAGCTGCTCCCCTGCTCCCCAGGGTTTGCATTGCGTGGACAAAATCGTCACGTGGAACAAACACGCCTGCTTTCCCTGACTGGAATGCAATTTTCATTAGGAGTTTTTATTTATAGACAAATAATACACTTAGTTGCTCAGGACTCTGAGTGGCAGACAAAACGTTCCTCCGGAGATGAGTCAGAGCGCAGTCCTTGTAGCGCTAAATTACAGAGGGATTTTCACTCCACACTGACTGCAGCGATATGAAAGGTCAGTGTACACGTATCTTCAGGTGTGAATGTGAGATGAGGAAATGCTTAAGCTTTTATCTTGTTTCAGAGTGTTTCAGGGTTAAGCCCTACAGCTTTCCTGAAAGCTTTAGTGCCTTACATCTGCTGAATGATTGTGTTAAATCATGACTGCATGTCTGTCCTGCACAGCTCTGTTCCCAGTCGGCTCACCCCCGCTGCCCACTTTTTATAAGAGCACAAAGAGGTAATGGGATTGCAAGGAGCATCCCTGTCACCTTCACACGGTGAGACGGGAGCAGCCGGCCGTGCCAGCTGAGTGCTGCTAAGGCGCTTAGGACACGTCTGGGGAGCAGCACGGCAGGCTGCACCAACAGCCCTTGGGAGCTGAGGGGACAGAGAGAAAACAGCTTAAGAAAGGCATAAAGCGCTGCCAGAGAGACAAACAGACACAAGTCCAGCAACTGCTGGATGATGGAAGGGTTCACACAAGCCACTGGAAACTGAAATAAATGTGATGAGAGGACTTTATCCCAACAGAGATGGCCTGACGGAGCAAGGAACACGTGTCTCACAGAGGAGCTTCCCTGCATCTGTGTCAGCTTGCTGCTGAGATGCAAGGTGCTTTGGGCCAGTACCGTTGCTCACTATTACACTGCCTGTGGTGAGAGGCCATACTTTTGTACGGGGGAGGCAGCAGAGCCCTACCCCTGCACCTTGGGCAAGCTCACAGGCTGTGCCAACAGGAAGGAGCAGACTTGCCAGCTGCACCTTCACACCGTAAAGCCCCAGATGCTCATCCTGTCCCTGAACATTCAGCTCTGCTGTGTTCATGGTTTGCTACTGCCCTACTCTGTCAGGTTCTGGCTGCTGCCAGATTTTGTGAAGCACAAGTATAAAACAAGGAAAAGCTTTCCTAAACTTCTTGAAAGAAGCGAAGCAGAAGCAGCCTTCCCTTCCCATCACTGCAGTGCTGGCATTCCCCGCTGCCATGCTTGTGCTCAGCGAACTTGTTTTTCTATTATTAGCTGCTCGGGCTCTGTCACCGTGTCTTTCCATTACAGCTCTGGTTGATACCGGTGGGACTGCTCACATTTCTGCCTCGTTTTCATTCCTTAAATAAACCTTAAATAACATATGGGAACAAAATCCCTAAATGCTCTTTACATGCAGAAAACCGATTCACCAGCAAAAAACAATTTTGCCATGAAAGCTGATATTTTGCTCTTTTGCTGCCTCTGTGCCAATGGCCAACGCTGACTGTTATTTTGGTGCAGTTATTTTTCATTAATGCCTTATCTGACACGGTTTTCAGCAGCTCACTAAAAAAGTACCAGAAACTCACTGATATTTGTCTTACAGCAATACAAGTGATTGCACTTGCTAAACACAAATGACAAGTCCTGAGAAAGCCTACATGTCTGAACTAAGTTTTAGCTTTACTCCTACCACCAATATCATAACAAAAAGCAATGCAGATAACTTTCAAACATCACACTTTGAACTTCCCAGAAACTAACTGGAAATTAAGGCCATGAAATGCATCTCCATTATGCAAAATCTAAACATTCTACTCGTCTCCGTTTTCTGAACAGTATATCCTTAGGCATCAGTGGCTTTAACAAAACATTACACTTAAGAAAGAAATGCACAGGTTCTTACTCAGCAGATTTTACAGACCGACAGACAGTTCTGTTCTGACCTGTCAGTGCAGTTCCTTTGACTTGTGCTGAGTGCTCTTACTTCTGCTGACACAAAAGGAGAAGCCTGCCTTTCAGTCAGCTACATGATGGATGGTAGTTTGCTCTCTGCTGTTCTGAGGGCGGTTTCCATGCCAAAAAAGGGAGAGCACCAAGAAGCTTCTGCTAATGCTGTGCCCACATAGGCTTTGCCCATGCCGAGCCTTTGCTGTTTGGCTGCAATAGGATGAAGAAAATATAAGGTTTGAAGACGAGGTGAGATCCAGCTCCTCCCTGCACTAAGCCCATGAGCTGGGGTTTAATCTTTACATACATTCCCAGGGCTGAATTATGCTGTCACCTCTGAGGTGAGAAAGTACCGTGCACTAACAGGATTATTAATCTATTGGAAAAATAAGACAGTGAAGGGAACCAATATCCAGGAGCTGAAGCCAGACAAAGTCAAATCAAAAGCCAGACATGTCCTTGTAAACACTGAGGGAGATGAAATGAATGAGAACACTCTCGAGGGATGGAAGAGCACCGTGTTCCTATTTCTTATAATCAACATGGTA
Source organism: Perdix hodgsoniae (assembly GCA_035772895.1). Taxonomy (NCBI): domain Eukaryota; kingdom Metazoa; phylum Chordata; class Aves; order Galliformes; family Phasianidae; genus Perdix; species Perdix hodgsoniae. The sequence continues at coordinate 2,822,717 of JAPSGF010000031.1, forward strand.
CCACTGCTTTGCAATCTTATTTTCAGGAGCGGGTCTGTTTCTGAAAGACACGCATTGCAGGAGACCACTGCTCTCTGCAGAGGAGAGAAAAGCAGAGGCAGCAAACTTGCTCCATGCTGGAGGTGGGAGGACAAACCCGCTCACTTGCTGCCTGCTGCAGCCATTCTCTCCCACCCAACAAATCCTGCTCACCAGAGTATCATTCAAAACCCAGCAACATTTGAGCTCCCCAGCCGCTGGGGACAGGATCTGTGTTTGTGGACAGAGCCCTGGGCAGTGAGAGCACCAGCAGCCCTCAGCACAGCTGCAGGGCATTTAACACAGCTCCCTTCCTCTCTTTCTGCAGAAGGAGCAATGAAATCTGTAATGTAGTCAGCAAAGTCTGAATGATAAATGGTGATAGCACTTCCACTTGTTGCTAATAATAAGAAGCCGGGGAAGACTACCTCTCCCGAGGTGAACCAGAGCAAATTAGGAATATTTTAAATCAAAAGAGACTCAGGGCCAACTTGCAGTGAACTCTAAATTGCATCGAATTGACCGTGCAGGATTTACAGATCCCGCTCAGCCTGGCACCGTCTGCATGCTGAGGTGGGAGATTTAATGCACACCACGGGTTGCTCACAGCCGATTTCCTTTCTGGCAGGACCTGACAACCTTTGCATTTTCATGTTTGGTGCATAGAGATGTTGCAGACCTTAAGCAGAAGAGAGCTCACAGCTGTCCTTGTAAAAACAGCATCTTTACAATACTGAGAAAATTACAAATTCAAAGCCAATCTTTTTTTAAATGATCAGAGTCATCATTCCTCTTTGTATGTATGTGAGTACATGGATGTACTGGAATTGAATATACTTTACTAATCATACCTTCTCATGCTGCACAGATGAACAACGTGCTACAAGCGCAGAACAAAACAGAGGACAACTTGAAAAAAAAAGTTTAAACTTTCCCACTTAGTCACTAGTAAATATTAACAGCTTTTCCTCTTGAGGATGCACTGGGAGGCTTTTAAAGGCTTTTTCCCAGGTAATTAGAGTAGGAGATGAACATCCCCATCACTCCCAGACGTGTTGGTTAAAACCAGTACACAGGGGAAATGCCTCAACACAACATGAAAGCTGCACAGTGCGCATGGAGCCGGCTGCAGCGATTAACAGAAGAGCAGAGTGTCCTTCTCTGGGCCAAGAACATTTCTGGAAGAGGCAGGAAACTTGGCTGGGATAGGCTGCCTGGAGCCCACTTTGGGGTGCAAGCGTGCTTCTCTCCAGACACTGCCAGGGCTGCCCTCAGGGCAGTGGCACACAGATGCCACCAAAGCACAAAGCATCTCTAAAAGTCATCACATTTCTGAGCAAATTGCTCAAATTAACACAATACAGTTATTGAAAATATACCTAAAGCCTTCACTGTGATTTGCTACATTCAGCTTTGGATAATCCATCAGCAAATACTCACCATAAAAACTTTGGAACCAATCATTCACTAACTTGGAAAGAAAAAGCCTGCAAAAATGCCACAGCTTGGATCCATTTCCCAAGACTGACTTTGATGGGACCTAAGAGAGGAGGTGGCAGAAGCTCCAGATGCAAATAACTCCGTACATGGTCCCATCCCTCCAAGCAGCCCTCGAGCTGCTGACCCTGCATCCCCCTATGCCCAGGGAAGCAACTCCAGCAGCCCAGCTCTCTCCAGACACCAGGCTGAATTTAAAATGTACTCCGATGGCCCGGTCAAACTGTTTTGTCTGAAGAAATACCATTTCCTCCGAGTTCAGCCATTAATCCAGTTAAGTGTAATTAATGCATTTGCACAAGTCTGAACTAATTTCTCTGTTTACAGAACAGATTGGATAAATATCCCTGTGAGAGGAAGAAAATTCATTACAGCAACAGCTTAGGTCCCTGTATTTCTAAGCTGTCTTGATATGAGGAAATTACTTCAGTACCCTAACATAAATCTATCCTTTCAGTAAGCTCTTAATGTAAAAGCACTGTGAAAGTAATGTCAACAACCTCGTGATGACTAATAAATAGACTAATGTGCATCCAGCTGCATGTAATAAACCTTTAGAGAGCCTAATGCCATCATGAGCCATAAGAACAGGTATCACGAGATCACAACTGAAGTCCTACACACAGACCTGACACTTTGTTCAGATTAACGTTTGTTTTATTTCTCCTCCCCCTGCCTGGCTGGCTCCCCAGCTGGCTCCCTCTGGGCCGGTGTCTTGCTGTCCTGCTGGGCTCTCACTGCCTCTTAGCACTGACCTTTCCCAGCAGCAAATCCTGTAGCTGCCACCTCGCTGGATGCTTAATGCTTGTGCATTAAACAGAACACTGACATTCTTGGTCTTTTGTGAGAAGCCAGGGGCCATAGTAGCATCCAGGAGGGGCAGAGAGGAGGTGACCGTGCTCCAAGCAGTCCTTGCTCAGGGACAAGGAGCCCCGGGCCATCCCAGGAGAATAACGAAGCTGAAAGCCACCCTGTGTGATTTTATGCAGCTAAACTGGGTCAGATTCAGGTGGAAGCACAGTGACTTTAGGCTGGCTCTGTAACCAAGGGAAGAAGGTGGAGAGCCCAGGAGGTGCTACAGGAATGGCCAGCAGCTTCCTGAGGCTCCAGCATGGCAGGTTGCAGCTGGGCAGGATGTGCTAAATTTTTTCCATCTTTGCACCTCTGGTCCTAACCACTAATCAGAGCAATAGCTTGTCCTTCTTTACAGTGGGCAATGAGAGAAATTACACTAACCATTACAGGGGACTCATCCACTCCATCAGGAATGACAAAATCACCCAGGACTGGTGACAGAGAAACATCCCAGATTGCACAGCCTCACCGAAGGCTCAGGCACGATGCAGGGGTTGGTCACTGTGTGGCAACTGCCAGCTGCCCTGTCTAGTTTGCTCACTGGGAGAAGAGGTACTACTCAGGGCCTCATACCCACCACCAGAACAGGAGTGAGGTTTCAGTTCTGTCTCCTGATTCAAGAACATTGTTTCAGACCGTCTCTATGCAAATTACAGACAAGACGAAGACAATAGTTAAAAAACTCAGCTGTGCAATTTTAATTCTCATACAGGAAAAACAGACTCTCAGTGTTCTGTCCCCTGACTGAACTTACAGCTCAGTTGAGGGTGTCAGCATGATTACAGAACTACTGAACTGATCTGCACTGCAAAACTGTGTAATGTGAGCTGTAAGCAGATACAACCATGTGGCACAACTGTAAGGCCAGGAGGTACTAAAAGTGGAAGAACATCTCTCAGTACCAATCTCCTGAGCACCCAAAAGCACATGTTTGAATTCAGCACAGCTGCAGATTAGGGAATTAGAAAGGATACTGGCTGTCAGTTTACATTTTTTAAATGACTGATATTTTTTCCCATAAACATCTGCTTGTAAATGGGTTTCATTATGGCACAGACTTTTGGAAGGGAGAATGTTCTCAAATTCTATTTCCTTTCCAAGTTTCTGTAGAGTATTAACAAATCCACACGCGTTCCAACCTCAGAGGCAAAATACATTTGAGTAACAATTTCTCTTGTCCTTGGCTTTAAAAAAACCTTGAATAAATACAGCTATCCTGTTGCTGAACAGAAACAAATGCTTCTTGATTTGTATTCTTCAGCTCTAGTCCCCTGGGTGCTGCAGTACGGTAAAGCAGAACAGCTCCAGCTCCTGCTGCCATTTCATGCTCTTCTCTCATGCCTCATACTTCTGCAGCTGCAGACTGTGCCCTGGCTGCTGCTGACCCCTCCACACAAAGGCTACAGGACAAGATTCTGCATTCCAGTGCAGATGGCCATCACGTCACAGTCTCCACTCCTCAAGATTTCCCTGTTCTTCCTGATGTGGGACACTGTATGGTAAAAGCCCGGAGAGCAACTGCTGGTCTTTGCAGGTTTGCATTTTCTGCCATCCTGTTTCTTGCCTAGTTGCATTGCTTGAGATGTGAGCTTGCAGATGAGCACAGCGAATCCCTTGTTAGGAGATGCTGTCTGGGAGAAGAGTGATTTTGTAGTCTCTCTGCAACCACATTACATTGCTGCTCAAGCACCCTTGCAATTCTAAAATTACTTTCCCTTCAGTTTGCATACCATAAACACATTGACAAAACGCACCACAGGCAGAGACAGCCAGTGCTGGGAGGAGTGTGGCAGCCCTGGAAGTCCTTGAAGAAGCAATTGTGCAACCTCTTTATTTATCCATTTAGGTGCATATCTCAGTTCACCACAGGAATCCTGGAGAATTTTAAGCAACTCTTGCTAACACATGGGAAGAGATAGGCTGATTACTTTGTGCTCATTAGAAGTATATGAGGCTACCAGTGATAACTGGAGAGCTCGGTGAAATATTTGCCTTTCTCAGGTTGCAAATATTGCAGTTCCTCACTAGTTTACCCCGTTGCCCACTGCCTCACCAACCAGGGGTCTGCAGCCTGTAAGGACAGGGGATGAATTCCTAATACAGCAGGGCAAGATGCTGCTTCTTACTTTGGGAGTTCCAGCACAATATTCTGTATCAGGCAAATTTCCTGGTACTGCTCTGTCCGTGCAGGAGACAAGGCACTTGAAATGAGGAAACTGATGTACAAAAAGGATATGGCAATGCCATGTCAACAGCATAAAGATGTTAAAAAGGACTTTGCAGTACTTAAGGAGAAAAGCAGACATTAAAATGGCTCTATTATTTATATTTTTCATTATTTCAGGCATAAGTGCGCTGACATGAACTGAGTGTGGAAGCTTTGAATCAAGGTTTATCCAGGAACTGCACGAGCACATTTACACAGGTTCAAGTACAGAGGAGAGCTCAATGCATGCACAACATTGTGAAACCACAGTATGCTGTCCTGAGCACTGCTGCCAGGAGCACAGCACAAACTGCACCATGCGATGATACTACTGCAACACTTCTTGGGAGAAACAGGGCAGCCAGTTGGGCATCAGACAGCCAGGAATCTCCCTTGTCTCACTGATGCTTCTAAAAACACCATGGACACAAAGGCAGCTCCTCACCACAGAGCTGTGGCACAGGGCTCCCTGAAGAGCAAACCATTCCAGCCCACTGCCTCCTCTTGAGCAATGTACCATGCACACTGAAGTACCAAAGTGGTTTCTGGAAAAGCAGTGTTCCTCTGCAGATTTCAACAGTCATGCTCCAGCTTACGCCATCTCACCCAAAATACTGAGAGTTAAGCAGCTGTGTCTGATGGCACTGACACTGCCTTGTTCTGAATTGCAGCAGATATCTGAACATAAACCCTGACATTGATTAGTGCCAAATTTTTGATGGGGGAAGCAGCAGGATGGGGCTCTCAGCTGAACTGGAAGTCTTTCTAATTGACCCGTGGAAACTGCTTTACTAGAGTAAAGCTTAAAAACAACCCTTCAGAAATGCCAGTACCACTTTGAAAAACCCTGTAGTTTCATGGCACAATTTAGTTCTAAATGATTATATAATTACATTTGTGAATGTAATCCTGTGGGGTATTATTCTAATTATAGACCTCAATCCTTCTTAGCAGCTTTCAGAGAAATAATTTGCGTAATGAAATGAAGGTTTCCAGCTGCAGGAAACAAACCAATCTCAAACCTTTTTTTGTAAATGACAGGATATCCTTAATGGTGTGATCAAACTTGGATCAATCCGCTGACAGAATGCTGTATTTGGCTGGATTTGGGGATTTCTTGTTCCAGAGTAGAAAAATGGTTGAGGACAGCAGCGTTACCTACTGAATCTCCAGATGTTGCCTGATGCTGATGATAAATTAGGAAAAATAAAGCCAAGGCCACAGCCATTCCATCCAAGTGTGACAGAACCATCAGCCCAAGTGCTGAACATGGAGGGTGAAGACGAGCGGCTCCTGGCAGTGCGCACACGTTAATTCCAATGAGCCAAAAGGAAATCTTGCTGAAAGAAGCTTCTGTCCATTAATAGTGAACATAAAATACAGCTGCAGAGTACGCTAACCCACAGTACCTCCAAATAGGTGCAGCAGCCTTTGCCTGGCTAAACTGTGCTCTCTGCAGTTGCTGAATGTCTGCTTAGACACTCCAGTGTCACTCAATAGTGCTTCACAATGTTGGTGTGTTATCTCTGCTATGGGCTAAAAGCTATTCATTCTTCTAAAGTCATTATCAGTGACTCGTTGACACAAACTGCATCCTTAAGCATTGCTTTACTACTTCAAGCTGTCCTTTAAGGTTATCTGCATGCCCCATATCATATCAGCCCTCTTGTCTATCAGTTGGAAGTTTCCTGAGTTTTTTTTCAGCTTTCCTTTCACTGATCTTTATGGAACACCCTCAAGGCACCAGCAGAGCCAATACCTCCCACCCAGGACAGCATGACAGATGATGTCAGTGCAGAAGCACTGGAGCATCCTATGAAGAGGATTACAGCAGCTAGAAATGTGAAGGAGCCACCAAGCCAGTAAAGCTGCCTTCCTGCAGGAGTGGGATGTAGCTCTTTGATCAAGAGCACACTGGCTTATAAAGTAACATAGCCAGCTTACAGACATAAATACTAAAGAAATAATTACTTAAAAATTTGTACCTTATTTTTTTGTTTGCACAGTGATATCCGGATTTTGAACTGGGACAGCTTCTGGGAAGGAACTACCAAACCTAGACAACGTGCACTGAAATCACAGAATCATAGAGTGGCCTAGGTTGAAAAAGACCATAATGATTATCTAGTTTCAGCCCCTGGTATATGCAGAGAAATAGACAGCCCAGAGCCCAAAGTATCTATATTGAATGCAGGAATTTTCTAAGACTGTCAGTATTTTAGATCATTACCTTCTGAGCTGGATTTGCTTAAACATGAAATCTGAATGTGCAAATACATGAACATGAGCTTGCTCATTTCCACAGCAAAGAGTGAGAGTCCCCTTTCCTGTCCAAAGCTGGAATTTGATGTAATTCTCATAATGCGAATCGATTACCATTATTTCTGACACTAAAATTAATTTTGGAAATGACACCATATTAGTAACCACATTACTCAGAGGCCTACAATGCTGATAGGACAGAACTGGCTCCCGTGTACCAAAAACATCTGTAATGCCTCATTTCCAGCCCACTCCCTGAGGAAGCACTGTCCTCAGCTCTCATCACACACTGAAACAAGAGAAAGCCCAACCTGATGTTGCAGGAAGGTTCCATTTGATGCAGTACAATGCCTGTCCCATGCTGCATAACAAACATCTCTACACTACCTAGAACTGGGCACACAGTTCTGTCCTTTACATTTCCTTTGGAGGTGCATTTTCTGTACTTACTGGTGGCAAAAAGCAACTCCTGATACAAGTACACACAATTCAAGCTGGGCTTCAAAGTGGGCCCTGAGAGACATGACAGCTGTCACGCTGTGCTTGCAGAGCCAGAGGCTGCGGAGCTGCCTGCCTTCAGGAGAGCAGCCTGAAAAGCACTGGTTTCAGGACAGGCAACCAGAGCTCTGAAAACGTCTGAATACAATTTCACCCCCTCTTTTTGAAACACACTCCTCCTTCAAATCCAGCTTCAGAAGTTTGCATTCCCCTGGTCTCGGGCTTCAGTAACACACAAAGTAAAGCACTGGTTTCAAAGAAGACTTACTGAATTTTATAGACCAGCTTCCTCTACTGTATTATCTGATAGCATTTGGGAACAGTTGGCTGCAACATGGGAACAGCAAACCGCAAGCGAGGATCACTGCAAGTGAGCACAATCCCAGATGGTCAGACACAAAGGCAGCCAGCTGGCTGCTCTCCAGCACACCTTACACAGACACACTGTGGGCACCCATCCTGGCACTTCCGAACTTGCTGCCCACGGACAGAGCTGCAGCCTCAGCGCCCTGCTGTCACCTCCCAGCGTGACAACAGCTCGTTGTGACTGCAGAACAGTGCAACCCAGCGAGATCATTACACGCTACATTGGGCTGACAGGCATGCACATCCCACGTCTTACTGTATGAAGCCTATGTGGGGACCAAGGAAGGTGTCAACCCTTATCCATTGCAGTTGCTCCTTTTGGAAGACCTTCACTCTTATCTTTGGTTCTTAGACATTTCTCTCTCCCCTTTCACAGAGATCATCCAATGCAGACAAGATATGAAGCAACATTTCTCATAACATGTACGCCTCAGGGAAGTTTGGAACTTGAGAACGTGCTATTTGCACATAAGGAAACAGGAGACATTGGAGAAATACAAGAAATACCATCCTATTATTATAATGGTTTTGGATACATGAGGTTCAATCAGACAATACATGAAATATCATGTTAGTTTTAGTAATCCTAGTGCTAGCTGACAGGTTTTAGGAAGGCTCAGTCTGGATATCGTGCTCCCTAGACCTATGCCTTCCAATAGCACTACAGATAAATGGTGAATCTGGGAAAATAACACGTATCCCTGCAGCACACTACATTGAGAAAAGACAAGCAGGGAATCTCACAGAAACACAGGCTAAATGTGCTCAGTGTGACCAATATGATTCAGGCTGAAACTTAAACATTCATGTGCTGGGAGACCATTCCAGACAAGTCAGCTTGCATAGTATTACTAGCGTCCTTGTAATACTCCTTGGTTCTTTCTTTGACTTGGTTATTCTTACTTCCCTGAGCAAACAATTGCAAGCTGTTAATCATTTTATTTTGTCTCAACATTATCACAGATGTTGATTGCTGGTGTTATTACTATTAATGATTGCATGTGCTTTCACCAGCTGCAAAGTAGGAATGGCCAGTCATGTTAGAACCAACAGAGGTATGGGTGTACCTTCCAAGATGAAGGCACTTGACACAAGAACATCCCAGAGTGACCACTGCCTGTTGTAGCTTTAGCCAAGCATGATTACCAGGCCAGAAGAAAAGAGATATGTCTATTTTATTTTACTTTTCTTTTACAACAATAGTGTTTGTAAAATCTGCAGTCAGTTTGAATTGCGTTCCGTACATCGCATTATATATGTAAATTAATTCCTATTAATCTTTATAATGTTAAGCTACTGCTAAAAATGTTCATTTAAGAACTGCCTTTGTTCTTCTGTCTCCCTAATTTCAATTCCCTTCAGTCTCTTCTCCCTGTATATTAAAGTACTTTATTAATTTTGTCACATTAATCTGATCAGCACTAAACACACTACCATTTCTAAAGACCTCCAACATGAAGCTAAGCTACAGTGACAAGCAAACAAAAAGCCTGGTGTGCAACAGGCAAAGCAGCTCTCGTTGGCCTGGCCCAGGAGAAGGTGACGATCTGTGCCCTACTTCTGGCCAAAGTCATGAGGAGCTGTGGCCTGTACTGAGGGGCACAGGACACAAGGAGGAGCACACAATTAAAACCTCATTAAAATAACAGGCAGGTTAACTATGTCATCAGAAGAGAAGTGGAAAAAAGCTAACAATGGCAAAACCTCCAAGCTCTCTGTGTCATTCTGCATCGTTTTGAACGGAAGGCCTGAAGAAAAGAGGATTATCTCTGAACGTTGATTACCCTGACACTGCATGTCAGAACATAGTACCTAGGTCTGTGGGAACCGGGATTAATTCTGGAATAGACAGGATTAAAACAGAGAAATAACTATCAAATGGAATTGTCTTTCCCTTTGCGGGATGGACAGATTAATAAACTGAGGTTCTTGTCTGAGGTCTACACCCAAAAAAGAATGAGCTGCAAAAGAAGCAGGATCATAATCCATGACAGAGCATGTACTTGAGGAACAAAATACTAGTTTAAGGTTCTTTTCCATTCCCCAAAAAGTGATAACCACAAAACCACTGCCTATTTAAACATCTAAATACCTAACTAGAAATTTTTCTCCTTCCATTTGTTTGCCAAATTGCTGCATGATTTCAGTAAGCAATTTGGCTAACTTCTGATAGAAATGGAGAGAATTCAGTGTTCGGGTGATACTGAAATGGTGACATGCTATAAAGCTTGCCTGGAGCTTCAGACAGAAGCAACAGAAGGCACAAGCAGATTTCTTTGACCAAGCGTGGTTTTTCTCATTGTGTAACTGTTGATTAAGTTATGCCTAACAGGTAGAATGTGATTGATGTCAATGACTAATTCAAGAAAGAAATAACTATTTTTCCATGGACAAACGTGCAAAGCCTGGAAATGCATTTCAAAACCTGCTGCTTCACAAACAATCCAGGGCTTGCCAGCTTTTAGCTTGTATCAAGTATATCTGAAAGGAGAATAAATAGAACAGAGAATTGTGGAGTTGGTTCACAGCTAAGTCATTAATCCCAAAGAGATGAAAACTTACAAAAATGATCAATATTCTCTACAAATTGTCCGTTCTACAACAAACTTATTTTCTCCATGGTCTAATAACCAAATTCTTATCTTGAATACTTTCAGTCTATTAAATTTCATTAACATTAATTGGGAACTGTGTGATATCAAGAAGCAAGGTTTGCCTTGTAATAAACACAGATACTCTTTTCATTTTTCTTTTTCTTTTTTTTTTTGAGGAATTAAGAAAGAAAAGGAGGCAGAAAGTGATGCGGCTCAGTGACTATGATGTGCAGCAAAAAATAAACAGGACATGAAAAACCAAAAGATAAAGTGTAACAGTCCAGTACATGTACTCAATATTAAGGAACACAGAGATGCTCAGAATAAATTCACAAGGCCCTGGGCATACCACATCATGATCTAGGGATAGTCAATGAATTAATTAAAGACAATCTGACAGCAACTGTTCCTCTGGAAGTGAGGTACGTTAAACACATCTGTATAGCCTATAGTATAGTTTTGACACGCTATCCCAGGTACTTACATTAAATGCAAAGGGAAAAAAAGGGCAGAGTGTGGTAAAGAATTCCCTTTCTAGTCTGTGGATCTAGATGACTGTTTTTAATTAAAATATATTCTAGTTCAGCTAAAACCAGAACAGTTTACGTTTCTTCTGCAATGTTATGCATATAGCTATACTGGCAGAAAACGACTATACCACTCATCACACTTTCTCCAAGAGTTTTGTTAAACTCATTAAGAGAGGGGGCATTTCATAAACTTATATTCTTTCTTGCTTTTGAACCACTGAAGACTTGAGAAAGAGAAGAAATTGGTTCTGATTTGTGATTAAAGGCTATGGTGGCAGTCCCTCGTGCTGTAGGCTCCCTCACAGTGTGGATCTGGCTGGCTGAGAGGCCCAAATCATTAATTATTCCTGTCTATCTTCAGGGTGTAACCAGGCAGAATTGTTCAGTGACACCGATTGCTTCACACAGGGATTGACAGAAATTTAATTCTATGGTCTAGGAAAAGTTTCTGATGCATATGATGATCGCAGGGGTCACTAATCACTATTAAACCTGCATCCAGGGCTGACGCAAGCACAGCACACTCAGGAATTGGCACTTTCCCCTTCAGCTTGGTCAGAATGTGAGAAAACACAGTGAAACATTATTTGACATGTCACTGAACAAACTTCTACTTTTACTTGCAGTTGGAAAGATATACAAGGTGCGCTGACTGTCAAAGAAAACAAAACTCACATTTTGGCAAAGCACAAAACAGGAGATCAACACCTGGGCTGACTTTACAGAGGAGGATTTTTAATGGATTCGGGATCCAGCACTTGCATGCTGTACTGTGGTACTGATGATATTTCATCAAAATGAATATCATCTGCAAACATTCCACAGCCACACAAGTGTGCACCGCTTCTTCCATCACAACGCTCTGTCTGTTAATGTGAAAATATTCCGTTAAGATAAATGCAGGACAGAACATCTAGCTTCAAACACCTGAAGTAAGGCTCACCACGTGCCTCCTGGTACTCCTATAACCCAGAAGATACGCATAAACTCAATTTGAACAATGAAAGTCTGCCAGAGAAGCGAAGAAATGGGGCAGCACCAACTTAAGCATTATTACATCTCTTTCAAAGTTGCACAGCAGGTTTCAGAACCCTCAATTTATGTGAAAACTAAGCTAGAGATTTCTTGCTTTTTGTCTAAGTCCTAGAGACAATTTCATTGCAGATTTACCTATTTAGTGAAAACTAATACATTTTGCAAAGTTCCAAAAAGTTGAGGTTTGAAAACTTTAAAATAAGTATCTTCATCTCTTGCAGACTTGTATAAAGGATAGATATTAACTCCATAGCAGTTACTGCTACAGTGCTAATGGTGATGATTCAAATTATGTTCAGTCTTCTAGCGAGAAGACGGTCATCAAGGTGCATTGGCCCTAAAGGCTAAGCAAGTCTTGAAGAAAGCACGGAGTATTTACAGTCGAGGCCAATAACCTCAGAGCTGCAGATGTACCAGAAGAAAGCCACACCTGCCTTCTGCAGCACAAGTGATTGAGATTCTGTCCCACTCTTCACAAATTTGATTGATTTATTTCCTGGGAGCTCCTTCATTTCAGATGGTATTCTACTTCTTTATCTTTTTTGCGCACATTTTAACTTGTTTACTGATTTACTAAGCAACTTTATATTAGCTCCCACCCAAAGGACTGCCGAAACCGCTCTAAGTATTTACTTTCAATCAGACAGCTTTTCTCTTCCATTTGTTTTCTTGACATTATCAGTATATTCATATGTAAGAAGACGCTTCAGCAGTGCACCTCTATCACAATGGCTACGTGTTTTAATCAGAAGGTAGAAGAAACAAAAGTGGAAAAAATAATATAAATAGGATACTTGAATTTTATAACATGATCCTCTCAGAGCTTTATGTCGCAAACACTGTAACTACTGAAACAGGAAAAATTCCTTCTCAATGAACAATTGGAGAATACTCTTCTGATGTTTTTTTGGGAATCAATTTACAGAATGCAGCCCTCCCCACTCAGCTCAGAGTCCCACGTAACACAGCCCTGCTTCTCCTAGGGTCTGCTGCTCCTCTTCTGCACTGGGTGTTCCAACCCCGTCAGCCCATTTAAAGGTCAGCATGGAGAACATGAACTTTCAGTAAAAAAAAAAAAAAAAAAGTATATATATATATATATATTTTTTTTCCCCCACAGTTACATATTAATATTAAATCTGATAACACAAAAATATTTGGTGATTGACATCTAGTCTTTGTTGGTTTCTGCTTCAACTCCTCAAGGTCTTCCCTTTCTGCACATCTCATTTCTCCCTTTGAAAGTATCTTTTTAGTAATCTTTTTATGGATTTCACTGTTTCCTCATCCCGTTTGGTAAAGCAATAGACTCAAATACAGCCAAATAATAACGAATAAGGAATGGCGATTATGCATCATAGCTAACTCACATAAGGCAATTAGATTAAAGAATCCTGCCCTTAACAGATTCAGACCAAAGAATGCTACAGCGTATCAGGTTCCCTGATTTCACACGCAGGAAATTTCTCTTCACAACCTTAAAAACATGCTGTAAAAACAACAACAACAACATATTCTTGCTCATGTAGAGCTTAAAGAGATAAGGGAATTATGTATTTACTGACTCTATAAGGTAGTTCTGAGCTAAAATCATTAACAACAGTTTTTGAATCTATCTTCCATCACTCACTGAAGGCCAACATCAAAATTCCTTTGATTTCATGAGCGAATTTCCAAGCTATTTTCTGGTGAAATCACAGACAAGACAAACACTAAATGTCAAGTACCAAAAAATGGCATCGACTTCAAAGCAGGTATCCATCACCCTCAGATGCTGTTGGGAATGCAATGAGCTCAACATCTTAGATGGCATTCAGATAACTGAACAGTCCCAGTGGTTCTGTTGAAGTTCAACTTCCCTCAATTCCAGCAGAGCCAGAACAGTCCCTCTGCTGCCTGACCCCAGGGGGACTGGGCTGGCACTGCTGCTGGCACTGCTGTTGCCACCTCAAGCGAGGAAGAAGATGACACGCACCTCAGAAGCCATCAACCCCTGGTTCCTACTCCCACTAAAATGTAATAATAAAAAGAAGGCAGAAAAAACCCACAAACCTAAGTAGTTCCCATGTTCCTGAATTTCTGTAGCTGATTTGCTGGTGACATTTTTCATCCTGACAGCACATTTAGGAAACGTGACAAATTTAGGCAATGGTCTCACACTGAAAAATGGTCCTGCAAACTTTTCCCAGTTAGGCTGCAATGAATTTGCCTAGCAAAAAAACAAAAGGTTTTTTCCTCAACTCAGCTTCCAGTTACTTTGATACATGATGTTTCAAGTAGTTTTAAAAAATGGACAGGGCACGTGTTTTGTATTTGTTTTTAAAGCTCAGATCATCTTTCAAGATACTGTGCCATTTCTCATGGCCAGACCTGGAAGAGCAGTGTGAGCTTTTGCAGTCCCGAGGCACCATTGGTACCACTGCTCAGAGCCTAATTTCCCAAAGCGTCCTTTCACTTTGTGGCAGCAACTCAGCATGTGACATCAGCTGGCTCTGCAACAGCAGAACTGCCGCATAACGCCATTTTGTAATTGTCAGATGACAGAGCTCTGGCTAAGCAAACCAGGACCTACTCATGGTTTTTCAGCCCGTTTGGAGATGAGTCAGTAGGGCCTGGGGAAGTCTTGTGTCTGAAATGGAGTCGTTAAGTCCTGTCAGAAAACAGAAATGCAAGCTTTAGCAAGCGGTGAGCAGTTGGATCGACTGATGCCCTGTGAGTTTCACGGAGAGTTGGGTGTGGTGGAGCAGCTCGGTGGGAGACCTGTGGCACTTAATGCATTACTGCTCTAACAGACAGTTCAGGTGCTGAAGGCAGAGTGCTGCGGTGGGTGTTCAGGTGGCTCAAAGCCAGCTCTTCTGAGCATCAGCAGCCGGGAGCCTTTAAGCCTCTCCCGCTTGTGGAACCTACACAAATTTTAAGGCCACCCTTTGGCGAATGCTTAGCTTCACACCTATACGTTCTAAATAGCTCTCCCTTGTTTGTGGGGCCTCAATGAGTGCTGCAGTGTAAATATGCCTGCTGAGACACCTTCTCACCCTGGTGCATGACCTGCTACCATGAATTGTACAGCAAACAGTTTCTTTGTATTCACTCAGAGATCAACAGTAAAACTACAGCTCCAGAATCTTTTCAACCTGTATCCTAAAGCCCCTGCATATTCCCAATGGCTATAAACTGCCCTTACGCTCCACATACAAAAGCCTCACTGTAAATCTCGAGAGCCTTTGGGGTCATACCAGCAGCACTGAATCAAAATGAAGGATGGTTTAGGCTAGAAAAGAAGTACACAAAAACAGCTTTTTTCTTCAGGTGGCATTTGTTCTCACAACAAAAAACAGCAAGGAGGAAATGAAAAATCAACTCCCGTACAAAACGGGTACAAAAATGGTTTTGCATGCGAAGTGCAACAGGAGGAAATGGAAACCAAACTGCTCTAGGATCACACACTGATTTTGTTATCTGCAATCAAGCGATCTGAGCCCACCCCAAACCTGTCATGGGCATTCCCATAGGAGACAGTTGTTGCACAAATACTGCAAATGCCTAACTTCATCCCTGAGAAAAGCGCCTATTGAAATGAGATCTTAGCACTTGTAACACTACACCAGTCTGTGGGTTCTAAGGAACATCATAGTGCAGTGCCAGCTCTGCTGATCACACCTTTGAAAGCTCCCTTTGTGTCAGGCAGGGTTAGACAGCAACAGATCTGTTTGTTCCATCACTGCTCATGAAACAACCGGTACATGAGAGGTAAGTACTGCATCTGAGGGATCAGCTGGTTTGCTCCTGCTAAGAAATTCTAGAAGGACAACTTGCAAACAGAAATTTTAAAATCAGGAAATTGGAATCCTTGTTTCAAAATTAAACATTTATAGGAAATTAGGACTGGTGTTTGTAAGGTTGGTGTTGGCTTACAAACACCACCGGGCAATTGCTGGCCTTGGATCTCCCATGAAATCAGAGAACTAGCTCAGCTCTTCATCTACAAGTCCTCCTAATTTGCATCCACAACTGCTAAACCTTTGAGCACATGCTGCAAAATGCAAACTGCCTACGAAAAGCTCATCTGTGATCAGCATCTAATGATTTGAGTGACCTGAATTTGGAGAATACTTATGAAAGCATGATAATTAGACATGGAAAAGACCTGAGGCTGTCTTCCCATTACCTAGTTAGTATAGCACTGAGCCTCTACTGATTGCTCTTGACCAATCTCCTCTTACAGAGAACTGTGTGAAGAATCTCCACTCCCTTCTCTCCAGAGCCTTTCCCTATAAACCAGATTCTTTTTAAAAACATTTACCTTGATAACTTGTCTCTTTCCTTTCAATACTAGGCACAAATTGTCTTACAGAAAGGCATACATATATTCAGCTTCATCAACAACTTATGGACAACCTTGAGATTCTGACATGCTGCTCTACACACGTTCTTTCTTTCAGAGCTTTAGAACCACAAGGGCCTTCCTCCAGCATTTTCTGTAAAAATTCAGTCCTCTAGAAAATGTGTAAGAAATGATCCGTTTTAATAGAAATAGCCTAAAAAATTCCCACTAGACTACACAGATGGTCAGAAATCATGACTGGGACAATTCATACGTATTTCAGAGTGATATACAGGAGAAAGATGCATGGCAATATGAAGAAAAACTGCAAAGAAAACTCAATCTTAAGATAACACTTCAGCTGAGACCAGGTTGGTCTTTCCCCTAAAAATGCATCACACAATCTGGAAACAGCACCTAAACTAAACAGATGCAACAGAAGCACAGCTAAACATACATATTTCTTGAGAATTCAGACTGCTACAAGCTTGATTATCTTACAATTAGTCCAGACTGTAGAGTTGGGCCTCAATATTCATGCAATATGGTAGAGAACATTATACACAGAAAGAACAAAAATGAAGATGCTTGCTGTCCTTACCTAGCACATTGGTTTTGGTTTCATGGATGCATCCAGCTAGAGTTAACACATTATCAACTAAAAATCATATGATATCATAGACTTACAGAATAGGAAAAAAACAAAATACATAGAGAATTGGGAAGATATCTAAATATAGCTATTCCATCACAAAGATTTTACTAGTGTCAGTTAAGACTGATTTGCTCACTCATATCTCTAGCACATTTGTGCCAATTTTGCAATTTCTGAGCTTTTAAACCCCACCTCCTGCAGCTCCCGCCAAGTACATCAGACATTCCCCTCTCTTTGGAGTTCACCCAAGGAAAATGTATTCCAGTCACAGGATTGGATGAGGCATGGCTGTAAGCCAGAGCTTTTGCACTGCATTCCCTGTTTTTCCAGATCTCTCTGCATATGCCCTGCCAAGCATTGTCTCCAGAAATAAAAAAGAGCTAATAAAGCTGTGTTGGTACAATTAATGTGCTTAAGCACTCTCTGCTGATCCTCCTGCTTCACTATCCTGAAATCTGAGGCATATTCCAGTGCTTAATCATGCTGAGACATTAAGTTTTGGGGTAATGTTACTGGAGAAGTTCATCCTATAAAGATTACAGAACAGTTAATGTGTAATCTGAACACAGTGTTAGCAGCTCTCTGTGAGAACAGCATTTGCAACATCATGACCTTAGTTAATACTCTGAAGTAACAATCTAGAATGGTTCATTGCTAGTTAAACTGGTTGGACTTCATGGGGATCTCTCTTGATAAAAGGGTGGCAGAGAAAGGGGAAAATGGCTTCTGAACATGCAGGCGACATTGCCCAGGGCTTCTTCAGCTGCAAAGACTTCTGATAATACTGCTTTTCAGAGGAGAACAGCCTCTGCTAGGTTGCAAATAACCATTTTCCACATTAACCACTATTTTATTAAAAACGTTTAGCTCTGATGCTTAGCAAAAGCCAAGTGGCCTCCTTCACCTCCAGAGAAGTAGCCCACCAACCCAGGGCTGTCTTTCCTAGTACCTCTGCGTACTCCTCAGCCCTGGGTACATTCCCTGCGTTAAGGTTCTCAGAGCCACTCCCTGATCTGCAGTATGCTCCACATCTTACACTGTAGTGCACTCAATGAACCATTTTTAAACTCAGTCTCATGCTGAGAGCTAAATGCACTGTTTGTATTCTAATCTTTGTACCTACTGCAGCTAAAGCATAGCAGTTCCACAGCTAGAAGGCAATAGCTAAAGCAGGGAAAATATAATTAAGAAAAATAAAAAAAGTGATTGATAGAAAATACAGCACATTGCTCTAGACATATTAATTTAGTGCTTTCTGAGTGACTCGAACAACTAATTTATTAAAATTACCTGCAAGCATCTTATGATTACCTCAACATAAGCACTTCTTAATTTTCCTCTGCTTCTATTCTTGGTAAGACAGCTCACATTTTGCATGTTCAATATACAAGATGCACGAAAGTAATTAATGCTGCTGACCTACACAAATAGGATAACACTGGTGGACTTGATCACCATCAGACAAGTGCAGATAACTGGTAAATAACGGTCTTGGTCCTCATTTGTGAAGCCAGTCAGAATTAAAGCAGACTGAACTCTGCTTGGCTTTCACGGGAGACAGGAGCAATCAGCGTCCTGTGCCAGAGTGAGACGCTGCAATCTATCGCAGTTCTGACACTGTAGAAGTTAAACCCCATTAGCAGCTTTTCATGGTGGTTTCACCGTGTCCATCTCACCACCTGGCTCCCATGCACACAGAGATGACAGCAGGATGAAACCCACGTAGTCTGAAGGGGTTCATGGAGAAAAAGGGGTAGGAGGTTCTATAAAGGCAAAATGATAAAGTCAAATTGTTGAACAAAGGCTTTAGACACAAGCCTGAACTCCCCGTAAAGGAGGATGGTTTGCTTTGGTGGAACGCTGAAAAACACAAAAATTGCTGTAGGGCAGTGAAAGCTGCAGCTTCTGTTCGTATAGGCACTACAGCACTGCCATAAAGCCCAACATTATTATCTCTTTCTGATTTTTCCTGGAGTTCATTTTCTAAATGAATACTCAGCACATGATTCTCTCAACCCTGTGTCTCTTCTGACAATTATTCTGCTGCCATTTCAGACTACATGGACCTTCTCTCAGTTCATAATGAGAAAGGCATTAATTAAGATCAGGGAAAACTGAGTTTCATGACTCCCAGAGGAGCATGCTACGGTCCCATGAAACAACTACTTTTCACCTTTTTATATTAAGTGCAGCAGTGTCTGCACAAATGGTGCAAGACATCTTTATGAGTTACATCAGGAGTAGAAAAGAACAGCAATCATATCTAATTGACAAGGTGTATTAACCTTGTTTCCTGAGCAGTTAGAATAATTCTTTATTTTATTTTTTTGAAGTCCAAGGAAGAGCCTATCACTTTTCTCCCTCCTCATTTGCCTTTATTTCCTTCTAGCAATGGCTATTGCATTCTAGCAGTGGTGATAACCCTGTCTACCTGAACCTTGAAGAGGGTTCTAGATACTGAACAACATTTGGAAGTGCTAAAGCTATGCAATTACATTCTTATACTGGTACATTTTAAACAAATAGAGAGGAAACTGAACACAGTATGTGCTACATGCACTTCAAACTAATTTCATGAGTCAATCTGCATTGGAGCATGAATCTTTGTTCCAACAGGTTTTCATTTCTTATTGCTCTTATCATGACAACATCCTTCAGAAAGATGAGTACAATACAAAGCTCCACTTCCGTAAGAGTTGGGGGCTTAAAAAAAAAGCCTAAAAAATAAAATCAAATTTTGTGGTAGCAATTTGAAACACAAACAGCACAACATTCTTGGAAATGCTGGATTCCAGCTTTAGCAAGATCTTCCTCTTGATTAAATGCTGAATAATTGAAAGCGGTGGGTGATTTCTCATCAGCATAATTAATCTGTAATAATACCTGCACTGGTTGTCAAATCATCCTCAAATTGAAATACTTTTAACGTCCATTTACTCATACATTCAATTTTGGACTTCTCTGATTTCTACAGAAAGGCTTCCCAGCTCAAGGTGACAGAGACAGTCTGGCAATAAAACACCCAAGCATCAATACAGACAACTGGCAATTTATTGCATCAGGATTTGTTTTTTAAAATAAAGGTTTCTCCTGATAAATTAATATTGTCATCTGTTCTGGTGGCAGAGCAAGCTACAAAGAGCAATTTGGAGAAAAAATGCCGGATTGTGATTTATGAAGAGGGAGCCACTAAAGAGTATGATTTCACCCTAAGTTAGTAATTTATCAAGAACCACAAACAAATAGCTAAACAAAGAGTCTTAAAGAGTCAAAAGGCTTTGCATTATTTTTGCTTCAAGCACAAATACCTTAAGTGACTCCTCAAGGGAAAACTGCTCTGGTGTATGCCCTAGCAAATGAGAGCATTTGAAGTCTAATGTTGAGGAAAGCACTCCCAGCATGACTTTTGAATGTCCACACAGAGTTCAGCAGAGCCCCACTCCAGGGGACTGCACCAAGCTGAACTCAGCAACTCCATCAAAATGTGGTCCTATAGATCAAGAGGAAGCAGTGTGGAGGAGGAGGAGTAAAAGGGAACACAGCCATCTAAAAAGGTGAATGTTCATTTTCAACCTCAAGTAATCGCCTGAAGCGAAGCAGTTGATTTGTAAAATTCTTACAGACCAAGGAGTCTTCAGACACTGTCCGTCTGGGAGGAGGCAGCCTCCATCTCTGTTCAACTTTAGCATCAAACACACGCTACCAGCTCCCAAAGCTGCTGCCATGGATGCTACACTAATCAGCCAGGGCTAGCATTGAGCCCAGCAAGCTCAAGCTGTTAGTATCTAGTTACTTAATGGTTTGCCTTCAGGGCTCTCCAACCTTCATTCCCAAGAACATCAGTGGTTTGCAACTTCGCTGATATAGCAACTGCACAACACTCAAATTAAGCACACTGCTTTAATGTTACAGAATGAGTGCAAGTCCTTTTCCCAAATACCAGGCTGCAGATGTAAATGACTGGATCTGGGGCCATGATTTTCACAAAATTAGGCAATTAAAATTTTATCTGAGGCAGTATAAGTGCCTGTGTAAAACTGTTACTAGTAGTGTCAATAGAACAATTTATGATTGCATGCTGCTAGATGTGGACTGTTAAAATATTTCACAGGGCAACAATTCTTGACTGCCATGAAAAATGTCTGCTTCTCTTACTGGTTAGATGTCAGCAATCTGTTCCTTTATATGGCACAGCTGGATTTAATAATGATCAAAGGACCTCAATTTTTAACTACTGCAAAAAAAAAAAAACAACCACAAAACCCCTCTCTCTTCAAGAATTGATTCCAATCTCTCTACAATTGATTCAGTTCCTCAGTCTCTTGTAAATTTGTATAGCTCTGCATTTCTTTTTGCTTAAAAAACAACACTCAAGCCAATAACCAGACCAAACAGGAGAAGGTACTCCAAACTTTTAAGTTTTCATTGCATAGCAGAAAGGTACTGGATATATTATTGCCCTGATACAATTCTCATCTCAGTCTTTATAGTGATGCTAAAACTTTGTTGGGTAACAGCATGGCCTCTGCTCTTTCCATCTACAGAAATGAATGCAGGGGCAACCAGGTGTGTGGAGAAGTGATGAGCAGGCAAAAAAAGAAAACTGGTGAATCACAGAAAGTTTTGTGAGAAACACTGCAAGTCAACCAACCAGATCAACATGAATAATGTGTGCTCAATTCTGATCTTGAAAAGCACAGCTAAGGAAACCCCACATCCATGCCAGCTTGATTGAATACTCACATCAACTACAGATTTTGTATTCTGGCCTTGTGAGAAATGAACTGGTGGGCTTGTTCAGTAATAGCAAGTTCAGAGATTAAATACTCTTAAGAAATTTGGCTTTAATGATCACAATATATATGTTTTGAAAATTAAAGAAAAAAAAACAACCAGAAACAAAAACCACTCTATGAGTTATTATTTATTTTGAGAGCTTAGGTATGTAGGTCACTCTGAAAGTAATGCCTCCTAGTTATTTCAATGGAAACTACAAGAGATGCAAAGTGCACAATGAAACTATTTGATAGACCAAATTCTCAGCTGCATCACACTATTTTTCAACATAGTAACCACCATTTGCTATGTACTTCTGCCAGCAATGAACAAAAGTCTGCATGCTGTGCTTGTAAAAATCGGCACTGTTGCTACTGCTAAAACACACCATCACAAGCATTAGCTGGTCTGGAGAAAGAAGGCTCCCACATGCCTAGTGAGCCACAAGTGGTTTCCTCTTCTCTGTTCAAACTCTGGCAGAAGAGCTCAAGTCTGAGGTGACCTAAATCTACATCCAAGGAAATGAATTTGGACCATCAACATTAGCAGGAGAGGCCAACATTCAGCTATAACACAAATAACCATATTACAAATAGTACCTGAACAGGACTGTTGATAAAAGCCTGCTGAAGCATTCTGGCATCATGAACTGCCTGAAACAACTGCACCTGTGCAGCAATAGAGCTGCTGTGATTCATCAAACGCAAGCCCAGCAAAGCCAGCAATCACTGTCCATGCATCAGAAGCAAAAAACAATACAAAGTCATTTCATCTTTGAAGAGGAAGCAACCAGACCATAGTCTGTATGCCTGCAAGGGCTTAAGTCTTCTAAACAGCTGAAGGATCTGCAGCAGCAAGGAGGGCTGTGGCCAACAGCCTGCTCCCCTTGGGCAATTTGATAAGTCAGAGGGTCAGTGCCAAAGTCAAAAGCCTGATTTATGTGAGATGTCTCTCTCAACCACAGACTTGAGCAGTTCACAACTCAGAGCTGACAAATTTCAATCAAAGCATGTCTGAAGCTAAACTTAATAACTTTCCAGCCTATCAAGTGGTGGACACTAAGCAATTCCAAATCATCTCAAGAATTTTAAAATGGCAGTGACTTACTGTGGGACTGCAGAGAGCAACCCGTCTGTCAGCTGCAATTGCATCTGTGGTTGTCACAGATGTCAAGACTCCTGCTCCATTCCATGAACACACTTGTGATGCTGTGAAACAGAGAGGGCCATCTGGGATCACTGCCCTATACAAGCTATCCAGATTCTGCCCTACACAATCCTTTCTGCATTTTCCGGCAATTACATTTCATCACTTTTGAATGAAATAAGTTCTTGCACAGTGAAATGGCATCTTCTTCTGTCAGCCAGAGGTCAGACAGTCTGCTTAAAGGTCAAGTAAAACAAAAATGCACCCTTCTTCTTACTCTGTGTTTGTTTTTTAAATAAACAGAACAAATGTTACAGTTATTTAATTGGACTATCTAAATTCATTTTCTTGCTCACAAGGTTTCTTGTGGAATCCTACACTAAATTCCCTCCAAAAGCACTTTCATCAACAATAATTTCTGATAATACCTTGTTTATTAACTAGTTCATACCATTCTGCTTTGTACCACCAGACTTGGTTCTAGCACAGTGTGCAGCCTCAGAAGGAATTAAAACCCAGGTTCTTTTCTGAAGAATGGTGCAGAGCATATGCACACCCCTTGGACTCACCTAAGTCAAACAATTTCACAAGGACTGAAGCTGCCAAGAGAACAGGAAGCTTAACAGACACTAAGTGCACGTTTAAAACTGTTTTCATCTGACAAGAGCCATAGGGATCAATTTATCATGCAAAAGAAAACAAACAAACAAAGAAACGCAAAAACAAACAAACAAACAAACAAAAAAACACCAAAAAGAGGAACCCTAAGAATTATCCCTGTAATTAATATCCTTGGAGAGAGCTGATGGGCACTGGGAGTTGGCAAAGTGGCAAAGGCTACATCTGCATGCTGGAAGCACCATTTTACAGCAGCTTCCACACGTTTTCTTTTCCCCAGACATTGGATCATTATAAAAGCACTTCTAAAAAGCTTAACTGAGGACTTCTTTAAGACAGATCCAAATATCAACAAGAGTTTACCTTGAGTCTCAAAAGCTGCATCTCAGCTTGTGAAGCACACACAAGTCAAAGTTTATCTTGCAATCTCCTGCAAGATTAACAGGCACCTGCTCCTTTCACAGCTGCTTGCTAGTAGTTTTTAGATAGTCACAAAAGCAATCAGAATTTGGGCATTTGCTGGTACACAACAAAACAAACGTGGATGGGGCTTGATGAATACAAAATGCACATTCTACTCCAGAATCCAGAGATGGTGTCTGAGCTGAAGGAATAGAAAAGAGGAAAGCTGGGGTACAAGAGGAGAAAAATTGACTTCCAATAGAAAGTAAGCTAAGATAACTGTCCTGATATCAAGAATACTTCTTAAAATTATAAAACACAAGTTCAAAAAATAAGCAAATATATTTTTAAAAGCCATTAGAAAATCTCAACAAAAGACTTCACCAAAATAGTGGCCTATAGATTGAAGTGAAATAGAAACCTGCGTTTAGCAGCTCATTGCCCAAGTCCTACCCCTTACTTGCTCCACAACACAATTCCTTGTAATAACTTCAACAATAATTTCATAAGTTAATGAAAATCTATAAATAAAATATGTATGTATGTAGAGATAGTCATCTTTGTCTCCCTCAGTTATAAAGGGCTCCATGTTAGAATAAAGGTTTGAAAAAAATATATGGATCAGCTTCATTGCCTACAAAATTTTTGAATATTCTGACCTTTTGTGTTGTGAAATCACGTATTTTAACCCAGCCAAGGGCAAATGTTTTGATTCAGGAAAGGAAATACTGAGGCCCATGGTTTCTTGCAGTTATAAGTACATACAGAAAGCACAGCAAAACGAGCAGCAACACCCAACCCTGAAATCAAAGAGAACAAAGCAGCTGCCCAAATTGCTTTTGGCAAGTCCTGTCTGACCAAGGAAAGCGCAAGTCCTGAAGGTGAACGGTGTGCGGAGAGCTCTGGTCCCACCTCGGCCCCGTCTCCAGAACAGTGGTGCTCATCCAGAGCTCGTCACAAGGAAAGCCTCAGCAGGACTTCTGTAATCAGCTGCAGTTCAGAGAAAGATCAGCTTCTCAAACGCTGGCACAAATGCCCGAGATAAGGAATGGGACAAGAACACAGGACCAGCCACATCACAGCTGATTTAGCTGTTAATGCCATGCCCTTCCCAGACCAAGTTAGGCACATGTAAGGTGCCACCAAATAAACAGCTGCAAAACTATAAGTAATCAGGAAAATATCAGTAAGTGAATGAATGTAATACTTCACCCGTTTTTTCAGGTGGGGCTCACAAACACAAATGATGCTTCAGTGATGCTCCCCTGGTTGCAGAGGAGTGGATGGCTAAACATCAGCCTCCCTTGTGCTGCCAGTATGAAACAGGAGGACATTACGTTTCTTTCACTTTGTAGCAATCTTCTGATCTAAAGGAGTATTTTATTCTTTACAGCTAAAAGCAGTGTGAAATAAAATGACTGTAATTAGAATAAATCAACTCCACTTCAGTATGTAAATATCCCTATAAGTAGAGAACTCTGACATTGTACCAGGAATACAAATATAAATCCTCTGAAACCGAAAAGAGATGTTTCATCAATCTAGGAGATAGGAACAAATCCTCATATTGGGTGAATAAAGGCTCTCAAAACACAAGGCAGTGAAAATGCACTTTGGACTAATCTTTATTCTTAATGGAGAGCCCTTTTTGTAATTTTTATGGAAATCTCCCAGCAGAATCCCTCCAAAGGATCTCTGTACAAGGAGAACTTCATACACCTTCAAGGAGCAGTGAGCTTTTCAGATAAGTATTTTTATTGCCTTCTTTAAGTTACAGAAAATGTTCTCTCCAGAGGTAGGGAAAAAAAAAAAAAAGATAAACGGTTTACATTATTCAGATAAAAAAATACCATCCTGTCCAATATAAAACCTTTAAATATACCTGCCTTGCCAGCATAACCCATCTCAGAGAACGGATTGCATTTCTATCATCAATAATTTTGCAGGGGTGATGAATTATCTCCACTCACAACTTTTTACCCACAGGAAAACAATCTGCTGAGAAAAGGCATGAAAATAGCAGAAACTCAAGTGTTGAGTGCCACACCTAATTATCCCCCCCAGTTTTCTCAGCGGAGGGTGCTTAAGTGGAACAATTTCTCATGCCAGCCCTTAGGAGGACTGGCTGACCCAGACATCCTCTTCTCTTATTCTGCATTGCCTACTGCATCCTTGCATACCATCTAGAAACTCACTAAGAAATGTCAGATACATTTATGCCAATGCGCTGTTCCTGAGCCCAGCTGATACCTGTATTCTGTGGCTTGAGAGCTTCAGGAACTTGTGGTAATCAGACATTGGCAGTGGAAGAATGGTGCATCATCCCGAAATGCTGTGCTACTCTGTTTAGTAATACACCAGTTCATATTACAGAGTGATTGTGAGGATTTCAGTCGTAATGCATACCTCTGCTATAAATAAGGTTGCCTATTTCACTGACAGTTTTCCAAGGCTTATTAAAGCTTTCCAAGTTTATTAAAGTTATGCTTAATCATCTTTCCATCAAAAATTTTGGCATTTGTTTTCTTTCCAAGTCTGACTAACAAGTTGGAATGTCAGAATTTACAGCCAAATGAGATATCAGAAATATTCTCTTCCAGAAGGATCAAACTGCTTTGTTTCCAGAAAGATTTTTCAGTCTTAACTGCAGAATAGTTAAAAAAAAAAGCTACATTCTAGTTTAGACACAAAAGGTTCCAGCTATTTCTCACAGCATTCTGACAAAACTTGATGCACTTTCATGAAATGCTGCCATTTTTCCCAAATCAGCATTATCAGACAGAAAAAAGCATCAACCTGCATCACTCAGTCATCTTCGGACTTGATTTCATTTTTTCCATTTCCCCCCATGCTTCCCCCCCCCCCCCCCCCCCATTTATCGACTGAACTTGGTTCATAGGATTTCAGGAGTGTTTACCCAATAGTGTCTTTACAAAATACAGGAAAAAAGGTTCTCGGCTGGTAAAAGCTGGCACAGCTCCAGCGATGTCAATAGGCCTCAGCTGAGGCACTGGCCCTTTGTGAGTGCTCACAGAGGCTTTTTATGTACTGCAGAGATGCCGGATTATGTAGAGAAGTCAGGAAACCACACTGTGTCTCCAGTTTGCAAAGATTAGAGATACTTTAGCAGTCACCAGTCATTTAAGGCTAACGGCTGCACAGTGACAGCTTTGGATAAGGACTATGTGGGCTTCAGGTAACAGTGTTTACTTTGCTTGACCATACATTTTCTTTACTGCATTTTCAGTCCATAGCACTCCATCAGTTTTAGGAGAGTCAGAGAGAGAACGCACTCTCAGGTAGGTGTCAGGGAACTACTAGAAGCACTGCCTGCTGCATCCTGCACTCATTTTTACTCTGTTTCTTAGCTGTACGAAGGAAGAAATATGTACCACAAAGCCAAAAAAAAAGCAGTCAGGGGCAACCCTTGCAGAAGAGGACAGCCTACCTGTAAGAACTTCTGCTGAGAGAGGCCTTCAAGCCAAGTCTTTAGGTCATCCCTGCCCAGCAGCTGACAACATCTGATGAGCAAAGGAGGGATCCTGAGCATATCCTGGGGATCTGACAACTCTCCACCTTACCAAGTCATCACAAAACAGCAGAAACCTCTACATGCTGGATCTTCCAGTACGTAGAGCAAAGGCTTGAACTGATGGCATTTCTACATCTATTGGTACTGCTTTCAGTAGCCATCTTCGTGGTTCTTTACCAAAACAATTATCCCTTGTCTACATAGAGTTTATCATAGATGGTCAGCTCACAGACAGAAACTTCTTTGCCCTCTACAGAACCCCAGACTCATTCTGTGGACTATGGCAAAATCAAAGGTCCCCAGAAACCCTCTGTCACTCCTTCACCTTTCTGTCCTCTCAGATAAAAAAAACTGAGCATGCCTGCACTACCCACATTCAAGAAGGTAGCAACTCAGCAACTAGAGCACAGACAAGGAAAGAGAAAAAGCAAGAAAAATGACTCTATAGAAAGAAAAAGGGCCATCTAATGATACAGCTGGTTGTGATGTACGCAAACAAATAACTGCAATCATTGTTCACCTTCCTATGGTGTGACGTTGAGAAAGACAGATGGGAGAATATAGCGGGAATGCCAGGCGAGATGAGCATGAACAATAACAAGGCAATTCTCACAAGGAGTACACGAACTGCAGTGTGATCCTGGCTGGCATGCTGTGAATGGGCTGCACAGCACACACAAGATAACACGTCCACTCCAGAAAAAGCCAATTCCTCTTCTGAATTTCATTTCTTACTTTCATCTGAATCACAAAATTATCCTTTTCTTTTTCCTTTCCTTTTTTATTTTTACACTTTCGTGCTGCTGAACAACCCAACATCAGGCTCAAATGACAGTGGGCTGTTCACTACTCACTCTGGTATTTCAATGTCCTCTCTGGAAGGATCCAAACCTGCACTGTGCTGTTGAGGATGGAAAAACTTCACTGCATCTGTGAAAGACTATGTTGTTTATTACAAGCTATGATTCAGAATAATTTCAGAACAATTTAGGAACAAAACTTTTGAAAAACTATAAACTGAAGCAGAATATGTGCATTTTTATATTGCTGCTTTCTTTCAAAATAATTTGCTTTTTTTTTTTTTTTTTTAAGTCCTATCAATTCCTCTGCTTTCAGTAACTGTCAGTTCTTGCTAGGAAAACAAACAAACAAAATAATAAAGAAAGAAAAAGAAAAAAAAATCTTAATCTTCATCTAAGACATCAGCTCTCCTGCGATGCTGCTCACTTGCAGGGGAGTGGCTTCAACTTAGAACTTTCCTAATAATGACACTGCAATTTTGGAGTTTCTCATGTTACATCTGGCTTAGCTAGATGAAAAGTATTCAATTCCAAGAGATTTGGGGCATGTTATCATGCTTTAAAGATCAGAGTTAAATAACATCTACCAGACAGTAGCACTCACACTGTGTTTAAGTATAACCTACTTTCTAATTTCATTTCACTGAAATTCATAGAGAAGCTTGTGAAGTGCTATTTGGTGAGAAAAAGAAACAAAAAAAAGTGGCACAGCACAAGAAACAGCGACCTAGCTGAGTAGTCTGGGAGTCAGATGAAGACAGGAACAAAGAAGGAAAAAGGTAGGAAAAAATATCAAAAATATGAGCACATAACTGAAATATGGGTCTTAATACTAAGTCATGCCTCAGTGCATGGATGGCCAGCAATGAAAGGTTCAGGAGAGTAAAAGGCCTAGGCTACCACCCGTCCCAAAATGGAAAAACTTTGAGTGGGTCTGTGGGAGCTGAAGCTGTAACTGTGCCAGAAGCAGATACAAATGCATCTGAGTAAGCAGCATCACTGTGAAAATGAGGGATATATGAAGAAATATTCTCACGAGAGCCAAATATAACTTTTTCTTTGAGCAGATCACATAAGTTAAAAGTCACACTCTTAAATAATATAAATAGTAAGCGACTCACTGGGACAAAGCAAATTCTAGTTCTAAGTACACAAAGATTTGATAAACAGTCCCTTGAAATCAGTGGAAAAGGCCTCTCAACCAGCAGCAGCACTCTGACCAACCACTTACACAGGCAGTTAGTGCTGGAGACTGTCCTCTCTTCAGCTTTGTCTGTGTAGAGATAGAGTTTAAGACTGGACTCTGCAATGAACTATTTAAGGAAAAGATTTACAAAAATGCTGTTCTGCAGTACTGTAAACACAGACAACTCACCAGAAAGCTTTGTAAACAGCTGTTCTGCCCATGCATGACAAACGCTGCCTTCTCCACTGAGAGTTGGAGACAGGCAAATCAAGAGTGTCAGCTGTTTTTACTGTGTAACGTTGCCTTCAATCCCTGAAAAAATATCAGATGTTAACAGCAACATGGGCGCAGAACGTGAGCAGGCACATTCAGAAATGGAATTATCCAGAGAAAATGTCAAAGTTGTTTCAATACACCCTGATAGGTATGCTACCCTCACATGGCATGGAAAGAAGAAAATTAAAGCTCATGAAGAGTTGCTCTGTATTCCTCCAGCGCTGCAAAATAAAACATAACAGATAGGAAAGCAAACAGCTGAGGAGTGACATCTGGTTGTCAGACTTCGTACCCAAACATTTAGGTGCTTTAAAACCAACAGATACAATACATGCATTTATAAACGGAAGAAAATGCATTAAAAACCCAAACAACGTCACCACTCACATGCATTTTCAAAAGTGGTGCAGGAGCCTGCAGGATGTGCCTCCCATGTAAACATTCCCTAGTACTCGTTAATGTTTTGCTGCCTTGTCTTCACCTCTTTTCCTCCATGGTGAAGCAGCCTGTAGTTTCTGAATGCATTTCCCATGGGGCACCACCAAGCTGACTGCAGTCATACCCCATCAGCAGCCTCTGAGGCGCCTGCTGCAGCCTTCCTGCTGCACCCAGAGCCCCCAGGAGCGACAGCCAAAGTCACACACATATAACAGCAAACTAGTCATGGATCCCTGTCATAACCTACACTGACATTCACACAAGACCATCATGAATACTATGTTGAGGCTTTTTACACATCTGGGTGCTATTGGAGCAATCACCTGACATGTAACTAAAACTTTCTAAACTACATATTCACAGCAACATCTTACTGTGGGATAATTTTAGGTGGATCACTGAAGGATCTGTACCTACATGGATAAATGACTCTCTCCTCCCACAGTACCTACATGAAATTCCTCCTGGGCATGGCAGTGCAGGTGGGTGCTCATGGGACAGCCTGGCCATAGGGTGCTGTCCCTGCCAGGGGAGTTGAGCAGAGCCCGGCACCTCCTTATGGCTTGCTGTTATCATTCCAGAACTCAGGGAACTGCACATAATATTTTCAGGCTCAGTCTGTCACACTATAGAAGAAACAGCACACTGGGTGTTCTGCAGATTTTACGAAGCTTTGGCAGCATTTTGTCATTCCCCTTATTCAGAAGCATCACTGGGACAAGGTGATGGCAGTTTTTTGTCTTCCATTGTCAGCAATAAGGGAGCCTTTGGGTTCTGTTTGTTTTTTATTTGAAAATGCAGAAGCAAAGTTGAAACTAGCAGACTGAACTGGTAATAAACAAAAACCTGCAAGTATAATTTTATCCTTGCAATTAAAACACCTGTAAGAGTGAGCGTTTGCACAGGGCTAAGATTTCTGACACTGCTTGCTGTCACTGACTGTTAATCTTCCTGCCCTGAAGCTAAGATGCACATCCACTGCCTCAGCAGCTAACCTCCTGGTGCCCACCCGACACAGTTAGTGCCTGGTATGATTAAAAAAAAAATTTAGAACACTGAATCTTTCCAAACGTGCCATTTCCAGAAGAAGGAGGTTCCCATCAGAAAGAAGGTGCCAGCTGTAGTCTGGCAGGTAAACAACCAAGAAATTCCAGCTTCTACTGGAAAGAGACACAAGCCTCACTCGTGTTTGACAGACTTGCGTAATGCATCCTGTGGGAAGCAAAGTTTCAAACCCTTCAGATCATTTTGTGCTTCATGATGCAAGCTCTCTCTGCTGTACAGAAGAAGCATCTGAAATGATGCAGAACAATTCCTTTCCCGTTGGACTACAACCTTCCTACTCACTCCCTGCCCCAATTCAGCATGTATCAACTTCTTTCAGTTTGTCATAGGATATTGTTTCTCACAACAGAACAAAGGAATTCTTTTTCAAAGTGACTCATGTGATTTTACCAGAAGAAAAAGGCTTTGTCACACAGTTTGAGAAGTGAAGATTCCCATACAGCCTGAAACACTGCTTTACTCTTCTGAAGTTGTTGGTGAATCCTGGACTCAAGGTTCCTGAAATTATCTGTTATCTTTATTTGTTTTTTTTGTTTGTTTGTTTTAATCTTAGCTGGGACTCAGTCACGGAAGTAGCAGATAATAAAAAGAGAAATTCTGAGATTTTCTTAAACACTTGGCTTTGTGGGGAAAATAGTAAGGCCTAAATATGGCACCTGTGCTTGGGGAGCCCATGGCCAAGAGTAACATACTTCAAAATGAAGAAAGCTTTAACCACATGTTTTCACTCCACTGAAGTCAGCCTTATTACATAGGTGTGTTTTAGAGGTCCGAATTTCTTTGAATGCAAGCAGTGAATCAGATCTGCTTCTACCTGAAACACCACCAGTTCTGGAGAGTCAGCTCTTCCACACTGACAGGTAACACAAGTCAATGCAAGTAAGAGCTGCCAGCCACATATTACACACTCGGCTCTGTATATTCACTTCCATCAATCTTCCAGACAGTCTGAACCAACTCCCCATTTCACTGGACATGTTGGGGATCACAATTATTTATGGTGCAAAACACTACCATAGTGCCTGTGCCAGTGGCTGACACGCAGCTGCCGGGCAGCATCCAGACCCATAATGTGGAAGCTGCGGTGGCCAGAGAGACCCTGGGCTCAAGGAAAAGGCCAGGCAGAAAGCTGCTGGGAAGACCAGAGGCTGCTCTGCTTCACACCTGCCAATAGAAGCAATGGGAGAATAACTAGTAGCAAGCCGCTGGCTCCACTTGTGAGGGGAGAAGCCTGGGACTGGACAGCACTGGTGGGTTCCCCACCTCCTTGGCTACAGCACAAACCTCAGTCCTGTTTAATAACATGAAACAATCACAGAGTTTCACCAAAAATACTGTCGGCTGAACTTCTACGTGCAAGCAGCTGTCTTTTTTGCTTAAAATAGTGTAAATATTAACAAGCCAATCATTTAACAGAATACTTAATTTTCTGTTGCTGCTTACTTTTACCGTCTCTAAACACAAACACAGCACTTCAAGGATCAGCACCTTATTATAAGCTAATATCTTTCCCAGTAGCTGAGACTTTCTCGTTATTCCCAACTTGGTTCACACACAGCCTTAAAGGCTGAGTTAATTTCTCAGTGGAACACCAGCAGAAGACAGGGATAGAAAAGAGAGAAAGAAAAAGAAAATCCAAGATAAGACTGAGTAAAACCCAATTTTCTCCTGATTTGGTAAACCCAGACTCACTGAGGCAGTATGAATTTTAACCAGATCATGGTAAAGAAGAGACAGCTGATAACGAAAATTATTCTACCGAGCAATGAAGAAAAGAAAACGTCTATTTCCAAAGTCATTTCCATGCAATAAAGCTGGCAATTTGCAGCTCTGTGCCAGGGGATTTTTCTGCGGGTTTTCTTTCACTCAATCTCTGAGTGAGATTATGGGAAATCTCCCACTCCTCCCTACAGTTCCGAGAGCAGGCTCAGCACTGCAGCAGCCACACAGCCTGTGAGCCCCAGCTCCCTGCTGTCCTAACTCCCAGCGGCTCCATTCTGGGCAATTAAACTTAATGGGACTTTTGCCCTCAACTTAATAGGGCCAGACTTAAGCACTTACTAAAGGCAGGCTTTCTCACAGCATTATCTAGAAGGTTCTCCTTCAGAAATGACCTGGAAAAAATTAGCGACCTCCTTATAGCTTCTGGTGACATAATGAAAGGTTTTCAAAGAACTTCACTCATCTACCAGAATCTCAGTGAGCAGCCAAATTAACAGTGCTTGATTGCCTTGCTGAACTGGGGCCCATGATAGGAGAACGCTAGGATTTTTGAGTTTCTCTGTTAACTTGCAACCATTCCTTATAATCTTCCAGGCAGTCAGAGATGCCTGGAATTACAATTTCAACAGTTACCAGCTTGGTTTCTTGTTATTCTTCAGAAGTTTTTAGGTTCCTATAGCAATATATACCCACTGGTACTTTAGAACCAAGAGAAGACACGTAATAATATTTAAATTTCTTTTTTTAAAAATGCTTTTGCAACCCACCCTTTGTAACTCTTTTCTGAAACATAAGGGCAAAATACCATGACCCAATAAAATTCATTATCATTCATTTTTAAATGCAGCTCAAATAAAGCAGCAGCAGTGCAATTAATGCTACACCATAACAAATAGAGTGTAACATAAACCAGTGACCATGCACAAAGCACCTCTGCAAAACACTCCCAATTTTTTCTTCTTTTGTCCAATTCCCTTCAGGTTATCTTTGTGCACACTATAAGTTACTTTCCTACTTTAGATTTTTAACTTCCTTTGGATAAAAACAAAATCTTACTTTAGATATAAAATAAAGCCCTTACATATGTTGTTAGCTAAATGGGAACACTTAGGACATTATTGAAATATTATGCTATCAGCTCAATTTTCTGCAATTTAAGCTCTAAACACATACATCTGCAAACTCTTATCTGAACCACCGCAGAACTGGCCTGAGTGCAGTAACACGCAGCACTGCAGAGCAAGGTTTCAGCTGTTGGGCTGCTGTGCAGAGCCTGCAGCTCCCGTGCAGCAGGCTGGTGAGCAGTAAGCCACAGTGTGCTTCAGAAAAGAAAAATCTCTGTTTTTGCTGACACTGAGTAGACTCAATGCAGCTCTAAGTTATCCTTTAGTACAGCTTGAAGGAGCTCGTCTTCCCCCTACTCTCTCAAAAGGAAAAGGACATGAGCTGTGCTGCCCCTGCAGAGCTGAGGTGATGGGCTGCCAGTGTGTGACCCACGGCTGGTAATCCATCCCCAGCACCTGCTCAGTCCTTGCCTGGCGGGCCTGGGGTGCCACTTCCCTCAGCCAGTGACAGGACACATGTCCTGCCCAGCCCAGCTGTTTACATTTGGCTGCTTGAACATCTAGTAGTTCAGTTGAGCATTACAAAACATGTCTGTTACAATGCATGACAGTTATCCATCATCATCCTCTGTTTCCTCTTGCACCCTTGTCCTCATACGTGTATCTGCATGTAAGATTGCAATCAATTCACAAACCACTCTGCTGCAACAATCCTATGAACAGGTTGGAATCAGATCGTGCAAATTAAACACACTGATAGCTAAACTATTGTGACTTCAAAAGACTTTTTGCTGCAATAACAACTTCAATCAGCAATCAAGGTTTCCTTCTCTTTTTTTTTGTTGCTTGCATTATGTAGCAGTTTAATTCACTGTACACTAATTCCAGTTGTGCATTAATTGTATGTTTCTGCACAGTAATTAACTAATCACTCTGTCACTCCCTCCGTATTATGAATAACCTCATTAATTCAAGACTGGAAGCTTGGTGCCTGCTGCCATTATATCAGTTTTTCGGTTGTTCCTGCTTCTTCTTGACTTACAATCAAATATGAAGCTCATGTATTTTTAAATACTTTCTCTCCTGTTTTTCCTCCACTGAAAAATTCATTGTGATATCAAATCTTTTAAAATAATGTTTATTTATTACGCATCTCTTTGCCAGGCAATCAAAAGCTGTTACAATGAAGTGTGTGACTTATTCTCTTTGTGGCAGTGCTTCTGCTGTGTCAATGTCCCCATTTTAAGCCTAAGTTTACTAGAAATTAGAATTTACATGTAAAATGCAGCTTCAAGGTTAAAGTCGCCATCAGACATCTTTGCACAAGGGCAAATTTCTTTATCGCTATTATTAAGTGATCGGACATTTTTAGGTTATACCTGTAGGTAAAAACTTGTGGCCACATTCAGCAGTGTCAGTGAAGCTGTGCATGCACAGAGGGCAGAGCTCGCCAGAGGAAGCACATGCAGGATGATGCCCCCAGCAGAGGCACAAGCCTGGTTAGCAGGACACGTGAGATGTTGAGGCCTTGGCCATGCACAGCTCTGAAGAAAAAGCATTGCTGTTGCAGTCTGGTGACTCCTAATTTCAGAGCTAAGCACTGCTTCAGCAGTTGCTGAATCAAGGTGTTCTTTAAAACAACTCCTATTTCACACAGGCAAATGCAACAGCACCTTGTGATTTTTATGCTGAAAAGTATGGGGTTTTGATTACCACCCACCTTTCCTAAATAAAAGCGATGAATTAAGATTCTAAAATGTGGGAGTGGATTGGAAATTTAACACTTGATACACCTAAGAGACAATTGCAATTTATATATTTATTTACTGGCATTGTGCTTCAATGCAGGCTGCAAAAACTACCCTGGAGTTTAGGAAATGTACGGAATGTATCCATCCTTTAAGACAGACAGATCTGTTGGCTTCCAAGTACTTGCCCTTATAAAAAACAAAACAAAAACCACCCAAACAAACAGACTGACTAAACCAAAAACTAACGACTACAAAACTAAAAGAGCATTTGGAACTTCTGGAGTGGTTTGATTGCTGCCTCTTATCAACAGGAACAAACATCAGCCCTGCAGAAAGGGCTGCTGCTAACCAACAGCACAGCCGCAGGGCTGCTGAGCATGCAGCAACTCTTGCCTCACCGTGCCTCTGAGCATCAACATTTACCCAAATACATATTTGTACGATAGACCATAATGGCCTGTTTGCTCTGTAAGAGTCTATTTGGCTGCCCCTAAATGAGTGGTTTGGGTGCACACTGGAAGGAGATATTACTGCTATTGCTATTTGGGCATCTGTTCCTGTCGTATCTGCTACCATTCCTCTCACTTCTGCCTCAGACACTGCTGCCCCTCTCATAACAGCCATTGAGCTCCTCCGCATTCAAATCCGGTTTTCTGTGAGTATCCAATCTTATCTGCTAATTTCTTTGTATATTTCCATTTTGTCCTCTTTACATCACTGTTTTTTGCAATTTATTTGAACTCATATATTTGCATTTTCCTTCTACTCAGCCTAGCTCAAAGCCTTTACTCTTTAATCTCACACAAAGGCTGCATTATTTGTATTAAGAACAGGTATGATTTATCCCAATGAATTAAGAACCTGTCTGCAAAATCACTTAGTAGAGTTCAACTAAACCTGCACTGGCAGTTTAGGAAGGCAATTTCTGTTAAAAAGTACTTTTTCCTCACAGCACAACTAAACACTGCAGCAAGCAGAGAATGGAAAAAATGCAGATATCCGCATGGCTATGGATAGATACAGAGAAAAAGATATTAACAGTGCTGTGCTACCCAAAAAGAAACTTAATACACAAGTTGCAGTATATTTCCTGAGTCCACGTGGGCTCCTCATTAACCTCCTGCAGTCAGCACACTCTCTGGGCTCCTGCTGGAGGCAGCAGCAGCCTCTCCTTGGCAGCACAAGAGGAGAGAGGTCATGGAGTGAACTATATATATCTGTCATCCTCTCCCTCCCTTTTTCATAGGGAGAATTAAATTGTTAACAAGGGTGACAGGTAACTGATTGCACCAGACAGCTGATTAACATTGTGCCAGGATAAATAAGGCAGTTTTCAGCTCTCCAAACTATCATAGCAGGTTCCCTTCGGGTTTCGTTGACATCTTTCCACAACTTATAACTAGCTCATTTGGGAGAGATGGGGGAAAGAGGAGGTCTTTAACCATGACTGCAGACACTGCATGAAGGAGTATGGAGAGAAGAAAAGATGGCATGCCATCAATTCCACGTGCATCTCCTACACCCTGAGCTCCTTGCACAGGAAAGCCTTTATATTCCCATTTTAAAAAGGAAACAGACACAGTATTAAAGAGTCACTTTGAAACAGTGCATGTTTTCTTCATTATTATACCCCAGTTTGTTCTACAAACAAGAGAGTCTGAACTGCTGAAGAGTTTATAAGAAAGCAGACTTGAAGCACTTCCAAGGTTAATTCCCAGTCCCCTGGATTTCAACATAGCCAAGGGTAAGCTTTCAAAATCATCAGTCCCTATAAATCCAGTCTGCATCAAGCAGTAAAGTGGTCAAGCACCTAATTGCCAAGAATTGCAGTGGCACAGTCCAAGTGAAGCACTTGGTGCCAGCCCTGACTTCCAGATGTGGGTAAGTAAGGCAAGCTTTCTGCTATCCTTCAGCTTTTATGTTAAGGGCAAAACTGGAATATGAGATTGGTGATAGAAAAAACTCAAGGTAAACTGAATTCAGTTTGGGGAAAAAGGTGTATCATGACTATCTTTTCACACTGGCACTATTTCATAATAACAGCAGATTTTAAATAAATAGTTTAGAACATTTTTTTAACTCAAATCTTTTGCAACATCTATGTGGGTCTCAGGTGCATTGTAGAAACTCATAGCTTTAGGTTGGATCCTTCTCTAACCAAACTACCACTTAAGTCAGTCTTACTAAACTGCTTGCCTGTTTGCCTGCAAGTCATTTTTCAAATTGAATTAGAACAAAGTAATTGTTTCTATTGACAGCATGCACCTTTGCACTGAGCAGGAGAATAGACATTACTTATTGAAAAAACATGGGTGGCATTTTTCTCAAAACAGCATCGATATTTAATTTTATATATTTCAAATTTAATTTGAAATGTTAAACTTATGTTCTCTTCTCCAACTATTTCCTGAAGCCAGCCTTGACTGAGGAGAACACAGCAAAAAACAGGTAGGTAACACCAGCAGCCTGGAACCGCGCTTTTGGTGAGTCTTCACTTAATATCTCATAATATGAGGTGAGCTCAACAGGAAAGAGCTGCCAGTATTGGAGTGACAAATAAGTGGAGTTCACTTTCATTCCTGCGCACAGCCATGGGCAGTGCTGATGAGGAAGGGCCATCGGGCAGCTGACAACAGTTACCAGCAAGATACAGCTGGTGAAACACAGCTGTGCCATAACAAGCCTGCAAGCCATGCTCCTGGCTACACTATTTTCCCTTCTCTACCCTTTCTGCTTTCATCGGGATTGATTTTGTTTGCATAGAAGGCCACTCAGCAAACGTTGGCTGTCAACCAAGCATTGTTTCTGTGAAAGCAATCCTACTCTTCTGCACTCAGGCCACGGCAGGCTATAAACAGACTTGGAGTGGGTCACAGACATGTGGATCCTTCAGCATGCAAATGTCACCAAAATTACTGCAAACAACTAACCAACAAACTTACCTGTGGACAGCCTTGTGATCTCTGCGCTGCTGTATATCTGCTACTAGGATTTGAATACAGGCCTTTTCTTTACATGAGGAAAACAGCATGTTTTCCCTGCTTTTTGTTTAGATGACGCAACATAACGAAGTTCACAGCACACAAGTAATCAATCCCCTCCTCCACCAGTTTTCTACTTAACCTACGTGAAGTATAACAAAATATCACAGATATTTCATCAAAACCAGAAGTAGTGGGAAGTTCCTTCCAGTGTGTAGCACAAAGTGGAACAACAATTTAGCACAATATCACAAGACTTCAGTTTAGCATAAATAAATACTTGCTAAGAAATCACAATGAAAGAAACATGGATTTGAATGCCAGGATTATATTCTGGGGTGGACATTCAGACACAAGTAATGGAAAGCTCATTCTTCTCTAACTGCTGTGAGTCTCAGGTTAACTCTTGCACTGGACCTGTTGCTACTGCTGAATAGCCTATGCATTTTGGTGGCATTTCCCACCTTACAAATATATCAGCTTATTTTTCCCCCAAAGATATATTCCTTCAGAGTGTTCAGAAACACAGACAAGCTCTTTATTTACTGAAACACAGTACTATAAACCTTAAAAACCCCACAAATCATCCAGTCCATCTACTAATCTGAAACATCACATAAAAAAACAGCCCACAAAAGGAAAAGTAAAACAGTAGATATAGGTACTGTTGATAGAAGTGAAACATCATCAGTTAAGCCAAGAGTTAGAGGGACTACATCTCTTCAAATGGAGCAGGAATGACAAAAGCCTTAAAGAATGAAAGCAGTGAAAGTATCAGAGAAATAAATCATTGAGGTTTATGCTCCTCTCCTGTTCAGGGCACAGGATGGCATATGGTGCACACCTGTTGTGTACACTTCAGAAAAGACATCCATTCTTTGGTGGCTGGAATAATAACTAGCAGGGACAGTTTAGACAAAAAAGAAACAACCAAGCAAGCTGAATAAAGACACTGGACATTTTGCTGACCTGCAGATCTCAGACAACAAACAAGCATGTTTACAGAGCCCTTTGCTGAATCGCAGTACTAAGGCACAACACACCTGGAATGAAAACCTTCCTCTCCTAGCATGCTCACAACCTTTTTCTTTTCCTCATTGTTCTGCTCACGAAGAAGCAAAATTGCTTCTGACAGGTTCTTGGTGATACTGGTAAAATATTCACAGGCAGGCCAATAGTCATACATGAAAGAAGAGTCAAACTCACCCAACTGGTGAAGGGGCTCTCCAGCTGTACAGCACTCCTCCATAGGACGCAACCTAGGTCCAGGAGATGCTCTCCCTTTGGGGGCCAGCCCTTATATGAGCCCAGAGGTGCTGCACCCCTTCTGATCTGCGAGAACAGGTGCAAACAATTGGCCTGCACTGCCTGGGCTAGCCACACACCTCCCCAGGGTGCTCAATCAACAGTTCCCCTGCACTCATCCAGTATTAAAGATACATTTTTCTATTTTGCTAGAAGATACGTGCTATTAGTTCTGATCACACCTCTTCTACTAATAGACTTTTCAAGACAATTCAAATTTTGAAATAACTCTGTAAAATTACAATGCAGTGAACCAGAGTTGTGTACAATTAATTTTTGGATAACAGATTATCCATCAAAACAAGAAGTAATTTTGAGTTAGAAAGAATCAATGGAAATGGATACAACACACAAGGACCGAGCTAAACCAGCAAGGCTCGCTTGAAGCTCAGGTGCCTGCGCTGATGTCTTCGTGCTAGCCTAGCTCAGGACCACGGAGCATTGCAATTTGCAAGACAGAACTACTGTCCTGAGGGATGATGAATAGCATAAACTCAGCTGCAACCTGGAGTTTCATCACATCACCTGCACCAGCAATGGGCACAGACTAATTAACTTGCTACTGCTGATCCTAACTCGGTAGTTTACTGTGGCCACCTTATTGTGAATTCTAGATGTATTTCTTCCCTAACCTGAATCATTTCACAGCCTTGTTTTTGAAAGCACTTAAAACATTTAAACCAGCAAAAATCCAGGGCAGGATTTTGCTAGTGGATGGGAATATGATAGACACAAACTCTGCTTTTCTCACAGGACATAACCTTTGAATTTTCCCTATTATTCTATTTTGATAAATTTTGATGCTAAATCAATATAGGATCATTAGAAAGTGTTATAAACCTGGAACATGATTTCAAAGAATACATTAACATCACAATATTATTAGGCAGTAACATCTGAAGTTAGAAAAGAATCTCTATTTTCAGGTCAGTCTTTGGAGCTTTAAGGCTGCATAGAAAGATTTTTCTTATCATCCAAATCACACCCCACATCATTTGTGCATGCTCTGATAAAGTGGCTGGAATATCTGCACTGCAGTTTAGCAGTGTTACTCGGAATGCAAAGTGACTTTCACCCTGTTGTCTTTTACTTACAAAGGTCAATTTTGTAAAAATTGTCATCTTGATTGATATTATAATGTCAATTTTTTATAAATAGCTTTGTTGATAAATGCAGCCATTTGCAGTTGGGGTGGATGCTTTTCTCCAGATTTTTGAGAAAACTGAATACTGTAACAAGTGTTGGAGAGTGGTGCTCCTGCAAACAGGTAAAGACCATCTGTTTTCAAACCTCTGCAATGAGCAGGGACACCCCTCACCAGGTCAGGGTGTCCAAAGCTGGCCTTGAACACTTCCAGGGATGGGGCAGCCACAGCCTCTGTGGGCAACCTGTTCCAGTGTCTCATCACCTTCGAGGAAAGAC
The DNA here is from genome assembly GCA_035772895.1 of Perdix hodgsoniae. Lineage (NCBI taxonomy): Eukaryota > Metazoa > Chordata > Aves > Galliformes > Phasianidae > Perdix > Perdix hodgsoniae. Next base: position 2,864,041 of record JAPSGF010000031.1, read on the forward strand.
TTTCTTCTTAATATCTATTTTAGATCTACCCTCTTGCAGTTTAAAAACATTACCACATTACTCCTTGTTCTATCACTGCCAAGGAAAGGAAAGGAAAGGAGAGGAGAGAAAAGAAGAGAAAAGAAGAGAGAAAAGAAAAGAGAAAAGAGAAAAGAGAAAAAAGAGAAAAGAAAAATTAAGTTATCTCTCAATCTTTCTTATAAGCCCCTTTTAAGTGTTGAAAGGCTGCAATAAGGCCTTCCTGGAGAGGATAGGAGTCTTTTCATGTCTAGGATAAAAGTTTTGGTCAGAATGAGATCTCAGAATAGGCACAAGTTTCCTGTGCTAACCAAGATGAGAGATACCTGAGATCAACACTCCTTCTTTTGTGTTTCTCAATGTGGACACTTGAGCCTGCCTAATCCTGGGCTTAGTAAGCTCCCAGAGCAAAGACAAACGAGTACTGAAAAAGAGAAAAGGTCTTCATTTCATTTTGACGTGAAAGAAGAATCTTTTTGGAGTCTTAACAAAGACACACACTGCTAAACGCCAAGCAACGTTAGTAAAAACACTACTCATTCAAAAAGCACTATTTCAATAGGCTAAGAAGGTCAGAAAGACAATATTTATTACAGCAATAACTCAATTTGAAATTCTAGGAAGATACCAAGATTTACTGAGGAAAGGGTCACTTACAATCTGGACAGAAAATGCAAACACCAGTTTTAAAATTCTTTATATATATTTACATACATAAAATTCTTGTAGGATTTGAAGAAGGCGCTGTCACATGTCTCAAATAAGTCTCATCCTGGACAAGAAGTGGCCAGATAAAATTTTAATTAATAAGGACATGGCTGGGGCTCCACACGTTGCCTATGTTTAAGAACAACTTTCATAGCCTATTTTTTCCTGCTTTCATTTCCAGCTTTTGTTTTTTGTATACTACGCCTGTATTTGGAAATGTGCTAGGAAAAGAGAAAAAAATCAAATCACACTCAAGTTGAAAAATAAATGTCAAAAAGACAAAGAGGTAAAAATCAATATATTTCAAACATAAAGCTATGTATTCTTTTAACATGAATAATTCAAAAATTGGCTGCCATTCAACTGAAAAGTCTGGAATAATTCCTTTTATTCCTCAGTTCACTAATCCTAGCAAGGTTTGTTCTGTTAATACATTCTCTTTTTCTGAACACCGCCTCAGCACAAAACTTTGCCCCTGTTCTAAGTGCCCTCCTGGAGTTCTTTGTATCACTTTATTTCCTTCGGAAAACTGGATGAACACCTCTGAAATAGCAACAAGTCATCCTGGACATATATGTCATTTCTTTCTTTTTTACATTCTAACTGCATATGTTCCCTAGTGTTTCCCAAACAAGCAAAGTAACACATGAAGCTTAATTAAATCCACAACAACTTATCAGTTATTTTCTTGTGCAATTCAGACAGATTTAGTACATATTTTTGAGAACAGTTTCATTTGGAAGAAGTTCTCTAGGTTTGCTATAATTCACACCTTCCCATCCCTACCCTACCCATCCCTGAGGAATCAATGTCAGATTTACTCTCAGAACATACATAAATTCCTTCAGTCATTTTGAATGAAACATAGGTCAGCTGATTTCAACAAGAAAGCTGGTACAAAACACTGCAGCTTAAGTTTCCCTGCTATGTTTAACAGCTTGTGAGTCCACTAGCATCATGGAATGACAGCTTCTCCAATTTGCCAGAGATCTACCAGATTCTGTGATGGGAGATCAAATATTCTGCCGGAGGCTTGTCTTCTGTTAATTTTGGTATGATGAAACTTTGATTTCTATTAATGCACCATGTGCTTTTTACTCTTCTTACATGCAGGAGCTCTATTGGGTGTATTTTTTCTTCTCACAGAATCACAGAATCATCAAGGTTGGAAAAGACCTAAAAGATCATCCAGTCCAACAATCACCAATACTCCCCAGCTAAATCCTATCCCTCAACACAACATCCAAACGTCTCTTGAACACATCCATGTTCAGTGACTCCACCACCTCCTTGGGCAGTGCATTCCAATGCCTGACCACCCTTTCCGAGAAGTAATATTTCCTAATGTCCAGCCTGAATCTCCCCTGGCGCAGTTTGAAACCATTGCCTCTAGTTCTATCACTGTCTACACGAGAGAAAAGGCTGACCCCTAGCTCACCACAACCTCCCTTCAGGAAGTTATAGAGTGCTATAAGGTCTCCCCTGAGCCTCCTCTTCTCCAGGCTTCTCCAGGCTTCTCCTCTTCTCCAAGCTCCTCATCCCTTAGCTCCTTTCATGAAAAACTATCACCAGGATGCAGTCAGAAGTCACTTACAGCTCAGCATACGCAATTATTGGCCATTTTCTTTTCCTTTATTTGTAAAATTCAGGGTGCTGACAACAAGATCGACCACATCCCCCTAAGCCCCACACTAAGTGTCATGATCCTACTGCACACAAAACGTTTAGTTTTTGTTTAAATGTATCACTGATTACTGCTCTCATTGCAAACTACAGACCACGGGTACTAATCGCAATCAGAAGAGTGCTACAGAAAGAATATCTGTATTAACCACACATAGCAATTATTACATGCATTTTATCACTGTTTACTTCAATATAGCTAATTTTCATTAAGATGCAAATTTACCGAGTCACAGCTATTTGAAGGAAGAAAGTTTGCAACTCAAGAGCATGTACTGATTAGGTGGTGCTTGCTCCAGTGTTCATTTGGGATTGAACCGAGGCCGTTTGCCTCAGTGCCATTACAGTATTAAGAGGTGTAACTCTGCAATGTCATTGGGCTGCCTTGCTTCCATTGTGAAATGTCCCCATTACGACAAAATTATGTGGAATTTTTCTCCTGGTTTATGCACCTCTGCACAACAATACATATTTCTATACTAATCACAGGTAACTACAGTTAAAAGAGAACTATGATTATTCCTCATGGAAACAGCACAATATTACAGAATCCTGATACCACTGCTCTAGCAAACAGCACCTGCCTAACAAGAGCACTTTGTTAGCCCTGTGCCCCACTGGAGGAATAACCACTGCTTCACAAAATCACAGCTGATGTGCCAGTCTTAGCACGCTGTCTAGATGATCTATATTTAAGCTGGAAAATTATTATCTATTGTTATTATTAAATTGTACCTTTTCTGGAGCCAATAATTTGTCATTTGCAAGGAGAAAAGCAGAAAAATGTATAATCAAGGAAAGAAGCTGAAGAGGTGGATGCTTAACTGTGTTACGGACTTTCTTTAATTAAAGCCTCTCTTAACCTGCTCTTAATCAAAGCAAGTGGCAAGCTCAGCAGATGGGTACAGCTGTGCATAACAACCATGCAGGTGTTTAATTTTTATATTTAGCAAGTATGCTAAGCAGCATTCAAACGTTTGGGGTGACAGGGTTGGTTTGAGGGAGGGATTCAAAAACACATGTCACCAAAAAAGGGCGATTATTCTGCACTGTTAAATTACTCAGTCAACTTCACTACTTCTGTGTTAAATCCCAGCTCGAATTACAGGGGCAGATGTATAATCTGGGAGGCTTTCCAGAGCAATCTCTTTTTCTTGCTCCTCACTTCCCTCACTGTTTTTTCTTTTCCTCTTAAGGCTAACTCTACTGAACTGCAGGCTTCTGCCTTCTCACATACTAAAAGCAGTTCATATTCTTTGTCTCATATTCCCACTACAGAAGACACCAGATGAGTCAGAGGAGACAAACGCACACATCCTAGGGTAGAAATAGATTACTGGCAGAGCTAGGAGCTTGGAAACACACAAAGGCAGCAGGTGAGGGAGGCTGCAGAGGAAAGGAACTCTAACCCAGGACACTGTGTAAATCCAGAAAACTAATTGTTGAGATAATAAAAATATAAGATAACATTCATTTTGGCTAGAAATCTGACTAATACAACTAAAATGAAAAACAGTAATTCAAGACAAAGTTGGGGAATGTTCAAAAGGCTAAGTTTTGCACTTTGTGAACAGAAGTTATCCCCCACATTCCTAGTAATTTGCAGCATCATTTACGTGCAGCACAATAAAATAAGGCCAGATAAATGAAACACAGGAAAAATAAGCATCCGCTATAGAAAGTAAAGAAGAATAGGAAGAAATTTTCACAAAGGATCAGCAGTAAAAGAAGAGCTTGGAAAGGTAAATGTGGCAGCACCATCACCTGCATCGATAGGTGTATCCAGGCATCCATTACAGCTACAGATAAGAGGCAGAACGTGGGTAAGGAGAGCAGTTTCAAATCACGCAAGTTAGTGTTGATAATGAAGTGATTCAGAGACTGCAGGTACTACCTTTCCACTCATTTTCACGTACTACACTACATTAAAGGTTAGATAAAAATAGATTACACGCTTTCATAATATTGCTTTCCCACATATTCCCCTGGTACTCTATGCTCTTTTAAATTAGAATAAAAATATCCACCAGATTCACTCTGCTTTTCCTTGCACAGAAAAGAAGTTCAAATACACTTGTTTAGCAATTTGAATAAAAAGAGGAATGGAGCTGCTTAAGAATTCCTTACATCAGTATTTCTCAGACTTGGTGAAAATACCAGCCCCTTTCAGCTCACCTGTTTCTATCTGCTTGTGAACTTTGAGATAGTTAGTAGAATATTTCAAATACTTCTAAAGCTTTTTCTACTACATTTCAGTTCCTTTGACATTCTTTTGTAGTCATCAGCAAGTGGAGTGGCACCCCACCGCTGGTGGAATGCTGACTTGACTGACTGTCCTAATCAAAGCACATATTGGTTTAACACAGGCATTACTGGATAAGGGCCTTCGTACCAAGCTGAAGATTTACAAACATTTAGGACTCCTCCTTACGCAATAAAAGGAATATCTGTTTAGCTTTCAGTCAGACTGTTGATGTACACAACTCTGGCAGCACCTCAGGTGCTCTTGGGGTGACAGATTCATATGATCCTAAGTGAAACACCTCCCAGAGTCCCCTAATAAGTCCTATGCCATGGAACTGATCTGCAATGGAACTGAGGAAAGGCCAAGGTCTGAGAGCACAGCCAGGAACAGTTCCCCTTTTCTGTCTTTAGTTTTTACAGTCTGGAGAGAGAAAATTTAGCTACTGTTCAGAGATACATCCATGATTTTAACCTGCGTAGTCCTCAGTGCAAGCATTTGGGAGACTAAAATCGAGATATCTCATAGAACTCAATATTTTCCATTTAGACTTAACTGTATCACTAAATATTTACTATGAAGAAAAGAAGCTTTATAGAAATAATGCTATACAGCAATTCCTAACAGAACTCATCTTCACCTTACATACCCAAAGTACGCACCTGCCTTTTTTTTCTTGACAAGATTAAAATACATTTGAGCAGTTTTCTGGTTATCCTCAGTAGCCAGAATTCAAAGATCAGGGAGCACTCTTGTCCTGAAGAGATAACAGTATTATTTTGTCCCCTGTCCCACACTAGCTGATAATAAAATGACTTCTGTACATATAGGCTGTAACACAAATGAAGTACAAAGAATTATTTTAGTCACAGCATTTACATGAGTCACACAGCACAGCTGATAAATGTTTTTATTCATCACACTTTACTTAAAAACACAAATTTTATCTTTTTAGCATTTTGAATTCCAATTTTTTTTCCTGTTCTATTTCTGCAATCATAATGTCTATTTGTACAGCAGATGAAACACTAGTTATACCTTGGAGAATTAGAAATACAAACAGAATAAGCATTTAGGTCAAAATTAGAATTAGAGTCTAAAACCATTTGTAGGAAATAGCACAATTTGTATTTACAAATTCACATAGACTTAATTTTGAAGTGGAATAAGCAGTCTATTCAAAGCTAACTTTGATGACAACCTATACTTCCATAAATATTAATTATCAATATCTAACCAGCTAAACCATTCTAACTATATTTGCATTTTAGAGTGATTATTTTTGTAGCTAGCATATTAATTTCCTTGAAATTAATAATTTATTATATCTATTTCCAATTCTGCCCTGTGTGTATTTCCAAGAAAATGGTGTCCTAAGGCCTGAATAATTACCAGACAAATACTAGATAGTTCCCTTGATCTTTGCTGGAGATATGTATGTATGTGTGCTCTCAAGGCTGCCTACTATTTTTTCCAGCAGACAATACTAAGGAAAGACTGGAAAATACAACTTCAAGGAGATTCGGAGTCTCTTTGAATCAAGACAATTCAAAGTTGCGTTCCAACACTACACAGTTATGTAGGGGCATCCCTTCTGGTCTCTGCAGAATATTGGGGACTATTATTTTGACTCACGTTCTGTAACTTGGTCACAGACAAAAGCAAAGCCAGGTGACACGCAGGTAGGGTGCTGCAGGGTCCTTATTGAACGAGACAGTATTGCAGCCATGGGAAGCAAGTTTAAGTTGAAAGAAATACAACAACAACATGTCAACTCCAGCAGATACTGCAATTTTTGAGGGGTATAACAGATCTGGGACCAGATCTGTCCTGCAGCCATCCTGTTCCCTGGCTGCATCCACATGGAGCTCATAGCACTCACCCTGCATGGCCCCCCAGGTCAGGGAACGGCAGTACAGCTGCAGATACTCACCCTGTTTCATTTTTAGCCTCAGAGGACAGAAGTATTTTGGAGATCTGATTGTGAAATAAACTGCTTCCAGCTCAGCTTCAGGTAAACTGCTGACTGTCAAAATCTTTGGAATATGTCAGAATCTGGGTAGTTATTACAGTTTATACAGAGACTACGTGCAGTGTTTGCTGTCTCCCAGCTTCGGCAGATAACATGCTGATGTACAACAATCAGCTCTTCCAGAGTAAGGGAAAATGCATCATCTTGCTGTAAACTACACACAAACAGAAAATGGCATCTACACTGGCAGCAAAAGGATTTCTGTTTCCTTATAAATACACAAAACATACACTGGCACAGTAACCAGTGCAGAAGGCTACAAGTTGTATACTCACAACTTTCTTACACAAACTTCCTAAGTATGAACCAGACACTTGCACCAACTTCCAGGCCCCACGCCTGTCAGCCTTCCTTACAATCATCTTAAACGTTTTAAGAAAAGCAGTTTTTCATACAAAGGACTAAAGCATGAGCAGTTACAGCAAAAGCTGAGGATGGAATTTACTCCTATAATTCTCCATCTAATATTTGCACAAGAATAATCAATTAAGACATTCCCAGATGGTTTTAATGTCTAACGGATCTATAGCATGACAGTAAGAGTCACAGAAGAGTGGCACCACTAAGACAAATTAGATGAATAAGTGGCATTGGAATGCACTGCCAGTACACCCAAAAAGTTATTTTTAAGGACTGTGACAAGAAATATTCCTATTAAGCTGAGTAAATTACCAGAATGTAACCATCATTACTGAAAAGAGAAATCCACTTGTTACCATAAAAAGAATTCATTGTACAGACTGCAGGAATATATATTCTTTGGACTTATTATTAAAATAAATGTAATGAGTTATAATTAAATGGGTCTTAAATTGCAATAATTACCTAGAAACACTGATCAGATGAGCACAGGTGAGCAGTGCACATATCAAAGCACACAGTGAAGGAAATGAGTATAAATGCTCTCTCTTTCAAATGCTGCATCTTCAAGCAAGCAACCTGATGTCAGCTCAAGCAACCAACATCGCTGATGTAATTACACAACAATACAGGTTTTATTATATAACCACATGGAAATCTGTAGGCAGGGCTGAACAGCACTAAAAGGAGATTTAATTACGTTTGCAGAAGATCTAATTATGCAGTGCTGGAACCAAGGTGTATGAACTGGATCTGTTCAGCTCTGACACTTCTTTCAGCTTTTTATTCCAGAATTTCAAAGATTGTTTAAAAAATGATAAAGGAGGAAAAGAAGCAGCTTGGCTGAAACACGACGATTTTTTTTCACATCTAAAATCATCACAAAATGGAAAAGGTACTGAGCAACAGAATAAATGGCAGCTGCACCAGAGATGAGCTTTCATATCCAACCTCTCAACAAGCTGAATATTCACTGCTTTTGATGAAAAGAAAATGCAAAAAACTAAACAAATCTCAGCGTTGAATGTTTTTTAATGTATTTTAAGTTGACAAACACATCCCTAACATCACTGGCATCAGCCTAGATCTGCTGGCAGCTCACTGCAGCCCTCCTGCAAGGAACCAGTTCCACTGTCCCTTTCCCAGAAATGCTGGTAGCAGCCAAGGGACTACCCCAGCTCCTTGCCAACAGCAGGTGCTCTGGTCTCCTCCCTCACCCCTGTCTTTTTGCCTCCCAGGAACACAGTGCCTTCCTTCCAACTACTCAGGCAGTCAGGACAGCAGCACGCTGCAGCAGGTTTGCCTATGGGCTGCCTCTTTGGTCCGCTTCCTACCCACCTGCAGGACTCCCCTGAGCCTTGCTATAGGTCAGCTCCAAAAAGCTGCAAGTGCTTTGCTTGGACTCGAATCATTAGCTCATGAGGCTGCTTCCTGGGACATCTCCTCTTCCAACAGCAGAAGTTAACAATCAAATTACAATGGTGGTCTTTTCCCTCAAAAACCTTCACCGTGCTCCAAGCTGTGTACACACAAAGCATTACCACTCTAGTTAAATAATAAAAAGCACAGGGGAAAAATAACATAGAAATGGAAATGGCAGCTTGATGGAGGACAGAATATAAAAAGGACAACCCATTTCTGCAGCCCTGGGAGCTGCAGAGCACACAGCAGCACCGAGGCATGGCAACGTGCTGCAGAGGACACAGGTGCTGCTGCCCAGCTCACCACGGCCTCTCTCACCAACTGCCAGGGTGCCTCAGCTGTAGCTTTGTTGGCTGTGATTTGAAGGTATGGAGATAAATGCTTTTAGTAAATACACAAGTGACACTAAGGCAGTCAGTGAAATCAGCCGATGCTCATTATCTGCTTTTGTCCAGAATACTTAAAAGAGTTTCTCCATACTTTTCTCCAGTTACTGCTTGCCAGTTGCCTCTGTGCTTGATCAGTGATTTCTCTTTGCTCCCTTGGCTGTTTTCTATCCAATGACATGCTTAGACACATCTGAGAAATTCAGGTGTCTCGCTCTCCTCACTCACGTCTATCCCAATTCAATTCTCTTTCAGTTCTCTTTTCCTCTCAGACAATTCCTTGTTAGCATAAATCACCTGTCACTTAGCTTGATAGATTTAGTTGGATCCAAACTGAGAAGGCTGAGATAATTCTCAGCTCTCACAGCGTTCCTTATTTTACCATCTCAAGGTTTCACATAGCACTGCCAATTTAAATGGTTTCCAAACTTTATTTTAATATCATATATTGTATAATTACAGTTTTGCTAAGAAGAATGGTCTAAGGGAGATTTATGGTTGTGTGTGACGGGTATTTTGAGGTACTCTTTTTAACCATGCTTTTCACTGCCTTCCAAAGAAATCTTTGAGGTACCACCTGTGCAGGAAGAAAACACTCATGCTGAAAAATCATGTGTGTATAGAGGGAGTACCATTGTTCACCTTCACTGATTAAATAAAAAGCATTTACTTACAGTGAGAAATAAGCAAGGAATGTTTCCTACTCACTTTACTTCAAGGTACACAAATAAAAAACTAGTAACAATCACAAGTGAGCTAAGAATTACGTGTTCACAATTGTAGCAGTATTATACTTTCATACCAGAGTATTTCCAAGGCAGGGCTTAGGGTAACCAGCCTCTACCTGCTGCACAGTAGGGCCAGGGCAAACTCTCTGCCCATTCCAACCCCCAGGCCCACGTGGGGCTGCCTGGCGGTGTCCTGCTGAGCACATGAATGTGTCTGCAATGCAACTTGGGTCATTTTGGACACCGTGTGCTACTTCCCTCCTGCTGATAGGAACACCGGTACCCAGAGCACGGCACAGGGAGCTCTACACCCACTCTCACCATGGCAGGATCTCACTTGGAGGTAACCCTCAACTGCATTCAGTGTGTGATGTGCACCTGCCTTGCAGACTCTTCCTTCTTTCTGATAGAGGCTTTAGCCCACACTAAATACCATGTAAAGGTGCCAGTGCACACAAAAGCCAGTGGGAACCGGTGATTTTAAAATCGCCGTTGATCAGGACAGAATTATCTTTGTCCAAAGAGCAGACTAAGGAAAATCAGAAGCAACATGCAGAGATTTAATATTCAGAATACAAGTAGCTCTCTAATATCAGTAAATCAACACTACTGAACAAAAGAGTGAAACAGAAGGTAACTGAGGGAAGTACAGTAACTATTCCAAAGCAGCGATGCATAAAAAAGAGAACTTTTCTAAATATTGGTACAAAGAGCTCAAGTCCCAACAGACTTCCCTTTCAAAAAAAAAAAAAAAAAAAGGAAAAAGAAAAAACATAATAAATACATTAGGGATCATTACAACATGATCTGTGTAGACATGAATTCAGTAGGCCTTCGGGGATTTGGGTAGAATCCTTTCAGATGAATGGAATTAGAACTTTGGTTATCACACATTCCTAAAATCACGCCATGGTTGTTGGTTCAATTATACTTTTAAAAATACTCTTCAAACATAAAATGATAAAAGCTTCTTTAGCAATCTCTTTACCATTATGATAATGTGTTATGAATTTAATTCCAGTGCATTCACACTGAAGGTATCTATTTTCACCCTCATTTAATACAGTATCCCTGGGAGAATTCATTCTGAGCAAGAGAATACACACTCAGATAACAGCTTCAAAAACTATGGTACACGGAAAGCAATATTGTTAAATATGAAAAGGCTCATTATTTAGGAAACAAGGATGTAATTATGTCTACAATTCCTAAAATTCATTGGCTACAACTCTGTTAAAAATCTCCAGGATACTGAGGTACAGCAATGCCCTTCTTGTAGGTCTGGCAGCACCTCCACCATATGGAGATTATCTTCAGTGCAGTAACACGATGAACTCAAAGCCCATTAAAATGCAGCTGAAAGAACACAGGAAATCCTGAGCTTAAGAAAAGCTAGAACAAGAAAGATGTCATTTAATTTTATTGACATCTTAAAGACAATTACTGTCCTCTCAAATATCACGCTATCATTTTTTTTTTTTTTAATTAAGATATGAAATGCATTTAGCCATGCAGAATGGGAAAAATAGAGGGGGAAAGAACATGAAGCCTATGTTTTTAAGTGTAGTAGACAAGCATAAATTCACTGCAAAACAGTGTGTGCTGACAGAATAATTAGGCCTGAATGATCTAATATTAAATTTGATGTCTATGACACTTGCCACACACCAGATACTGACACGGCGAGTACAGGACTCCATTTCTAGACTAACTGAGAAGTAAAGCCACGCTGCTTTGTTGAAGCAATCAGTAAAACATACTGACTGCAGTCAAGCCTGCAAGATATGGACAAACATCAGTGAAAGTTGATCATTCACTCTCTAACACCATAGAGGCTATTTCATTATTCGTACATCCCTCTGGGGCACCTTCAGAAACAGAATTTCACAGTCAGCATCCCTGGAAAATACGAACTTCTGGATTTGACCTCATTTCACTGGAAATCTTTGCCTCGCTTTTTCTTTTGTTGTACATGCCCATGTTCTGAAGTACCACGTGAAAATCTTAACGTTATCCACAATGAACATGCGGTGACGTTTTTCATCTTGTGTGCTACATCCTTCAAGCACACTTAGCTGCTAATTATCAGTGCATATATGAACAACAACAACAAAAATTTTAAAATAGCAAGGCAAATAAAAGGAGCACTCCTTTTTGAATGGAAGTAACATGACAATCTTCAGAATTGATTGCGTATGCAGATGTAGAGATAGCAAGACTAGGAAAAGGCAAGACCCACTGTTTTCATAAGCTCTTTATACAGAATTCCTCTAAATAACATTGAATAAGATTGTATCCTTTCCCTTGGTAAAAATTGGATGAAATTATTTGAATATTATCCAAGAGTTACACTGGAGTTAAAAAAAAAAAAGTTTATGATCTCAGTGTTTTTAATTGGCAAGACAAAGAGTGATAGCTGTAACACACTGACAAGCAAAGAAATCTGATAGATGAGCCAAGTGATTTCACACCAAGAAAGAAGATACCAACATAAAGTAATCATTTAAGTCAAGGAATGTGCCAATCTCTAAATTAAGAAAAAGGGTTAGAAGAAAAAAATGCTGGTAGGACTATAACAATAAAATAAAGATGTATGTGACAGCGTTATTTTAAATTTGCAAAGCAAAATTTATATATAATTGCCTTAATGTCAAGCCTGCAATTCACAAAGGGCTTTGAAAGTTGCCCAAGGCAATACTGAGGTCCATTTTGATAATTAGAAGACCACAAAAGAGAAATTAAAGAGAAATACACAGACCTTATTGAGGGAAAAAAAATAAAAAGGAACAGTATATACACAATTAGAGAAAAATTCTTAATAGAAACACGTTCAAGAATGACCTCTACTCCATATCAAATGGAGCAATATTAGGCTTTTTAAGATAACTAGAGGACTGATCCTCAGAAAAAAAAGATTTACACAAATTCTGAAGAATTACTGGAGGGGTAATTTATATCATGTTTTTTTAGATAAAGATTTTTAGCACCTAAACTAGGATCTTGCAGATGCAGCATAGAGATGGACTCACAGAAAACAACTTAGCATCTCTTACATGTGCTTCCTCCTCCTGTCACTGACTGTAAAGTAAGCAGTGTCAGCTAGGCAGAAAAGCATTTCACCCTTCTCTCCTCGAACATGTTAAGTACGCCTATGAAGTCAAACAAGATTTCTTGTAAGCTCTGAAAGTCTACAAATGGTTGGTAATGTAACCGATGGCTTGCAGTTTGTTTTCACTCTCCTTGATTAAAAAAATGAAAATAATAAGAAGAACATCTATACTTAAAGCAGTTACACTCATGTCCAATGTATTCTCTATTTTAAATGCCAATAAGAATCTTTCAAAAGAACTGTAAAGTAAAATACATCCCACAGATCAGCAAAATTATACTTTTGGCTGTGCTTGTTCTTGCATGGCAGTCATTACATAAACTGCAAATGCACTTCTACCATTTATTCTACTAAATGTTTTTCATACAAGTGACTGTACATGGAATACTCACATTTTATAATGGAATTTTATTGCTAGAGATTGAGAAAATAGGACATGTCTACTGAAAACTATAACTTCTGTAAATTGCAGACACATCACAAGCAGTGTTAGACAATGACAGCCATTCTGAAGAGTCTGTAGTAATTGAAGAGTAGCACAGAATAAATATTCTAATGATGTGTGGGGATTTTTTTTGTTAAGTCTGTCAGGGTTACACTCATACTGCCATGTACATTATCTGAATTTACAAGTTAGTTCTGGCATGGCTGAAATTTGAACAATGCAGAACATTTTGGCCTTGACTCCAGGAAATAACAGAAGCATTTTAGATTAAGACCACAAGGATTAAGACCTCTGAAAATTTATTTTCATATTTCATATCAAGACAACGGACCTAACTGATTTGCTAGACTGGACTACTATAGTTCTTCAGGTGCTGTCACTCTTCCCTTTGGTCTGCTGTTCACAACAGCAATTTTCTCTTCTCTGCATTCACATCATGCAACTTGTCATACTCTAGGGTCATACTCTTGACCCTAGCTTCCTAATCACATAATTCTTCTTTGCTGTAAAAGCCTTATAAAAATGTCCCTGCCCACATCCAGACACATTTTGTATTGACTCTACTAACAACTTAGCTGTATCAGTTACCTGCTTTCAACTCCTCTGTGCCATTTTATCAGTTATTTAAGGTTCCAGTCAATCACATTCCATTGTTAAATGACATCTTCTAGACAAAGTTTCCCTACAATGTATTTAAATTTGACACAGCCAAATATTAAACACACTACAAAGTATTTCATAATAGCAGAAGAATATGAATCTGAGATTATCTGATGATCTGTGAAGCTCCTTCCAACACAACACATGCTCCTTCTCTGCATAAGAACATTATTTTTTCCACACAGTGTGCAGAAACGTTTCTGTTGCTGTGTAATACACAGCTTACATGAAGTTGCACATCCTATGAAATACCAGACCAGCTGAACATAAGTAATGAATTACTTTGCTACAAGCTTCTGATCTATGCAAAATTAGCTACTACACAAAATTAGCTCTTTGGATGGAACTGCATTTGATCCAAAGAAGCACAGATGTTTTCATATAAGTTTCTTACCTTGTCTTGAAAATCTGGCTTCTGCAGCAGGGAAAATAAAAAACTGGCAGCAGCTCTTTCTCAAGACAGTGCCATACCCAGGCAGATCCCATGGATTCAAAGCTGAACGGCCTTGTCAGCCAGCCGAAGGAAAGCAAGCTCAAATCAATCGACTGTCTGCAGACTGCACAGGCTATGCGAGGAGCCACGAGAAGCCTTCCTCAGCACTACGGGATACTGACCTCAGAACTTCATGCACAGGCCACCTGCAACAGATAAAAGGTAAGCCCAGAGTCATCCTTGCATTCTTACAGTTCTGTGAACACAACAGCCAACTCCAAATGGCCCGAAAGCCACTCTAACATTCTGGAAGCATTGGGAAATCCTGTGGTACATGCTGAGAAATTCTGCTGGAGAGAACAGCAATGTCTCTAAGAGTCAGCAAAGAGATCACGATTATTACTCCCTCAGGGTACAACAGATTAATAGGAGCTCATTTGAAAACAGATAAAACTGTGCGGGTGAATGAAGCTGAGCCTCTCCTACGGACTCAGAACCTGCAAGAGACATGGCTGGTCCTTTAAGTAATATCTGCAGTACAGTTTTATAGTGCACATTCAAGTCTGTCTGCAAAAAGAGACATTACAGATGAAGTTAAAAAAAAAAAAAAAAAGATTGTTCAAAATAATATTGATCAAATTGCCAGATCAGTGAACAGTGAAACAGGTATGTCCTCCTGTAGGTCTTTGTTACTGATTGACCGTAGAACCATTAGTGTGAATGTGCTTTCCTAATGGGTTAGCAGAATTGACTTCTGAATGACAATGTTTCTCCTCCAGGCTTATACAGCCCCAAAAGTGCAACAAATGAAGAAATTTTGCTGAATCTTAAAGGACAAAGGTCAAACAGAGGCAGATATATACTCTCACTGCCCCACGGTGAGCTCAACTTCTTTTTGCAAAGAGGAGAGTATATTTTAAAATAATATTTTAATTGTGACAGTTAATTACAAGGAAACTATAAACCTCTGACAAAAAGCACAGCAATCTATTCCCAAATGGGCTTCTGTATTTTGTTTCTGTTTTCTGGTGCATCAGCTATGTGCACACTTTGCTTTGTATTTCACCAACAAAAGCTTAATAGCACTCTGGCAAGCAGGCAGGCAGGGTAGTGCTCCGAGAGGCTTAGTGAAGGACCTTTAAATGCAGGGAAGCAGATTAAAAGTTCAGTAAACAAGGTGAGGAACAGTAGTGATGAGGACTCAAAATGCCTCAGCAAAATGAGAATGGTATAAAATTGACATGGCTTAAAAGCATCCTTTTCAAATAGGATTCTCCAGCACAAAACACTCCCAGTCTCCTCCCAGGCTGTAAAATCTTCCTGTTCTGCTTCCACACACACACACTGTAAGGGAACAAAAGCAAGGTGCAACTACATGCAAAGACAAGAGGAATATGAATGCATGCCCCTGTGTGAGCAACTTTGGCTTGGCTGCAGGTACCACTGAACTCATGGGGTCCTTTGCTCCTGAGGATGCTTCCACACATGCACAGTACTGTGCGTGTCAGCAGCCTGTGAATGTTAGCTCACCTGCTCTGCAACCATACAGAATTATGCTCATAATAGAGAAGAAAAGACAATTTGGTTTAACAGCCAGCTGTGGCACTGCTGGAGGTTCCACAGGATGTTTAACAGCTTGGCTTTAAAGAGCATCATAGGAGGAAGGCCTGCTGCCTGCTGAGGTTGGAAGTCAGTATTTCAACTGTTAGAGAATGAAACCACTCTGGCCATTGGTGCTGACTGACTTCATGACCAAGTTAACAGCCATACCCAGCGAGTTAACTTTCTCTTCTGACATGCCTGCCATTAGAATGGATACTGCAAATCTTTGTGCAGTTATATAGCAAGAACTTTATCAGAAATCCTTACAAGTACTCAGATAATCTAAAAAGCAGCAAGTGCTTAGTCACTGCTGAGAGGCAGCAAATCTGAAGTCCTGGAAGGGAGGAGCACCGTCCAAAGAGCACTGCGCTCACCTGGGGAAACCTCTGCCATTTTGTACATTATTCTTTAAAACTTAATCTATTAAATGTAGTTCAGTTTAATAAGCTGATAAATATTCCTGAATAAACATAACCAATGATTTCAATGCCTGGCACTGAAACTTAGGAGTAGATAAGTGCAAAGATAACAGATGAAATTTTCCCCTAGCAGTGCAAGTCGAGGAAAAATCTTCCTGGCTTTTATCAGAATTTCCTCATGCAACCTCAGCCACTGAAACACGGATAAGGTAAAATAAATTGTTCAGTGCTAATAGTGACCAAGGGGACACAGCACTAACAGAAAACATTTGAACACAGACTGCAAATAAAGAGATACTTTAATTAAAGACTTAAGAGACAAGTAAATATTTTGATCACAGTTTTAAAAGCATATTTCATGGTGAGAAAAGACACGAAGCATGCACACACAGACATCTCTGCTTCTTTGCCAGAGTGCTGCTTAAGTCAGCCTGAATGGAAAACCAAACCACTACTATCTCTAAGTATGAATAAGTGGAAAAAAGCCTGTTACACGGGACACTGGGGTAATAGCTTCCTCCCATGAAAACTGGAGGTGGACCATTAGTGAAATATAACATCAAGAAGTACACTTCCAAGAAGTCACATACCTAGAAAATTATTTCTGGACCAAGAGGTCCAGAATTCTACTAAAAGATCAGTTTGTACAGCAGCAGATTTGTTCCTGTAACCTCTTAGTGATGACACATGGCACACCAAGCAGCCTACAGCACTGTGCCCCAGGGCACCCACAGCTCGAAGTCCTGGCCCAGAGACCTCCTGGCCATTTCTTAAGTATAAAAAAATAAATCTCTTCCCTACTTAGGCATCTTCCAACAACACTCCTTGACTTCCTAAGCTCCTCTATTACAACATATTCTTCTGCTTAAGGAAAAAAAAACAACAAAATAAAACAGAACAAGCAAGTTAAGCTTATTCTTACTGGCAGATGTTTGTCCTTTCTTTGAAGACTTAGCTCTCAGGTGGTTACAAGGAGGACAGTTTCTTTCTTCAATCCTAAATCAAGGAGTCTTTCCTCTTCTTTTCATTCCCCTTTCAGCTCCCTGTCCAGACCACTTTCCTCTCATTGAGTTAAAAAGAGTAAATATTTTAGACTTATTACAATACCTTTCCTCCTCCAGAAGAGTTCCCAACAGGCTTTCCTAATTTGACTTCAAAGTTCCGAGCAGTTCCAACTGCCACTAAAATTAATGACAAATGAGTGTGCTGCAACTTGAGGAATTAGGTCCATTCAGCATCAGTCAGACAACACCAAGTCACTGTTCTCAGTGCAGGAATGAAACCATTTGCAGGACAAAAACCAGAAGTGCAACATCTTTTTCCTTTCTTATTCTTCAAATTCAGCAACATCAGGGAAAGGGGGAATTTTTGCCAGCTTTGAACATCTCTGAAATAATGTCCGGTTTCTAAAACCCACCCAATACGATGGTAAAGGAAAAAATGAAAAAAAACAAACGAAAAAACTGCTTTGCAGTTTGAAATCACAGATACTGCATCTACAAGGGCTGTCTCTGCAATAGGACAGTGCATTACTCTACCAAAAATAAAGCACAATCCTAGAACTACAAGAATTAAATAGATAACAAACATATCTCAAAATAAGAAAATAAGACAGCAACAACTCTCAAAGTAGACTCAACTTGTTCTTTTGAATGTTACTTCTGAAAGTACAAGAAAATCAGATGAAATACACTATGAAATTAAAAGCAGATATTAGAGGGCTGCATGATTCAGAAAATCAGGAGACTGCTACTGATAATTGATATGTATAAGTACATGTAAGTCAAGACCTTACTACATGTTTTCTGTATATGTAATAGTGGTGCATTTTTACCATTGTACAAAAGGTTGTCAGCACTTCCACTATAAACCTTTTACTAGGGGTTTTAAATTTTGTCATAAAACAGTGTGTCAGGATGAAAACTGGCATGGGCAGTTGCAGTCTATTAACAGCACAAGTTAAGTGCTGCAAATACAGTAATAGAAATGCAGAAGCTAGAAGGGGCCTCTGAAGATCACCAATTCCAACCTCCTTGCTCAGCAGGGTCAGCTAAAGCAGGCTGCCCAACTCGAATATCTCAAAGCATGGAGACTCCAAAATCTATCCAGGCAACTTATTCCAGCATTTGATTACTTCTGCAGTAAAGATAATACACTTTCATGCATATATATTTTATTAACTATTATATACTGTATATCATATTAAAAAAGAAGTTTCAAACTAGTAAGAATGAATACCATTGTTAGCTTGCCATGATCCAACTATATTAAAAGAACACAACCTTGAATTCATTACTGCAGTATCTTTGTACTTATACATACTTAAAAGACAACCAGCTAACTGACCATAGAGTAGTAATGTTCCCAAGTATTTAAACTAACATGCTAACTCAGGGCCCATTTGAGAATATGCCTCTCCTTAATTCAGTGATTACTGATACATTTCTTGAAGGCCACAAAGACAATACAAAAGCTTACATGCCACATGTCTAATCACACTGATATCCTAGGCTGATATAACCTCGGTAATCCATACCCTCAACAAGTACCTTGGAAAAAATAGATGCCAGCTTTATTGATTTCATACAGGCTTAAGATGCTGGCAAAGAATCAGCTACGAAACTGTTCTTTGCTCTTCAGTCAATTCTCTCATCAGCAAAAGAGACAGAGCCTCCTTCCCAAACACAAAAGGTGACAAGTTTGCATTCTGCCTGCAAATCCAAAGAACACTTAATACAAGTTTTCCTCATTGCTCTGTTAAAAGACTGATTCTGCTCACATACACACAGAAAGAAAGAAAATCCATATTGAGAAGGCTCTAATTAACAGATCTTTCTTCAGCGCAGACAAGTACCCAGAGATTAAAAAACTCAGATTACCTGGTTCACAGTGATAAAGAGCAGAAATGGCACCATGATCAGCTGTGGAAAGGTGTTCCATTGTATTTAGGCAAACCACTAACTAACGCACTTTTCATAACTCCTATCAAAATAAGAATTACAGCCTAAGGTCTTGGTACTTTGATCAAAAACCTCATAAGCCTTCGCAGGATCAATATTGTCTTCCTCTCTCTCTCCTCTTTAATAGCGAGGCTAAGGATGATGTTTGCTCTTTAGCATCCTTAGCATTTAGTATTGCATTAAAATCAATATCTTTTGCATCCTCCCCCACAAAGTCAGAGTTGAAAGCATTGGGACATTTGCTACCCTGCTCCCAGTTACATAAAATTAAACATCAATCACCACAAAAAGATAATGAGTTTGGTATCTGAGTCAGAAACAGGCATTATTCTTACTGATTCACATGCTGAACTCTACCTAATCTAATTCCCAAATCTCAGTCTCAGCCAAACACATACAAACATACATACAATGACCCAGGAAAGAAACATCAGAGAGCACTGCAAATTCAGGAGTTTCATCTGTAAGTCTCCCTCACTATTAAGCACACCTGCTCCAGTAGAGGAGTACAGCATATTGCTAAGGCATACATATCATGAAACTCACTACTAGAACATTTCACGTGGTCACACGTTTATTTTAAGCAATATGCATAAGTTCTTTAAAGTTACTCAAAATACCTTTTCTTAAGTGAGAAGGGATTAAGAATTACTTTGGTTGATCTCAGCCCAACCATCTGATTTCCATGGTCCTGACAGACCTCTTTCTAAGTAAGGTATGGTTCCTACAAAAACCTTTCTTCCCCATGTTCCTTACTTAGTTTGGATAAAGAAAACATGCCTGCAATGTTGAATATGTTGATAAAAGTTTTAGAGAACTTGGGAAGTAGCTGTTCCAAGAACATGGAGTTTTCACTGCGAGACAATTTTGGGTGAGCACACTCCATGCGAGACTAGACTAGTTTTTGTTTCAGATGGTTAGCTGTGCAAACCCTTGTAGGCTAGGTCAGAAAAAAGATGCATATAAACTCTCAGAGCTTGGAAATGCAAACTCAAACTTCCTTCATGCTATAGCACAGATCCTAATAAAGTTCAATGTAATAGTAGTACTTTTATCCATTTATTTATTGTCAAATCAGCATGCCTTCATAAGAAAATCTCCAATTCCATTTAAATTTCTGTTTATTTCTTTATTTCAGATCCTCCTTTATCCATTTCTTTCAAGACCTACCTGTCCTTCAGCACTTTTGAAGTAAACTTCCCAGTGAATCCTATCTGTAATCTTTTGCATTGAGGTGCAGCCTCAGAGAGCACAAAACAGATTCCTTTTGGATGAAACACAACTGGAAGACTGCCACTAATGTACTTCATCCGCTAATCAATGCGTCATCTGTAGAACCAGAGCTTTTCTGAACTGCACATAATGCAGGCACTGGGATCACTTAACTGCTCTGCTTTACAGCCCTGCTCTCACCACACTGCCCCAGATGAGGGCACAGTCTCACACAGCCCCCTCAGCGCCCTTCTGGCTCAGCCTTACCTTTCCCAGGACCCTAAACAACGCTTTATGACTACAAGTAGGGCTGGCCAAGGGCCATGCTGCTATTTATTTCAAGTTCATTTTAGATAAAATACAGTATTCTTACTTTAATTATACTTCAGTATTTCATTTAAACACTGTTTCAGAAGAAAGTATTTTCTTGACGACATTCAAATAAAATATTAACATTAGGGCATTAAAACTTGGCTGGAGCCATTTATTGAGAAATTCAACAAGGAGTTGTGGGTTGTTTTTTTTTTGTTTGTTTGTTTGTTTTTATAAACTCCAACTTTTTTATAAACTCTGTACACAGAGGATGCAAATATTATTCTCAAGCTTCTTACAAATCTGCAAAGTTTTTCCTACTGCTCCACTCATCTGGCCACTCTACTGATCCTAAGTGAGAGCCCACAGTTTAACTCTGTAGGTGCAAGTTTTCAAAGCATCTGTTGTTGCTTTCCATTGGGCTTGAATACCAGTTATTTACAAGGACAGCCCTCCATCAGCCACGTACTCCCCTGTTCACACTGTCTCATACATGTGGAACTGTGGGCAATGATCTACAAGCTATGATAACAGACCCCTTGTACGCAGAGCTGAGCTATGGAAAGAATCTCGAGAGACAGAGGTCTTGAAAATCTCTCTATAGATCTCTCCCTCCCCAAAATTCTTGTCTTCAGCAGCCCACTATGCTTCTGTTTTCTTCTTCAGCACGTAGGGCTTCTGGTTTTGACCGCACCTGTGCACTGCCTGCTTCCTTCCAATGGACCCAGCAAACCCCTTCCAAACTAGAAGTATAGAGACAGCAAAGCTGACACAGAACAGCCCCACGGCTGTTTGTAACATTTCACAGCAATATTACATCGTAACAGTTAATAGCTCAATGATAGCAACTAAAAGAAGGGCAAGTTCACCCCTTTCAGGCCTTATAATGACTCTCTCAACTGTATGACAACTGCTAACTCTGAACAGATGTCTTCCAAACACCGTGGAAAGAATATGGCATCATTGCTATGCTGTTCTGATGGATTTCTGGAATGAAAGTCACTGTATGGCTGCATTCTGAAGACGTGTTTTATGCATCATTAATGCAATACATAAGCTGCACAATTATACATCCATATGTCATTGCCCAATTTATCTAATAATATGTAAAAGTGTATTAGGATGGTTTCATTTGATTGCTCTGCAAATGGTCTTTTGGGAGTGTATTTCATGAAAGCTTTCACATAGCACTAACAGGCAAAGCACAGGAAAAAACATTGGGCCCTTTCTCTAAATATCGCATCTCCAAAATGCCCCAAAATAAAAATGGTAGCATTTCCAAAGTCTGAATTTGTGCACTTTTCAAATACAGAAGCCTTTTCAAAGGGTGCGCTACAGCCCAGTCTCCCCTTCCTGCACTAAGAGGAACCATTTTAGAACCAATTCCACCGCGTTAGGTTATCATGTGCCATGACATCTCGATTGACCCACTTCTTCAGCTTTGATGGGGTTTGTTTACACGGGAAGAAATCTGATTGAAAGCAGCAGGAGATTATAGCTCTGCCTAACCCGAATATCCTTTCAACTTATAGTGAGTAATGAACAGATACTGTTGGACACAGCTGCCTTATGGACTGAGGACAGAACCAACCAGTCTGGGTTCAGCCCCTTAAGGCAGAAAAGGCAAAGGAACCAAACAAACACCAGAAGATTCTTGAGAGCCCCAAGACTCTGGTGGGGTCCATCCTCCCACAGTGGTTAACAGCAGCCAGGTATCAGAGGATGCTGAGGTCTGACAGCCCTAAGCTCTATGCCAACTGCTGTCTGGGCAAACAAGAAGATACATTCCAGAAAAGCAAAGGTGCCTTCACCTTTTTCTCCAGAAAGTCTGTGTTGGGAGTTTCCTATCCAGAACGCATTCCTTCCAGTAGGTGACTGCATAATATTTCGGAAATTGTTCTCCCTTGTTTTATGAAGAGAGATGATTTTTTTGCATACAGTTCATTCTTATGACAAGAATGAATGGAAGCCACATAAGGCTGTTAACTTAATACCACTATTTATGCACAAGCTACAGTATATGATATACAGGAGAAAATCTGCTTGAAAAGGCAAAAGGCATCTGGCTTAGCACACAGCAGTAAGTATAAAGAGATATGATAGTTCAATTACTGATACTATGCTAAAGCCTACTCAAGACTTACTGTTTAATTACCTCTGGGCTACACAAGTTGTCAGACTGTCAGCAGCATACATAGAAACTGCATAGGTGGACATCTACAGGCTAAGCATGCCATGCATTAGTGGGGCTGTTTGCCACATGCAAAGAAATCCAGGTGCTGGATTATTATCTTCCACATAAAACAGATTAAAGAGGCATGGCCTGAAGCACACGGCTGCTGGTAGATTTCAGGAGGACAAACCACTTACTGGAGACTCACTGGAGGTGCTCCTGGAGAATAGTAAACCCCAGGGTAAGGGAATGGAAGAGCACTGAACCGTCTGCCCTGAGCTGCACAGAAATCCAGCTGAGATTAAGCACAAAAAACACTATAGTAAAAAAAAGTCATTTAAACTTGACTTGGCTTTGCAATCTCATTCTGCTCCTTTGAAGATATGCATTATGCATGACACTCTAGCTATAAGAATATTTTCTCCTTATTCCGTCCAGGAACATCATCTCATGGACAACACTCTCAGATAGCAGTCCTAAATATTCCTCCTCTAGGCCTAAATACTCCTTCTCTGTCTGCTGCTGCTTTCTTAAGGACTCAGTGTCCATGCCAGTCATTACGGCACATGCTTGCTTAGACATGGATATGGTTCCTTGCATACAGCCTTTTTCCAGCCACCGCACATCATTTCTCACTTGATTACTCCACATTTTGATGCAGCCAAAGCACTATCTTGAGCTCCAGCCCCTGCTGCACATAGTCTTTGGGGCCTACCTGTGCCCAAGCAGAAGCCCTGAAGCAGGAGCAGTTCCCTTGCTCACTCTAAGTCTGGTACACTGTTGTCTGCACGTTTTCCTGAGCTAAGGCACATCCAGGAAAAGTGATATCTTCTAAGTGAGAAGTCCATAAGAACAAAAAGATTAAACTCCAGCAAGAGCAACCTTCTAGACAAAACTGAACTCCCTAGTCTGATCTGAAATATGTCAGTGTGAGAGTTTTTCAGCCAACAATTAAGAATCCAGTCTCCTTCCAAGAAAAATCTCTGTTATTTCTGCTGACCAAGTCTCAAATTCATCCCCTAGCAGCAGCCAAGCATACTTCAGCTTGACAAAACTCAATTCAGCAGAAACAAATCTTACAAAATGGACAAACAAGGTAATGTCAGCTATGGGAAGTACAGCTAGCTACGCCCACACCTTATCTTACAGACTTGTTCTTCAGCACCGGGCAATGAGAGTAACGCACAGCATTGCTAAGTGCATCACTTCTTAATGGTCTTTGAGAAGTAAAAGAGGACCATGAATTTATTCCTGAGCCATGTCCAAAATGGTGATGTCTGTGAACACCTGTAGCAGATTGAAAACATTTTGCGCTCCCCAGTATTTACTGAATTCTTTACTCCCTTCTAACAGACACCCAATAGCAGTGATATTCTCCCATTACTGTTTCTGACCAATTATCAACAGTTTCAAAAGCAGTGACACTGTTTTATAAGTGCATTTCCTCATGATAGAACAAAACAAAAACTTCAGGCTTTTGTGCTTGCACACTATTCATGATTTGAGAATGGAATTGTCCAAGTCTGGTATGACCGGTGATCCTTTTTGCCATCACAGGTCAGTGTATTTTATTCACCTTTTAGGTCACCAAGTGCACTGGAAACATTCATACAAATTCAGAATGAAAAAAGTGACTTGTAATTCTGCAGGAAGAAGTTGAAGCTTTTTGTTCCTTCTTGTCAGGTCTCCAGAGTGGTTAGGATGAACCTCTGTGATTATGTTAAATTTTTTAAAATTTGCTTTAAAAAAAAAAAATTGTTATTATTAACACAAAGCATTTCTCTGTACTACTGTTCTACAAGGTTATACAGCAGTCTTGTTTGTTTTAAGAAAAAATGTAATAGCTCCTTCAGCATAATTTTTTGGCACTAGCCTTCTAGCGGGGGTTAAAGACACAAATATTAAAATACAAAGTTAAAATACAAGTCATTTTTAGAAGCACTAATAAAAAAATAATCTACCTTCCTATTTTCTAGAATAACATTTACCGTCTCTGACAGCCTCGTTGCTGCATACATCAGTATTATCTTTTAACAACTTGAAAGATCCACCTATTTTCCTGTGATTATTTTATCCCAAATTTAGTTTGGAAGTGTGCAGTGGATAGCTCCTTTCTGAATTGCAGCATTTATGGCGCAGCAGAGCATCCTGGGATTTATTGTTAATATTTTGATGATGGTTTACAGAGCATATTTGGATTTCCAGTGGTATTGTTTTGTTTGGTCCGACAGCTGGAAGCCTCAGGAACCTCGGGACAATATACTCTGTCAGTAGAAGTGCAAGACAGGCAACCTGAACCAAGGCAATCTGAAAGACCTGAACCGAAGTCCAGAAGGTCACCCAGGAACTGCTGACTGCTACAACAGCAAAGTATTGCTGTAAGAATGCTTTCTGGGAAGGATAAGAAATCTCAGACGACTCAATTCCAGATAGTCACTAAATAACAGCAGTTCCTACTGTCACTCATGTTAGTCACTTAACTACACAGTGAACACGTGGAATAGGTCACCATGTGCTTGCTATCTCGCAGGCAGCTGCACCCACTGCTGACTGCAGTGTTGTAGGAATGGAGGCTGCAGTGTCAGCCCTGAGGCATGGGCTCCAAGAGCACAGCAGGAAGTGCAATAGGCTGGGGAACCCAGCCTGCACTCTTTGGACAAGATGAGCAGTTTAGAAGAACTCTGAATGCTTGTATGCCTTTCCCCTGTGCACCTTTACCTTAGCTCCAGCCCTACAGCTGTGTTAAGATAAAATGTTCTAAATCCATGAAGTTAGAATATAGCCCTAGAGTTACACAGATATCAGATTGAAAAGTTCCTCATTGAAATTCTCATGAGGATGATAGCAAAGAAATATTTTGTGATTTGATGGCAAAAATGACATAATTCACATTTAAATAAAACCACAACAACAAACTAGGAAAACCAGCAATCTTCACAGTGTTTTTCCACAGGAGATAGTATTATTCTCCCATTCTGTACTGTGGCACAAAGATGACATACATCTATGTAAGCACCTACATGCACACGAACACCTCCTGCCAGTTTTACCAAAGTAATGACTATGTAAACATTGCAGGTATTACCCAGCAGTGGCCTCCTAAAAATGCTTGGTGTGGGCTGGGAAGTCACAGAACTGAAATTCTTTCATCTTAAAAGGCAACAGGCATTAAGTATAAAATTGCATGTAGGACATCTTCAGAAGCCAAGATTCATTTAGAGTAACACTAACCAACATATTTATTACTTAGCAAATATTAATTGGCTTAGAATTTTGACACATACTCTACAAGTGAATAAGAACATAAGAGTTTCATTACAAATAATGTAATTCTCTTGTAAAATGAATTACTAAATTGCTTGAGCAACAAGCTTTGAAAAGCAGAATAAAAAGATGAATGATACAAAAGGATTTTTGATCAACGAGGTCAAGGGTATAAGAAAATCTGGCAAATAGAGAATAGGAAACCCTAGTAAACATGTTTGCATCAAATGAAAATTGGGCAGTTCAGAATCAAGTTTATGATGACTCAAAAGGACGATAGTTGGGAAAAAAAAGTACTTCTGAATTGCCAGAAGTGAATTTTACTGAGAAGATTAGGAATACCTATTGTGAAATGTCCTGATTTGAGCTCTATAGTTTGCTAAATAAAGGCATATTAGCAATAACATCAGAAATGAACAACAAGCACTTGTGAAAAACAGATGGGTTTGAATCGGGCACAGGCACTGTGTAAGATGATGAATTCTCTTAACAAAATGATAAGACTATATTATCAGTAACTGGATTCAAATAACAACATGAAAAAGAGAGAAAAAAGAATTGCAGATAGGAGAGCAGAATATGAAGGCATACTCTTTCCACAGATCAGTACTTTCCTGTATGTGGGAAAGGACTGGGGAAACCAATGATAAGAAATCTCCCCCCAGTCACAGCCCATCAGAGTTCAGGGCTGAGAGGTGAGCACGAGGCAGTGCTCGGCACAGGGCTCACTGGGAGCAGCACAACCACAGCTACAGTGCTGCTCCTCTGCACAGCTTGGCTGCAAATTGCCTGGTCAAGGCTCCACACTGGAAGCTATCACACTTCAAGCTCCTGTTGTGTTCAGGAAGAGTTAAGCCAATAACTTGTTGCCTCAGACAGCTTCATATCAGTGTAATGACAGCAAGTGGCAGGATACTAACTTTGGGGATATCAATTTTAATTATTTGCTCCACAACAGGATTGTTAGGTAATGTCAGGCAAGTCATTTAAGTTCAGTCTTTACAGCTTTGGTAACCTGAAAGAGGAGCCTGGATCAGGTAACTCTTCACGCAGACAGCCCCATAGCAAAGCCCTACACATACTGTTTTGTCTCCCAGGGTATTTCAGTGCACAGACTGATTGGATTTGCCACAGATGCAATTGGACAAATGCAAAAGCAGAGCCTTTATTTGATTGCAACAGTACTTGCCTTGCCTAGGGCTGAAATTATGGAAAATTTCTGCAAGAGATTTTAGTACACTTCTTCCTTACCTCTAGGTACAATCCTAATAAGAGAGAGAGTCCAAATCCAAAGCTGAGAACATATTGTCCTAGAAGATATTTGAATTTAATTAAAGTGCTTTCAAAGTTTTCTAATAAGTTTATCTGCACGGATTGAAAGGTGAGAGGTTAAGACACACTAACTAAAATAATATCCTAAAGGAAAAAAACAAACAAAAACATACCATTCAGTAACAATACACATCTTCTGCTCTCTGTCTCAATCTCCATGGACAAAATTGAATGCTGCCTTATCCACAGAGGAGACAGAAAAACAATCCAGAATGTCTGCAGTTATGAACTGCTACATAAGAATAACAAATGGCTGTGTGATGCATACCACCCACGCAACATCATACACTTTTAGTGCAATTAGTGCTAACTATATCTTTTGGAAAAATCACAAATACTTTGGTAGACTTCTTTGAAAAGAAGAGTAAAGGGGAAAAAATTTGTTCTTCATGAAAACCAATGGAACTTTCTAATGTTGATTTGGTTGAAATTATGCCTCTTTGACTGAGCCAAATGTTAGTATTTCCATAACGTCCTTTGTAAAAAAAAGTCTACCTTATAGATAGTACAGATGTTTATGCAGTTGTGACTCTGCATAAATCTTGTTCAGAAGTCCAAGTGTTTGCAGTGTATCCTCAATCTTCTAAATAAAAAAATCAGCTGTTTGAAAGCAGCTTGTTATATAAGGAATAGTATTCCATAGGTAACTATAGTTCATAACTGAAGAGTTGTGCTTTCCTGGAATGATTATCAGATGTCATCAGGTGACACATTAGAAAAGCATTTCCCAATTTTTCCTACAATATTTTCAGGAGCGCAGAGAGATGATATTGCTTCTGTGATGCACATCTCAGTGCTTCTGCCATCCTACCCACCTTGTATGTACCTGCACCATGCATGTGCTCTGGACAGCTAGGCCACTGTTTACTCTTTTACATTTGCTGGGAGGTTTTCCTGGAGGATGCTATCTTTGCAGTTACTGTACAAGTCAAGGTTTCAATCTCAGTAACACATCCTGATATAATTATGTTTAGCCTAGTGCTTTAAAAATAATTTATTTCATGGACTTTATACTTGGAGCCCAAAGCAAGGAGCTGAACAGTTTACTGTACACTGTATGCCTGAGAGAACAGATTTGAAAGTCTCAAATTATTTCTTCAAATAACAACAAAAAAACACCTCACCTCCAGAAGATGCCTTTTCCAAACATCATGTAACAGTCCCTAAGTTAAGGATGCAATACGTTGTTAAGGACCCCTCATTAACGTAAATGTGATAAGCCTCTGAGCATTCTGTCGATCATATCCTCACAACTCAGAGAGTAAAAACATTTATAAACTTCATAATATGAAGTTAACAAATCTTTCTGGCAAGATTCACAAAAGATGTCCTTTTTACTCTTGAAGAGATCAGTTTATTCAAATATGTATTGTCTATATTGTATATGTATGTCTAAATTACAATGTAATTTAGAGGGCACAGAAAGAAAAAGTTATCACATATAAGTTACTAAGCAGTATTTAAATCAGAGCTTTGATTGTAAGGCCAATCCACTGCAGAAAGTGCAATCTTCAGAGCTACTAAAATTATACAAGAAGCATCATTTGGGCAAATCATTCCTACTGCTGAAAGATTCCATTGCAAGCACCATCTACATTTAATCCAACTTAATTTATAAACTGTGTCACAAATCATCTAAAATACAGAATTCTTGGGACTTCAGCAAAGTGAAAACACAACAAAACTAACAGTTATACATGCTCTGAAGTTGCAAAGCTTAGTCTCACTCAGAAATAGTTTCATTTAAAAGCAATGATTTCATATTGCATCCTATGCACCAAGAGAGGGCTTTTTTTTTTTTTTTTTTTTTTTTTCATGGATTACTCTTAATCTAGAAAGTTTCTCACGGACTGAAGCAATGTGTGTTCTGAGTCAGTCCCCCTGCAAGAATGGGCTGCCAAAACACTGCTGTCTTTTCCCTGCTGCAGCAGCAGCAAAGCTCCATCCATCATTGCACAGGTAATTCCAGCACTTCTGAACTTGTAAAATCAAGGCTCAAAACCTTAACCTTGATATAACTTCTGTGCATTATGTCCTGGGCTAAAAGAAATGGAGGGGAAAAAAAAAAGTCTGTTCCTTCAGCTCCCTCCAGAATTCTGTAATTCAGACTTGCATTAACATATCTTTCAAAGCTCAATAAGCAGTCACAGCAATAAGCTGTGACTTAAAGCTCAATAAGCAGATACACAGCACAGAATTCTGTAAAGTAAGCAAAGGGACTTAAATGTAGAAAATACCTGTAAACCTACTGGAAACCCATTAACACTAACAGCAGAGAAATCTGCAATGCAGTATTTGTGGTTTTGTCCCATTTCTGATGAGGCTTGTACATCTCTCTGCAGCCAACCCTACCCAGGGCTTTCCAGCACTCTCCCTCAGATCCACACTCTGCTACAAGTGCTTACCAGTCTTCTCCAGAGCCTCACTGGCTCCCGGTTCCCATCAGTGTCCACACTGCTCTGGTTCTGCTCTTATTCTCACTATGAAGTCAGCTGGAAGCTCCTGTCTAGGCATCTGCAGCCTCAACAGATCATATTGTTGTCTTGCCTCTCTTAGCCTCCTGCTCAAATCCTTTTTTCCTTCATTTTGCTTAACTTTATTTCAGTAAGGACATCTCTGTTTTCACTTTAAGTCCACTGTAATCCAAACCCTGAGCTGCAGGGAAAATGCACTGGGAGAGCTCAGCCCCTGAAAGCCCTAGGCTGGGGCTTGCTAGACAGGTGCAGAGGCCTCAGAAAATGTAACAGTCAACTCAATTAACTCATATGTATCAGGTAGATATGCAAAAGCTGGGAAAACTTTCACACAAACAGCAGAAAGAGCATTTCCTGCCCTCCCTTCAAGCTTTCATCTCTTTTCTAAGAGGACACCACAGTTTATTAATGAAACATCTGCAATGAATCTTAACCAGGACAGAAATGAGTGCTTTTCATTCTTTGGAACAGCTGAATCTCTTTCATCCAAAATGTAAAATAAATTTTTTTGGGTTGCCGAATACTTGGGAAAGAGACACAGTTGGAGTGACGTTAATTCTTTCAAGTGCTCAATTAATTCTTATTATATAAAGTCTGCAAGAAGTATTCTCCAAGATCTGCAGGTGCTCTGCTATTCTGTATTAAACAGCTCAGATACCATTTCTCTCAAAAGTATCCAAAAACACACAAATAGGATTTTTACTTAGAGAATAAAAAGATACATTCTACATGACATTAGAACTATGTACTAGCACAGATCTTTACTGCTACAGTAATGAGTAAAGAAAATGATATATATTTAACTCTGCTATCATTAAAGATTTAAGACTATTGCAATAATTTTCTGCTTCTCCTTCACTTTATTGAGCTTAGTCAGACTGATATATTGCTGTGTACTTCATTCATTCCTGTTGATGGATGACATGAAGTACGCAGACAATGCCAGTGTCCAACTAAAAAGAGGAATTACAGAAAAGAGAAGATAAGCAGTTGTAGATGAAGTGCTGATTAATAGATTACCCCCCTCCCCATCAAGTCTGAGCCCATATTTTAAACTGCCAACGGCACTGCAACTGAATCATGGGATGAATGAGTATTTCTGGAATCCAGAAAATACTGAAGAGACGACATTTTTCCAAATTAATCTTTAACAGCTTCTTTCAAGATTTATTTCTTTCCCTAAGCTTCAGACAAAATTGGTAATGGTGTGACCTGAGTTTCACAATTTCTAGTTGTGAGGGCATGAAGAACTTTCTAGATAAGAAATACTTTCTTGCCTTAGTTTTCACTGGAATACTTCAGACAGTATTGCTGACTTCAGTGACATTCATTCAGAAAGAAGGTAAGGCAGCAGGCCTGTTCTAATTTTGCTGTATTGAATGCAGCTCTTTTAGATAATTAGAAAATAATCTTAGGTTAGGAAGCTACAAGGGAGATAGAAGAGATGTAAAAGATAGTCACGTAACTTTGAACTTTTATACAAATAGTTTACCTCACAGAAACTAAACCTTAGGCGTCAAGTAATCAATGGTGGAAGAGGTGGGGGCAATCTAAAACCAAACTATCCTGAAGACTGATCACAGAAGAGAAGAAAATATAAATTTCTGGAGAGTCCTTCAAAGCGCAGAAGTTCAACTGTCGATATAACGCATGTGGCTCAAATAGAGCTACATACTGTATGAAATCTTGCACGTTGACAACTTCCAAGGAATACAAAATGGCAGAAGCAATTCAAAATGGAGGAGGAATTTAACCAAAGAACTCCACGATCAAGATTAATACTAAAAAATAATACTGCTTTCAGTGCAACAGTGGAGTAACTTGATGGGAGAGTTGTCTACTTTCAACTACTGCAACAACTGTAAATATTATTCTCTTATCTCCAGTTCTTCAAGCAAGTGAATTTATGCTAATTCAGACACTATCTGTGACAAACTCCATTTCAACTTTCCAGACACGTCTTTAAAACATAACATTCACTTCTAAATGGAAAATAATGTTTTATCATCAGTTTACCAAGTGCTGATTCTTCTTTTGTTTTACTATACAGAAAAAATCAAGCCCAGAGGAACGTTTTTCAGATGGATGTGAATTCTACCAGTTACTATTGAATTTTTTTCTTTAAATAAATTGGCCCTCCATTTGCTTTCTGGTACGATAGATGATGATGCCAGATGCCATATAAATGAAAACTCAATACATTTACATTTTAATTATTGCAGAATCATAACAACTTGCCATGCTAGAGTACAGCATATCATACAGCACATTATCTATGCAACATGGCAAATAACTGTCCCTCAGTGTCAATGTGAAGTCATGTAATATGTCTTATATGCTTTATTCCAGGCAAATTGTATCTAAAGAATATAACTTAAGAATAGTAGAGGTGGGTTAACAGGATCACTGGCCTGTTGGTGACTGACAGGCTCAGAGCCCACATGCCCATGAGAGAAAGAGGTGGTGCTGGCTGGCAGCTGTACACCAGGTGGAACGAGGGACATGACTCAAAAGGTAGAAAGGGTATTTTAAGTTCAGCAGACACTTGGTGATTTCTTTATGTTTTCAAAGGTCAGTTATACTGAGCTGGATCATTGATCTCTAACCAACTCTCCTTCAGTTACAGTCAGAAAAGGAACAGAGGGTAGGGAAGGCAGCAGGCTTACCAGGTCACAAAGATACAAAAAGTGAAAAAAGAGCCCACTACAATACAGACATTTAGAAACCCCTTCTATGAGAGTGAGTCTAGTACAGCTTAATTCTGTTATTTACCTGGTGTGAGCTGGTGCTGACCTTTATCTCTCCTGGTATTACTAAGGCAGCAAAACTTCCAAGCACTTCCCTGCCTTCCCCAAGGTACAGATTACATAGGTCTCTAAAGCCCAGATCAAAGCCTGCATCGACTGAGCTTCCCTGACATCTGCATCCAGGGCACCCATGTGAAAAACCATGAATGTTCCAAGGAGGAGATCCAGAGGAGCACCTGCAGATTTCAAATATTCACGTGGTGGTCACCTGGGTATATTCTCATTAATAATTACTACCAGGTCAAGCAGGACTGGCATTTTAATCACTAACCAGCTTAAACAATCACATGTGCTAAACACCTGAGAACAACAAAAAAAAAAAACAAACCATGAGCCTGAGTGAAGATAAATTAACATGTGTCATTTGCTAGCACTTCTCCATTTTCAACTGAAAACCAATTTTCCACCACAGTCAACAAACCACAATTACATTTACTCTTCTAACAAAATCAAGGTTCCACATCACCTTAAGGTATATGCACAGAAAAACTGGCACAAAACCAATCTGTTTTTAATCAATACATTAAAAAATATTAATCTTAAGAGAGCCTAAGTTCTTCCAAAACATGAACAACTTTCACAAATCCCCACAATAAAATCTCACCCAGGGCCAACAGGTCTTTCTTCAGAGCAAAGCCAGCAGTGATGCCATGTGCTCCTCAGTGCTAGAAATGCCCTCACCATAAGGCAAGGCATAACAGACCAATTCCCTTCTCTCCATTGCCTTAAAAGATTTCTAGCACTAAACTGCAAAAGAAACACAGGTCAACACAGAACATTTTTTTTTTGGAGAAAAAGGCAGGCATACAACATGCTGTAACAAGAAGAATAATGCTTCCTTTCTGTAGAAATTTAGTCCAGGTCATCTGGCTAGTATAAAGTCTGTCCTGCTTCAGCCTTATACAGGATTTGTTATTAATAAATAAATATATAAAGGAACTCTCTGTTGTACTACATGTAGAAGTAAATGGAATCCTTGAGAACTATAAATGCACAAGGACAGATGTCAACTGGAGCTGCAGGAGTTCTTGGTTAGATTTGCACGTCTCCCGCAAAATAAACAATTCCATGCTTGCAAATTCTCTAAATCCCCTACGTTCAGCCTCTGCAAACTTCTGTTGGCAATATTTTAAACAACTGCATATCAAGAATTAAATCAAAAAAGAAAAAGATGCATGACTAATTGAAGAAGATATGTATTTACAATAGAAAAACATTATTTTTTAATCTTTAAAACTTAAACTCTTTGAAGAGTTGCTAAGTTGCTTCTTGAGCATGGTAGAGGAGTAAGAATAAGAGACAGCATGCTAATTCTCGGCAAGGGACTAACCTTCCTGCCTTCTGAAGTCTACAGAGATGCATGGAAATCAGCTGTGTTCTTTACCACTTGAATTTGTGTCCTTTACCACTTGAGCTGTTATCAAATCACAATTTTATTTTTTTCCAGTTAAAAGGTGAAGCTACACAATGAAAGAGGAGATAAACATGCAGTCTAATATATTCTTCATTCACAGAAATAAGACTGATAATTTGTAAAGCTAAGATCAATTTTAATGTCAGTCCAGTAACTCTTGGAGCCCTTTACTGGAGGCTTAATCATTGTGATGATACTGAAAACAGTTTACTGAGAGTTTTGAGATAAAATGAGAGTGATTAAGCAGATGTCCTTGAAATTAAAACTGACTTATCCTGTACAAAGAAATGCTCAGATCAAACACTGTGGATTTACTTGCACAATTTCAGTGAGAGCTCTTCAATATCTACTAGCAGGACTCATAGACACTTCCCTTTCTATCTCTGACTACAGTGAATCTTAGACAAGGAAGGGAAATATACATCAGTTTTTTTCCTGATGCAGCACAGCAGGCATCACTGAGATGCTGGGCAGATACTTTTCCAGCACAGAGTTTTAACAAGGGACAAATGAGTCCCCGTGGCAGTTCCTTTGTTTTGCAGACTAAATCTCGAAAGGGCAGGACTGGAGCTTCCTCCTCAACCTCAGTCACTTGAGCATAGGAGGAAGGCACGCTTTATCCTGGCATCTGATTTTCTCCTGCATCCCTCTTCAGAAGACAGGCACAAAAAGTGGCCAGAAACCTGCAAGAACCTTGCTATTCCTCACTAAGCTATTTTGCAAGCCCATGGCTTCCAGGCTTCTTTGAAAATATGCTGCCTGAATTTTCTGAATTGTTTCTTCGTGCACAGATTTCTC
The DNA here is from genome assembly GCA_035772895.1 of Perdix hodgsoniae. Lineage (NCBI taxonomy): Eukaryota > Metazoa > Chordata > Aves > Galliformes > Phasianidae > Perdix > Perdix hodgsoniae. The sequence goes on from JAPSGF010000031.1 coordinate 2,899,034, forward strand.
ACAAAAAATCTTTCAGCAGTGAAAGCAAAATAAATGGTGTTTGTAACAACAAACATTCACAAAGGTCCCAATCTCATTTTAAATGAGTGAAAGTTTTCAGTCTGAAATTAATTACCACTTTATGCCAATGAATGTTCTCACACTGCATACCTAAATCAAAATGGCGAACACCGTAAAGTGCCACAGTTCCACCAAGCATATCATCCTACTGGCTTTCCAGCAGAGGCCGGGACAGAGCAGATTGCTGAGAAGTGCCAGTTTGTGGCCCACTGCCCCATTGCTTTATGGAGGCAAGCGCTGTGCTGTGCTGGCACAAGACTGAATACTGTCTGCACTTTGAACATACAACATCTTGTTGAAGAGTCTGTTATAGGTGTACTAACCAGTGGTCGCCTCTGCTTTGTTATCACATTCAGCAGATTTTACACTGGTAGGTAGCCTCATCTAGGCATATAGCAATCCCACAGGCAAACAGAGAAGGAAGGCTCTTTTTAAGGCTGATTACCTAGTTTTGTCTATTTTACATAGAAAATGGTCTGGACTGGATCTTACATTACGCAGTCATCAAATGATATATTAGGTAACTTTCAGGTAACTTTGATATTTCAACCACAGCCAAAAGCTTTTCTGAATACAAAAATAAAAATTTCATACAATAATTACATTTTAAATGAAGGGTATAACAGATTTTTTTAAATAACCTGCAGCAACTCTCTTTGGTTGATTCATGTTTTTTGCCTTCAGACTTCATTACCTATACGTAGATAAAAATAATTAGAATTGTTTAATGTCTAGAAATAAAAACTGAAAGCAGAAAATACTCACATACTCAGAAACAGCTTAACAACAAGACAGGAAAACATGCAAAAAAAGACGTCCCTTTTCATGTTCAAAAGGAAAAAAACTCTTTTTTTCTTTTTTTTTGCATCAGTACCTTCAGCACACACCAGGTTATCAAGCATGTCCCAGGAAGAGAAAATGATTAAGTATAAACTTAAAGAGCTTAACAAATCCGTGTCCAAATTCAGTGAAACGCAGGAATACAGGCAGACTTGGATGGACTTAACCGGCATTAGACTGGCTCTCCAGTTACTAAAGTATCTTTACAAAGCTCTCAGGCAATGCCATCCCTGTACTTTATCTGTACCAAGAGAGGCAATGACAACGTACACAAACAAGAACAAGTTTATCATTAGAATCTTGGTAATTGTATATGCCAGTTAAACTCATGGGTCTGGTCACTTGAAGACCAGCATCATGTTTTTAAACACTCAATGTTTAATGAAAATTTTATTTCACATGTACACATTCAGCATATTATCCTGGAATTTTCATGGCACTTCCTAACTATGCTGACAAATAGCCCTGTCCTTATTCTTTAGGCCCTTCGGCAAACATTCCTTAAGTTCTTCCTGAACAGCACACTATTTGGCACTTCATACCAAACCTACAACAGTGAATTGCACATCGGTCAAAAGTAGGTGCAAAGACAGCCAGCATTACATCTTGCACAAGTAGCTACGTAAATGACAAACCTGACAGCCATAGGAAAGGCAGGCAACACAGTAACAAAGATATTTTCTGCTCATACTTACAAAGCTCACACACCTGAACACAGACAAACCAAGCAGACGACACTCCCAATCACGAACCACCAGACATCACACAGTACTACAGGTGTGCCCAAACCTGCAGCCCACACACGGCCCAGCGCAGCCCACGCCATCATGGCGGCAGCTCTGCCCCTCAGCACAGCACGGCACGGCACACCCTTGTGGCTGAAAGCAAGGCGCGAGCTGCAGCCCAGTGCTAACTTAACTAACTTAATCATGTCTCTTTACCGTATTTTTTATAAAACCTCTCTTACCAGAGAGAAATACCCCTCATTTCACGGTCACACCTTATTTGTGTCATCACCTTTTGGCAGTACACACATTTGTGAACAACTACTTTGAAGGATGAAGCACAGGAAGAGTAAAATTTCATTAAAAATTTCTATTAAACACCTTGAGACCTCATGGAGAACTGCAGCCACTGCCATCAAACCAGACTGACGCGTTCGTTTCACAAAAACAAGGACACAAATCCCACCAGTTTTGTGGTTTTGTTGCTCTTTTTTTTATGTTTTAGTAAAGAACATTAAAAATTAAAATAATTGCTGAGTTTATATACAGTAATATTAACAGCTACATAACCTTGGAAAACACCTTCCATCCAATAACTAAATAGTTGAGGCAAGTGAAACATTACTGGGAGGAAACCACTTTCTATACACCCAAAGAAAAAAGAGCACCCTAAAAATAATGAATTGAAATGGCCAATCTTGACCGGCACAACGATGCCTGCAAACCCAACCTAAGGTGTCTCCCATTTCCTTCCTCTCATGCACTCCTACAGAACAAGATTCCCCAGAGGGAACTTCCATTACTCCCCACCAGAGACATTTTCTTCTCTTGCAGCTGCCCTTATTTTCATTTTTGGCTGTTTTTGTCTGTCACTGCTTTCCTCTAGGCAAAGAGGATATTGCTTCACAGATATTCCGCCACACCATATGCTTTCAGGACATGAACTGCACCTTCTGCATTTGCCTTGCACCTGACCCCATGAGACAATACCAAACAAAAATACAAGCAGCACCATAAAAAAGCCTGTGGTAGGTTGCTATGTGAAAGTGATTGGCAGAGCAAACACTCGCATCCATGCAGCAATATCAGACCGAGAAGGAACAAGGAAATTAGCAATTAATGCTAAAAGCAGCTGAATAGAGTCAAATGACCCAGTGACCCGTGCACCCCACAGGCCTATGGACTTCTAATGCTCTGGTTGAAGTTGAGAGGAACAAAACCTTCAGACAAGAAAAATAAAATTTGTCAGGAAGAGCTGGATCTTCAGCAGAGGAAAACAGTAAGGGCTTGTTCACAGCAGGAGATTACCCAGAGGAAACGTAGCTTCCCATTTCTTACACCTTTGCTATGTACTTATTCAACATTAGCTTAGCATGTAGAGAGCATAATTTGAAACAAAACCAAAAGACCGCACTACAAAAAAGTTGATTTGGATCTTTTTTGTGGAAAATAAATACTTAAAAATACTATTTCAACAAATTCCAATTTCCGTGGACAAAATGTACTTGCAATAAAAATAGGTATGTGGTTTTGGCCTACACAAACTAACAGCAGGAGGGATGAAATGTGCAGAAAACTTTCTGATGCAAAAGTAATTCATCTTCGATTTGTCTGGTACAAGCAAGAAAAAAAAGACTCCCTAATTTACATTAAAATCACCAAGTCTATAAAACAAGGAGAATTTCTCCAGGACACTGCTTTCAGCCTTTTAATAGTATTAATAGGTAGCATGAGGTCAGAGGAGGCCTCACAGCCCCCTTTGGGCAGCGCAGTGAGGGCACCTGGAAGCACAGTGGGAGACATGCAAGAGGCAGAGCAACCTGTGCCCTGCCCCTATAAGCACAGCCCTTCCCTGCTGCGTAGTTCTAGTATGGACAGGTGTATTAACCAAAGATGCATGGTATGACAGGAATATTGGCCACATATCCACATATCTTAGTTGCAATTGAGAAACTTAGGAAGATTCTCCCTTAAGGTTTACTATTCCCCCACATTTTAAGATAGAAAGCCATTCCATCTTATTGCAAAAGGTTCAACCAGAGACTATGCAACTCTTTACAAATACATCAGAGAAGTAGGTGCTGTTACCAAAATGTCTTATTTTGTTTCAGAAGAAGTTTCAGAAGAAATATAAACAGACACAGTAAAAATATACATAAACAAACTGGAGAACTTATTGCTGTAATAAACAAAATTGCTCAGTATGTTTATTCTTATCTTTTTATGGGGTTTTGTTTTTAATTGTAAACAATGAAAAAAAGTTCTGTAAAATAAGTACAGCCCAGTTCTACAAAGCAATTTATAGGAACACTACAGTTTTATAGTATTACAATAATGCAACAAATGAAAAACTAAGGATTTTATTTATTTCCCAGTAACCATATACTCCTGAAACCTTGGAAGTGTTCTGTACTGAAGAATCCAACCAAGTAGGTTTGAGCAACTTATTTCATTCAGAGTACACTGCTAAATATACTCAGAAAAATTGTTGAGTGAAAACTGACTGCTATTTGAACTTTTCACTTTAATAAATGAGCATTTTTTAAATTAATGTTTGATCTACATTTGCAAGCAGCTTTAGCAAAAAAAAAACAAAAAAAACAACAAAAAAAAAACACCTGAACTGGTGGCTAACAGTCTGAGGGAGAATACTAAAACCGAGCTTCTTATCTCCATTAGGAATTGCACATTGGTTCCATCCTAAACAAAAATCAGCATCCTGGAAAGATGATCCTGCACTGGAAATAAGCAGTAATAATCTAGTAGTGACTCCTTTGCTAAGAAATCTCAATAAAAAAGTCTTTGAAATGATCAATTCCATTAAAAGCTTTAATGAGATTACCAAATTTAATTACTTTTCCGTGCTGCATTAATTTATAAAGGGTGGGTCCTCAATCAGAACATTTAGTGGTTTCTAGAAATAGCAGACAGCATTTGAAGGGAAGCAGAATGGTCTTTTTTGCTTTTCTTTTTTTTTTTCTTAATTGAAATAATCTAATACCACTATGAGCCCTTTGGGAAGGATGTCTAGGAGCACTTCTGTGCCCAAAAAGGCTGACAGTTTCCTCAGTGTCTGTTGTAATTTCCATATGCTTAAAGACCTTCAGAATGTTCCCTTCTGCTTGTTAACCACACAAAATGAATGAACAAGGGTACATTTATGCTGTTTCAGTTTTATAAATGTGATTTTACAAATTATGCCACTAGAAAAGATAAGTAGACGTCATTTTTAATACATAGCAAGATGCATTCCTAACTAGATTAAGCAGCTGTTAACACTATTTTTCTGCACAGAAAGAACAAATGTCTAACTGGGCCTTAAAAGAAGCAGCAATCCCATTTGGTGCACATTGTATGTATTTGATTTTATTCCACAACAGCATTCAGGAATAAATAAAAAAAACAACTAGATAAGGAAATTTCTTTGCAGCACTACACCAGACATCAACAATTATGCATGAGTTTTAAGGAATTTAAAAAGTCTTTAAGAAGTAAGAACAAAGATACAACTTGATTCAACTCTAGTGCCAGTTTTCTCCAATCTAAGAGTGGCAACTAGGAGCAAAAAACAAACAAACAAACACCAAAACAACAACAACAACAAAAACCCCCACCAGCAAAAAACAGGTACATGTAAGAGTTGAAAAGTCTCTTGCTGAAACAGAAAACTTTATTTCTTGAGATTTTTTTCTCCATAACCCCTGTTCTTAATTTTCCAACAAGACATCATTTTGCTGAAATGCAGAGTTGAATCAAACCAGAGCTGTTCCAGGAAATCCAATGACAGTCACAAAAATGGGGCAATACACAATACACAAGGTGAGACTGACACACGGCACCAAAAGCTGGGAATGAAACTTGGAGGAAGCTGCTAAACAGCAGTTACACACTGTAGGGCTCAGTTCTTACTTAGATGATTCTACAAAGCTAAAAGTAATAAAATAATCATAATAAAATCTCAAGCAACAGGATTCTATAGTAATGAAATATGTTATATTAGCCAACACAAGAAACACCCAAAGGATTTTGCGAATGAGCCTGTTTCTACAGCTTTTCAGAGTACTGGCTTTCTTTAACATTAACAGAGTTACGATTCTCAGTGGTAGTTAAAATAATTGATAGCCAGGAATTCATTTCTTATTAAATGATGCAAGACAATCCCCTTCACATTTTTCTGAGAGCACGCCTGCTTAGAAGGGAGCACTGAGGCCCCACAGCATCTGATCCCCTCTCCTCACATGGCCGCACTGAGTGCACTCTGCATGGCTCCATGTTCCCAGTGCTGCCCTGATGGGTGCACACAGCATTCCAGGCAGTGTTCCTCTATTAAAGTAACTCGGATAACCACGTAAGGCCTTCTAAAAAAGCTTACCGTCTAGCTAACAGATGGCTTTGTTTATAAAACTATGTGAAGGAATCACGAATCAAAGTTCTCACCTTGCCCAAATGATCTTTCTCTGCAAGGTGTACCAGAAAGTTACTTCCATAGCAGTATTTTCAGAAACCTAACTATAAAAAACTATTAAGAGCTGCAAATGAAATGGCTAATCAACAGTGATCCTGAAGTTATGCTCCTGCATAATAGGATTGAGTCTGTTTTGGATCACCGCAGGAAATTTGTTATTTCAGTAATGAAGTATAGGCTAGTTGGAGCATAATAGCTAATTAGACAGCTGAACTTAATTAAATTGCTTTGTTTCTAGTACAAATATCCCTGCATTTGTACACATCTAAGCTCTCCCACAAGCACCATTCCTTTCACCTCTATCCCGGGATGGGCAGTAGTTGCCACATTCCACCCAAGAACGCAGTAATCCAGAATCAGTGTTATAAAACAGCAAATCCTGCTACAAGACATTAAGGTACATCTGTCCAGTTGAAATCCTCTTACAGCACAACATTCATTACTGCAAGAAGAGGGTGCTTAGCAGAAAATGGATCAGGGCCTTACACAAAGATCCATGGATGAAACTTGGGCTAAGAAGGTAAAGTACTGAATATTTTCTCATTTACAACTTTAAAAATGGTTGCTATCTAGTAGCTATACAGAACTATTCTTGTAGACCTCTCCAAACCAGAAAATCATTAGAGATCCCACAATAAATTCTTGAATTGTAATTGATAAGGTTAAATCCTTACTACAAAGAAAAACGGTAAATTTTCCGCACAAAAGCATTGTCTATAATTTTAGTTTTAAATCAATTTCTCAGCAACCCAGGGCCGATTTGTTACTGCACTCACAGCCTGCTGCCATCTGCACATCACAGCCCACGCAGGACATGGAGCGGCTCCCCCTCCTCCCTGCTCTCAGGGCAGCATCAGCAGCCACATGCTCTGGTCTCATTATTTCAAGATCTTCACTACTTTTAAACTTGTGGCACCAAATCCAGGTTCCAAAACAATATGAAACAAATAATCAAAGCTAAATGTCAGCTGCCAACATAAAAAACCCTGAACTGAGAAGCTGATTCATGAGCTACCTTTGTTTTCCATGGCCACAAACCAGCACAGCGCGCACCAGCACCATGCTGTGCCCAGACATGAGATGGGGAGAGAGAAACGAGGCAGGAGCTTGCTGCTTGCATCTCTCCTGTATCACGTTCCCAGCAGTGCTACTGGGACCAGTGCCAGGCAGCAGTGGTCAACAACAGCTTTCCTCATCTATTCCCCATTCCTGGGCTCAGAACAGGCCTCCCAGCTGCTGGTGTGAACCAGCAGCTCTGTGCACCGCTTTGGTTTGGCACAAAATGAAAGATGAAGTTTAAAAGAAGCTTTGTAGTCTTTTTCTCAAGCTAAGATGAAAACAATCACGACAAAGTAAACAGAGAAACGGAGAAAACACTGAAAATAATGGAGACCCATGCTCCTTCCCTTGTCCCTGTAGCGCGCTCCCACTAGCTATCAGAGGCTGTTTCCTTCTCTCACAAAACATTTGTAGATCCACTACACAGTGCTCTCCTCCATCTGGCGGCACTGTGGGTCAGTGCGGGGCAGCAACAGCTCCAGCACTGCTTAACTTCCCCCCAACAAAATGCTCCTTGGATGGGCACGTGCTGGACAAGTGGCTCCTTCATTTGCAAAAGCACAGATGAGGGCAGGTCAGGAATATTCTTCAGGCTGCAAAACCTTCAGCAAGATTCTCACTTTCTCATCTTTCAGCTGGCTGTCCATATTCACCTCATGAAATAAAGGCTGTGGAAACTTAACAGTGCTTAAGTTCATCTGTGTGACATGGGCAACAAAAGGTCTCAAAGTCACTTCATTTATGGCTTCTTCCTCTGTCTGTCCACAGTGACAGTATGAGTAAAAGAGCTCTCCAGAGACAATGATGAGAAGCACCATGAGGAATTCCAGCCCCAGGTTTAACAGCACACAGTAAGTTAGGGGGTAAATTATGTGTATATTTGTTTAGTCTGAGCATTTTACTCCTATTTCATTGCTCCTTACTTCCTACAACTTCAGCGGACCATATCTGGAATTCCTCTCAGGAATTTCTGTTCCTTTGTTTCACTATCACTAAAAATTTTTTATTGCTGCTGTTATTAAGGAAACAGAAGTGAGCCACAGACACTCCTACAGGGTATTCTGTGCCACTGAAAGATGCACAGCACAGAGAAAGCCCTCCAACTTAGGAAAGCAGACTATAAATTCAGACTTCCATGTTCCCCGCCATCAGATACAGAACATCACCAAGCAGCCAGACCCACAGAGACGGGGGCAGACACACACATTAATTTGTTTTCTAGAGAATTAAGTGAAACCTCGGTGTAATTTTGACTTCTAGCATAACAACTCATTCATCATTGTTATCCTAGGAAAATGAACATTGAAAAAGTCTTCTAAGGTTGCATAACAACAATAAAAATACTTATTTCTGTGAACTCCACTACTGTGTTTCTGTATAGCGCTGTGTTCTAGTTATACTGCAATATCTGTACCTGCACTATTTGTCATTTCTTCACCTTCAGATACTGTTATTTCTGCCTGAAAAGAAAACAAACCAACTTTTAACTTCATTTCATCAGCACCTACCCCACCACATATGAATTAAATGATGTCTATAAAGAATACAGTTCAGCTTCTGAAATTAAACATTAACTTGTAGAATTTGCATTTCATTCACTTCTCTGCTGATCACAGACAGCTGATCACAGACAAACTTATTGCAATGCTGCTAAAAGTGACTGCTGATGTCACCAAAACAGTAATGGGGAGATACTGAGAGGAGAACTGAACCTCAAAAATGAAACAGCAAACATATGGCAAATAAACCTAACAATTTTTATGTTTGATGTGCTAAACGTATGCTTATATGCATTCACTGCAATTAACTTTAAAGCATTCTTAATCACGTCCGGCTTTGGGCTAACAAAACGTGAGAGGAAAAATTACAGCTCAGGGGAACATCGGAAGAAAGGAACCTCAGGTTTACTTTATCAGCACAATTTGGCCCTCTTCAGAATTGTTGCATTGATCATTTGCATCTTGTATTTTCTGTCTTGCTCGACTCCAACGGCAGAAGCATTCTGAATGATTCGATGCACCAAACCATGAGTTTACCAAACGCTATGGTTTCTTAATAGTCTATGCTTTCTGCTTTCAACTTCTGTGATTTCTTTTACAGCTCCTAATAGAAGCTGCACTCTATTAATATGTAATGTTGAGTAATATACCTTGAAAACCACATACATAGAAAAAAAAAAAAAGTGGGGAAGGAATGGAGTGAACAGAAGGAAAAAAAAAAAGGTGAGGGGAGTCTTTTCAACACTGTTTATCCACCTTGCATCATCTCAAGTTCCAAATATATGAATTGAAGATCTAGAATGCTTAAAAGTATGCCATTTCTGAAACTGTTGTAAAGCCAACTCCATAGGAACGGTGAATTTAACATCTGCAGAGAAGGAGGCACTGGTACATACTGAACTGAAGTACCTAAAAAGTGCAGAGGTCTCAAAAACTTCACATTATTCAAGTTTTACAGGGAAGAAAGTGTGAAGTGGAATTGAATCCTACTGTAATCCCCAACTCTTCGGTGCCTATGGCTTTAATAAAATAAAAATATATCTCTCCTTCTAAGATGTTTCCCCAGAAGGTAAAGAGAGACAGTCATATACTGAGAAATTAATTTCCTACTGAATGGTCGATCTTATCCACAGTGTTGATTTCAAGGACTGCTGGCAAACATTTATAGGTATTCGTGGCTTGTTATTAGGCATCCTTTCTTTTGGATTTATTGGAAATACACTTGCACTGTTCTCTGTGCCTGGAGCACAAATAATTGATTCTGATTTACTATTGTCATTGGTGGGTTTTATTTTTTATGAAATGTGTATGCATTATATGTAAGCTCTCTTTCTCCTTACTTCAAACCTGATTCTGCTTTGCCCGCCCAGGTAAGAGATCCTTACTATTCTGAGGAACCCAGGCTGCCAAATCCTGTTTCCCTATTCAGTGCATTAATTGTGGTTCAACCCTGGTTACATCCAATGCAAATTTCCATTTGTGAACTGAATCATTTTCCAGGGTTACGTACAAAGCATTCAATAGTTATTAACAAAGACATGACAGTTATTACATTGGTGGACTTTGGCCCTGGAAAATCTCAACCACAATAGCCAACCTAATTGATTTGCAGGCACGGGGCTTTACATGCTGTCTGTGTTTAAAAAATGGAAAGCATGTTCTCTGTGCCACTGTCATTTATATTGGCAAGCCCATTATCCCTCAATAAAAGAGTTTGACACCACTGTGGATGAACACCTGTATTCTATTTAGAGCAGTCTACTTCATTTTCACAAAGCATTAGTGGAGTCATGCATCTCTGAGCACCCATTTGGAGGTCCTTATTAATGCAGATTTGTTTATTAAAAGAAAGAAGCTGGATTCGTGGAAACTGTGTCCTACACATAACTCCCAGACAGAATCCTGAGGCTTCTGGCAAAGCTCAGATCCAACATTTTCAGGGAAATCTTCTTAAAGAAGGCTCTTCAGATTGAACACATTAAAAAAAAAAAAAGTATTTTCTCCATCTATTTTTTCTACTACATCTCTTACGTCATTATACTCCCATAATTTGATTAGTAACACATAATTAGGAGGGCTCTGTACACTAGAAGAAATATTTAAGAGCTAAGACTCAGCTGGAAAAGAGATAGCCATTAAAGTAGCCTCTCTGTCATTCCATGTGTCACAATTAAATAGAAAAAATAACACATAAAATGCAAAAAAGTGGCACCAGATTTGCACCTGTCAGAATACTGTCAGTGTTCTAAAGAAGAAAAAGTAAACTCACCAGTTTTAATGACTACAGCCCGTGAAAATGCAACTTAAAAAAAGACAAAAACAACAGCAGGATCAAGCTCTGAGCAGATTGAACAAATTTGATATTCTATCTATAGGAAGCCAGGCAAACAAGCCATCCTTGTATGTTTATTTGCTCTAGAAAACTGCAAAGAAGTTACCCAACAGCTTTCCAAAAAGGCCAGTAGTTTTTCAGCAAACATTCCAATGCTAACATGGACCTTGCTTCCCCTTGCATACAAACACCTTCCCAAATCCAACTCCACTACGATACATTTGGGTGTACTGCACATTTCTCCTTAAATCCACCAGGCTTTTAAATTGTTAACTGCTTTCTCTCTTCCTCTTCAGACTCCAAATAGAGCACACCAGTGACATTGCACTGCACGTACAATAGCAGTGTGTAACACCATTCTGTACGAGCCCCAAAGTACAGCCCGCGCTGCAGGAATGATGAACTCAGAGGTGGTACAGGATTATGAGCCCATGTGCAAGCAATGGAGTACTCACAGAAGCATCCCTGTAAATAATTCTATAAATGATAGACCACTTTGGGTTCAGAAACAGTACTTTCCACTCTATTATGTGCTAAATAATTCTATCAATATGAACAATAGACTAAAAAACTTTTTCTAACATGTAACATAAATAATAATTGTTGTATGCAGATAGAATTGAGATAGGTTTAATAATGTCATTAATGCAAGCCATAGAGTGCTCTTTCTTTGATGGAGAAAAACAAATTAAATGTAAGGATGCAGCACGTAAGCTGGCAAAATGTGAAGTTGAACAGCACCAGTAGGGCCACTTACAGTATCTGTTGATGTTTATTAGTTCTCCTATGGCAAGAATAAGTTCTAAAAGATGTACAATGAGTTCAGTGTACAATTGGTCGTTGTTTACACACAGATGAATATTAAACTAATCTTAATAGTTGTTCAGACCACTTCAGGGGACAGATTGACTTCTGAAAGGGAAACAAGCTGAAAGCCAGACTCCTTTTTCCAGTGTCTTGTTGAGATTCCTGAAGGATACAATCAGAATTTTGGGATCTGAATACATATTTAATTAATACAGATCAGTTGGGCAGCATACTGGATTCATGCTTTTCTCATGTACATAATGCAAAGTTAAATAAAACCATCTTTGTAAAGATAACTTCTCCTACACCACAAAGAAGGTTTGTCAAAAAAGTGCCTTGCTCTATTTGTACATCTTACTGCATTCAGAAGCACAAAAGTCAGGTACATGGCTTAAGCAAGAACAGATATGCAAGAACTGCTTAAAAAGGCACTAGTATAATCACAAAGCCTGATTCACCTTTTTTTTTAACAACTTACATGTGAATCTGTACGCATATAGGTGTATTGGGGCAGAGAGGAAAGCAATACTGCACTTGCATATAAAATATTTTTCCCCAGACACATTATTCTGGACTGCATCAACAGTGGCTAATCACGTCTCTAATAAAATAAAGCAAAAAGAGAATAGCATTAATGAATTTCCCCAAATAAGATACGGGGAAGAAAAAAAAAACAAACAAAAACTATGCACAAAATATTAATATTGGCCAACATTGTTTCTATTAAAGATCTTTGCAAGTCCTGCTGCTTAAAATGCACAAAAGTAAGGTCATTAGGGAATATTTACTGCTTTCTATATGTGGTTTTTGCAATACATCATTCTTACCTGAAACAATCACTTCTAGCTGAGACTGCTCCTTATGTGGCCAAGCAATTCATTATATGCTAAAACATTACACAGCCTCCATTGAGAAAGTCTGGGGCAGTTTCCCTGCATCTGATACACAGGGGTTACACTGACGTTGCACAAAAGTTACACCCGTATTTTAAATGACAAGAGAGATGGTCCTGAGGTTCAACCTCTGGGTTTTGTTTACCTACAAAGTATGTGGGACATCTTCACTCCATGCTACAAATCACGGTTATCCATTCAGTTCTGAGTGCAGGATTCAGCTGTCTCCACACTTTGGCCAGAAGAACATTGGTGCCTAGCAGCTTCCTGTGGGATCAGGAAAGCTTTCTAGAGTGCTTCCTGTGGGATCAGGCGATTACAAAAATGTATGCCTGACTGCTGCAGCTCTTTGCTTGCTGCAATAGGGTGCAAGGTAACATAGCTATTTTATATTATTGTAGTTGTTATTATTTTTAGCTTTGATGAGCTGATAGGTTCCTGAAGAGCAAGGTCCTGTCTCACAGCCCAGCAAACATCTCTATTAGTCTGCCTACAGTTCTCTAGGGGCTTAGAGTCTTTTGGACTGCGGATGCCCACTACTGTCAACAGTATTCATTCTTCATTGCCTTTTACTTTCCAGTGTAGTGGCATTAAGTCTGACAGCTCTGCACATTGTTGTGTTATTACTGCACAGCCCAACAGTACTGCTGTACTTTGAGGTCTGTTGGCATTACTTATCTGCCCCTTGAAAACTGATGTTTACAACAATAACTTTGTCATTTAAAATTGCAGAAAGTTAAAAAATTGAACTTGTCATTCCCCCCCCCCCCCCCCCCCCCCCCAACTTTAAAATAAAGGAAGCTCCTAACCAAAACAACAGGTTCTGTTGCACCTTGACAATACATCAGTGCCTGAAATGTTTCCTAGGTACTTTCAGATGCTGCTCTGCCCACTCTCTAGTGGACAGAAACATCCTTGTGAATGTCAGGTCTGCCTCCCTAAACTGCACTTCTCTCAAGAACCTCTGAAGGCAGTTCAAAGGTTACTTCTGCAATTTACAGGCCTACACAAACACAACAATTTCTGATTTGTTCAAATATACTTCCCTGGAAGTCTATTCTTGTGCAGTTCGACAAGATATACAACTAAAAAAAGCAATGAAAAACAAAACTAACCAACCAAAACCCCAAAAAAGTGAGCTGGGAATTACAGTATCATGTCGGAGTACTGTTTCTTCAATTCCTTCTCTAGACAAATTTTCTTGTATTTTTCCCCCCTATCTTTTGTTTTAAGGAGGTACGGGCAAGTCCCTGTGCAGCATTCTGAGTTCCTCTAATTGCTAGAAAGCCCATTATAAGCAGCAAACCTAACAGAAATCAGACAACAATCCTCAGGATGCTCATGTTTCCCGTGGTTTCTTTACACGGCCCCGGAAGCAGCAGGCTTCCTCAGCACTGGAGGGAGACTGGAAGCCCCTTAACTCCAGTCCTGAATTCCAACTGGTCCCAAGGACCAGGATAGCTGATAGTTCCCAAGTGAGGTGCCACCACAGCATCTGAGAATACTGGCATAAAAATGTCCTGAATTTTTCCTTACTCCTCAGATCTACCCAAAGGAAAGGCTGAGACAATTACAGGAAAAATCTTCATGGGTCAGCCAAGCACAGCCATGCAGCCACACACAGGTGGGCGTTTAGAGACTACATACAACTAATGATTACTCTGCATAAACTTAGCAAGTCTAACATTCTTCAAGGAATCATTTCAAACAGCTCCACTATGAGACTTTTGGGAGCCCACGTTCAGACAGATATGAAACATATTTAAGATTCAGAACTTCACACATTCTTACCCAGTGTTAGTTTTCAAAGCAGCACTCTAAGCCATAGGAAAAATGAAAGACATCCATATTTGCAGGAGCAGATTAGATAAACTGAAAATTTTAACATGTAATTACCTTTCCTGAAGAACAGTTGCATGTAGATAATGTCTAATTGGTGCCTACTGCATTCTTAAAGTATGAAGGAGATAAAATGGCTATGCAAAATTTGGCTTCTCATTAAAATTTAAATTCAACAGGTGGAAAAATTGGAAATGAAGCTATAGACTAGAAAGTGATACCCTGCAATAAAGACAGGGAGGGGGTGGTGGTGGGAAAAGAGGTAAAAAATAAAATCTTTAGAAGGCTCTTAATCGATCTTAAAATGACACAGAAATAGTCGCAAAGCACATAATGTGAGGCCAAGGAGAAACAATCAATTGAGAGCTGGGGAACGAGTATGGCAAATGAGAGAACTCCGGAGTTATGAGAAAGTGAAGTGCTGTTCAGCAGACCGCTGCAGAAGCCATAGTTAATAACCAAATTAAACATCCAAACCAAGCACCTAATCAAAACAGCTGTTATGGTTTTAAGGCTCTTTTTTTTTTTCTTTCTTTTTTTTTCTTTTCTTTCTTTTTTTTTTTTTTTTTTCCAGTTGCTACTACCTGCTGTCATTTAAACCCTTAAAAGCACTGGTTCTATAAACCTGCAATTTTGTCTCAGCTGTTGGATGTGCACTCCCAGAGACGTGCAGAGAAAACATCAAGCTGCTGTAGGTGCCATTTTCTGCTCATCTCATAACTAAATAAATTCACACTTAGAAAAACAAAACAGAATTAATCTAGCATGTCTGAAAGGAATTGGCTGCTGTTCTGATCCTCTTCTAGCCTCCTAATAGAAAGGCTATAGAAATAGAGGGTTTCTGGTCCTTTGCTTTTGTAACAAAAAATCATAATGTTTTCCTCTCAGTTATCAAAGCCAGTCCTCTCCCATACGTCAGTACACAGCTGAAAAGGCTTCTAAACTGTATGTATATATGTCTATATGTAGGACACTCAGATCTCAGTATTTCCTTTTATTTTCGAGTAAGCAGCTGTAACCCCCATCCAGCAGTCACTAAATATTACAAGTTTAGATAAATTGTTGAATCTTAGAATCTTTATTTCCTTATAAAGCGCAACATTTGTTTTTGGTATCAGCTACTGGCAAGCACATTCTGAGCCCATCAGTTTTTACCATAAGTTGCCCCATTTTACTGTTCAGTACAAAATGTTTATAATTTTTAAAATGTCCTTTAAACAAATCAGCTTTTCTATTACTCTTTCACTTTTTGGAAAAAGTGCCATTAAAATAATGCTTGTAGAAAGTTTTGGGTTTTTTTGGTTGGTTGGTTGTGGGGTTTTTGGTTTTTAATTTAGTAAAAATGTCATTTTTTGTTGAAAGCTCCTCATCAAAGTTTTCCAAACAGAAGCCATTGCTGACTTCAAAAGTAACCAAGTGTAAGAGGTCATACAATGTTTGGGAGAATTTCCCTAAGATGCTTCAGGAATGACAGAATGGACCAGGTTGGAAGAAGAGACTTTACGGACCATCTCGTTTCAATCTTCCTGCCAGAGGCTCCTTCCCCTAGATCAGGGATATTTTTTTTTTGGTACTTTTGAATAAGTAACTACTGAGTATAGTAAGGAGCACAAATTGTATGGAACTGTATTGTTTGACTGATAACTAGAACCCTATACTATTATTTGCAAATTATCATGCAAGAGACAGACCGCTGAACTGAAAAAAGTTGCTGGCTATACAGAAATTAATTAATACCAGGACAACAGTAACTTAATCCATTTTACAGTATTATTGCTCAAAGCCTTCTGATACAAGGCAGTACATACATGTAATACCATTCTTAATTTCAGAAGATAGACATAAAAAGAAAGATCTGGGGTGGAAGGCATGACAATTGCACTCTCTGTTTGCATGGTAAATGTTATTCTCTTTCCTATCTGCATAATGAGAGAAGAGAAGAAAATTTGGTTTAAGCAAGTAGAAAGGAAACTGACACCTGGGTGTCTGCATTTTCTGACAATGTAGGTTGCTCACAACTTGAAGAACAAAAGAAATCCCAGTGGAATTGCTTCCAGTTTGAGAAAATGGGAGAAAAAACCCACCAACAACAAAAACTTGAAGCTCTCCTTTTCCTCTTTCCTTTCTTCAATGCAAACATTTATATTGAAGAAAAAAAAAAAGAAGAGAGGATCCTTTTTAGGTACTTTTGGAGTTCATATACTCCTCCTAAAGTAATAGCATTATGCAATACACTAATTTCTACACCAATCACCTGAAGTTACAAATATAAAGAAATAGAAAATCTGTTTGTTTGTTTGGGTAATAATCTGATATATTCAAGTAAGAATAAGGACAATGAATTCATGCTATAACAGCAACAATCGAACCTCAATACTTCATTTATGACTTCATGCTGAACTGATCTTAAATTTTCCTAAATGTTTTTTTTTTTTAGGAAGTTCTGACTTGCCAGAACATAGTCGATGCATCAATAGTCCAAATCTAGGATAAAAGGTTAGGGTCCCACATCTTTCAGAATACTGCTGACCTCCTGAGCCATTCATAGTCTGCCTTGCCATGTCTTGTGGTGACAAAGGGGTCTGTGCTGTAGTTTACACACTTACAGACAATGTAGAGAAACTGGGGAAAAGAACAACGTAAGTGATATGCATACGGACAGAATCAGTGCCCGCCTTTAAAGGAAAAAGGTAAAAACAAGCAGAAAAGGTGGAGAAATTCCACATAAGGAGATCTGTGTGAACAGTACTGATCCTGCCTAGGAGCTACCAACAGAAACCACGCCGCTTTCTTATATTTTAACACCAGGCAGCAGCAGCTTGGAACTAAAGATCTAGAGGGGTTTTTTTTTGTTTGTTTGTTTGTTTTGTGATCTTCTCCAGCTGCTGACAGCTCATCCAGTGAAATTGGATTAATTCTGGACACAGAGCAAGCCCTGTCACAGCACACACCTGGGCGCAGAGCTGGGGACAGCGCTGGCCGCCTGCAAAAGGCTCCAAACCTGGAGCATTTATTTTGGGTCTTTAATGCAGCAAGTGCACATGGGATCTTTGGACAACTGACCATTTTCTGATACTACAAATGACATATTATACTGTATGTTTACACTGGTTTAGTGCTTCATCTGATAATTTTATTGCTTCTGTGCTTTAAGACCTTCTATAATATGATAGTTTGGAACCTCACATTCAAGATATTTCATCGTTAACCAAATTTACTAAAACTACCAAGTAAGTAAATAGAATATAGTGTTAGGCTGGAAGATACTCAAAATGAAGACTGATGTAGTTACCAGTTAACATATAGATTGTCTGTACAAAGTGATGCTATAAATTCCCACACGCCATCTCTGTATTGCTGCCAGAAGCCTGTCTATCTGCTGCGTGCCATTTCAAGGAGCATTTGTGCATTTCTTGCTTTCCAGGAAGTACTGGTACACATGAATGGCACCAGCCAACACGTTGCTTTTGGTACCCCGACGAACCTGCAGTTCCTTTCTTCACAGAACCTCTCCAGGAGGCAGCAATTGCAGTTCTGAGCATTATTCAAAAGGGAAGGCACCAATTTAGCAGCACAGCATAAATCCATTGTTGATAACAGAAAAAGGCAATGTCTTACTTTTCTACTAAGATCAGGTTAATACACTCATACATTTCAGCTGCAACCCATGCTGAAAACAAAGCTTGGCTCTGCCTAGGCACTGGGTACTGAGCCAATTAGACCTAAGAGTGAATATCTGAAAACTGTTCTGTTTCATCTCTCCATTAGGATTTTGTTGCTGTAACAAAACTGCTGTACTGAGCCTTTAAAGAACCAGTTTTTAGGAACAACTTAAAAATAATTTGATTTTCCTCGCCATGGAGCTTCTTGGTCAAAGATCAGTTTTTGGAAAATTAGGACTACATTCTCTTTTCCTCTTAAATTGACAAACTACTGTGCTAAAACAGGTGGCAAGAATCAATTCTCATACCTCCAAGCTGTTTTCCACTTCAGGGGGGAACTGAGGTTGAAAACTCATTCAGAAAAGAAATTCTTAAGCAGTATAAGCACAGAATTTGAAAGAGAAATCATGAATACATTAAGAAAAGGTCTGAAAGAACAAAGGAATCCCAAATAAAGATTACATCCTGTCCTTATTTTCTCTGTTCTTACCAGAGTGAGAAAGCATCTAAAGAAATAATTCAAGGTTTTACTTATTTATACTAATAGACCATAGTGGCACAGGGAAGAAAAATAAAAAGCATGTGTTAATTCTGTAGCTCCAACATTATGTCCACAAAGAGATTTCAGAAATCTTTGTTATTACAGCAAAGAATTAAAACTAAAAATAAAAAAAGCCCTGCCAACGTCACCAAGAAGCAGCTCCAGTCTGCTATCCAAAGCCCAACCTGCACAAAGCACAGCTGTCTGGGCAGGGCTGCATGCTCTGTGCCTTACACTGCTGTGTAGGTGCTCCTAACATCAGCACAAGAATGGCTGCTCAGAAAAGGATGTGACATCCAGGTGCCAAGGCTGATTAAAAGCAATACCACTGACACTGGTGCAACTATCACTCAGGTAAGGGAAAGTGTTAAGACAGTGTGCTGTTAGGAAGTTAGAAGCTGAGATGAGAATGGAGATCTCTCTTTTCCTAAACAAAATGGAATAGCCAGACAGAACTGCTAAATGCTTTCCTCTGTTACTGCACTATTCTCACGAGTAAGCTACTCAAGAAACAACGCTGAAGAACATGGAAATGGACAACTCAAAGAAAAAAAAAAAAAGAAGGAAAATCATATTTATATGGAGAATGTATTTTTCATATATGCAGACATGATGCAGAAGTATATTCCTTATTCTCTACTTTTATTCCATAATGCCCAGCTTGAAATCAAGATTAAAACAATGTTATCAGCTGCATCTGTGTCTAATTCCTAACATTAGTCAGCCTCAGATTAACTTCCTCAGCTTCACTGGAGTTACTGATGGAATCAAGATATGTCCAAATATGACAGAAAAAAAAAAAAAGGTTAGCCTTTGTTCAATTCAGAACTTCAATTTCCAAAATATTGCTCCATTTTCGATAGTAATTATAGCAGGTTTTATACCAGATAGTCACTGTAACTAACTTATACTTACATGAATAATTATGAACAAAAAGAATGCATGCTTATGGTATTTTCTCACATCTGGAGAAGACCACAAGCACAGCAGCATCTGTCTGGATGCTGTCGTAAATTTGTCGCTATTTATGCACTGAACACTTATTCTTTTCTCTCCTGATAATAAATGTTCTAATGGAACTTCATACATTTCCCATCAACTTGCGTCACTGAATTATTGAACAGGCAAATCGCATTCACTTGAGAGAGACAGTAAACAAAGTAACTACTCAATACATATTAATATCTTCATATTAATCAATACACAGAAGCTGACTATTACAGAAAGCTTTTTTTCTTTCTTTTTCTTTGCCCATACCTGTAAGCCCACATGCAATTACTGCTTCCTAGCAGTCTGAAACAACACTGGGACAGAACAGTTATTTCATGTGCTTCCCTACAGTCCTCCCCATCCAGCTGCAATGCGTCCTTTCCCCAATTTTTTTTGCCCAAAATGTTGGGACAAAACAATTGCCCTATTGCTCTCGATGACATTTGATGGCCCCCACTGAAAGGATTGTTACAATAAGAAGTTGCAAGAAATAAACTTTTTTTTTTCTGGCATTTTCCAGTTTTCTTCTAGTTTTTCTTTTTATTCATGGACATTACAATTTAATTTTTAGTCATTTTTCTCCTGACAGAATAGGGCAAGTACTGTCTCAACTCCTTAGTTTACACTACCTATATTCAAAATCTAGTGTGCAGAGCACTTTTATCATGCAAAACAGCACTTCAGAAACAAGAGATTAGCATTGGGTTTGTTTTCATATTTAAAGGTAATCAGTGAACACTTAAAAATCACATGTGGGGCTTTCACCAAAGCAAAGGAACAATACCTCTGAACACTACAAGCTTAAAACAATTAAGGTGTATGAACAGTACTTTTCTAGGGCAGTTCAGAAAAATGACAGAGCCTGCAGACTTGGAGGCTGCAATTCAAGCACTACAATTCCAACCACACTGCTCAGGTCAAAAAGTAACAAATCACACTGATAGAAAGTAAACTGATGAAGTCTTACATGACTATACAACATAGACACAAATGGACAAGCTTAGAGGCTACCATGCAATAAAATACAGCAGCATTACTGTTGCTGATGTAAATATCAGCTTTTATTGCTGTCACCATCTTTCACAGATAAGCTACTCTCATATTTTAATTAAGTAGTCTCTCTGGCCTGCAATCTCTTACCTGCATTTCAGGGTATGAGACGCTGTCATAAAGGGAAAACAGATCAAAACACAGCACAGAACTGTCCACTCACAAAGAGAACTGCAGTGTGCAAAGTCAGAAAGAATAAGCTCAGGCTTTGGAAGCTGACTCTAGCTAAAGACTGGCCAGCTTTCACATTTTCCCATTACAAACATAGCAATGTTTTTATTCAGTTTGGGAGTTCTCCCTTTCACAGTACTCAAGTGAAGCAAGGTTACTCAAACATACAAAAGTGCACGTCAAAACTTGAGAAATTCCTCTGTATTTGCAGTACTACTGCAAAAGAGTAAGGTCAAGCAGTGACTTCAAATTGAAACATTCCATATTATAGCAATCTTGAAATCTTCCCACAGCCCCCCAACACCCCAACCAACCTGACAAGGGCTTGGTCAGGTCTTTCCCACAGAACACACAGGCAGGATGCAGACCTTGGCCAACACAGAGCCCTCTCACAGCAGTACCCAGCCCCCCACTGCTGGGCACTCATTCTCCAGTTTCCACCCACTGCCCTTGGCAGCCCTTTCCCACATCCTTGCAGTCCTCATCACTTTACTTTGAATGTTGATGCGCGGAAGGCAGCAGGTGCAGGGACAACAGCTCTGCCCCATTCTTTGGCTAACTCAGCCTTAAGAACAGGCAAAGGCACTCCTCTCCAACCCAGGGAATCCCTTCTAGGCCTTGCTGGTAAGCCCGTGTTACTTCCCGCATCTAAAAAAGGTAGACAGAAATTCAACCCTGTACAGTCACTTCTGCATATTTATAAAACTTCATGAAAACAGAAAAAAGAGCAAAGTGAGGGAAAAGAACTGCAGCTCAGAATGTTTGTCAATTATTTTTTCAGACTTCTGATAATTTCTGTCACTCTAACTTGGATTCTATCGATTTGGACTCTAAATTTACTGCGGCATTGCATCACACCTGCTCTGAGTCTCTGAACAGCACACTTTGTATCATCACTTTTCCACTCATTTTTATTATTTTAGCACTTCAGTTGTTCTAGTCAAAATCACGCAAATGAGTTCAAATTTCTCCAGACACAAACTGGACAAATACAGATTTACTGTATTTACAGACAGTTGCATGGCAGACCTCTTATCTTTCCCATTAGGAGGGAAATCATCAGACAACCAGAATTCCCATCGCAAAGCACAGCACCATGGGGGAAGCAGAATGAGCATATGTGAAGTGTGCCGTGTTATATCTGAACTACAGCATAGAATTTTCTTAACTCCAGCTCCTAGGAAGCAGCAGTGGGTCCCAGAGACAATAAACATCTCCAGTGCATATTAATCAAGTCAATAAAATTAAAGCCCTGTAAAAGGGCTTTAAAGCCCTATTATAGGGCTTTGTAAAACCCTATTTACAAGATATTGTTTCACTCCAACTCTGTATTAAGGTCTAAAATTTGTGTACTACAATTGAAAAGGTTTTCACATTTGTTTTAAAAATTGCTGCCCAATGTGCCAGGAAGGCTGCTGTAAAACAGTTTCTCTGAAAGGTCTTAGGCTAACAGGATGGTATTGCTCCCTACTGTGTTCATTCCAGCATCAGAAAGGAACACGTACTTATTACTTAAAAACTTCTTCAGTCTGTATCATCTTGTCTGCATGACAAAATCCCTTAGAGATGTATCAGCATATGCAGAAAGTATGCAGTGGCTTTGAATCCACTTTCTCTTCTCTGCATTAAAAGCACTACGTGTATTTCAATCTACCTGTGCTTCATTAGCATATCACAATCATTTCAGAAGCAAAATTCCTGTCACAGTGTGCAAGGGCAGAAGAATCTGTATAAGAATATTTTGAGCTGCAATAAACAAAAGCACTGAAGCAAACTGAATGCCTGGGACCAACCAGCCATTGGTGCTGCTATTGCCATGTGCTGAGAAACCCACTGCATAGAGCAGCATCCTCCACCCCTGCAGGATCCAGCAGCACACAGCTGATCAGTCATTGCTTTCAGTCTCACTGCAGCCTGGGTTACAGTCCCATGGTTTTCTATTCCCTGAAACAAGTTTTCTTATACTTCTGTGGCTTATGTAACCACAAGAATGACTAACATTAAGTGGCATTATTTGTCTCCTCTATATGCCTTTACACACAAACTTCGTGATGGTGGTTTCAATGAAAGGTGATTAATCTGCCATGAAGTTATTTGTGCATCCTTCTAGCACTCATTAAACCTTAAACAACTCAGTATTGGATTGCATTTCAGTAAAGAATAGGTAAAACCTAAAAATACTCTTTTCTTAAACCTGCATTTGCAAAGGAGGCAAGTGCAGTGTCCAAAGTTGAGGCTTACAGAGCAAGGCTATTATTACAGTCAACATATAGAGCATTCATGTTGGCCACTGCAAGTAAAGGGTTCCAGTACATTATTTTGGGAAAAAAAGTCTCAGGACAGTACATCAGTTTGACAAGTGAGCATTTAAAGAGACTCAAATCTTAGTGTTCTAAATTGTTAGAGCTATTTTAAAATTGCTGCTGTGAGCACTGAATAAACTTGATCTAACAATGATAATGCCATTTATTTCCTTAGAACTGTTTTGGATTGAATTCTTTTCAATAAAATATTTCTCCAGAGGTCTATGATATCTCTCTGCAAAGATGTCAGTGGTGAGTTAACCCCTCACCTTTTCTCACACACAATCCATTTGTCTTTAAGAAGGAAACAGGCAGAGGAATGAAAGTATCAGTTTCCAGCTGGAACAGCTGCTGGCAGGGGCAGCCCAGAGGCTCAGCCTACAAGAAGGGCACCAGCACCAGTTACTGCTACCATTCTCAGGTGCTCACCAGATAGTTTGACATGGTTTCAGGAGCCCTATCATACAATGAAAAACACAACCACAGTATAAAGAAACCAACCCTCTAGGCAGAAGCCAGGGGCTTTCAGATACTTTATTTTTTATCCCAAAAACCTACTGCAACGTTGCCATAGCTTTTAGGAGGAGATGCAGCCACAAGAGCTGGCAGCAACAGGCAGACAGCTGCCCTGATCCTCTCCCTTTCCTGGGCCAAGTTACAAAAAAAAGAAAAAAAACCCAAACCCAAACACAACAGTCTTTTGGGAGAGTTCCATGTAACAACAGAGGCTTTGGAAACACACATATAGGAAGGTTTCCCCAAGAGCCCTCTGCAAACAACCTCCTCACTGGATTACTCAGGCTGTGTAATTTAAGGTAGAACCCCTTGTTATATGAGGGTTCTTGTATCATAAGCAAAAAATGTCTAGGTATCCTGGCCCCAAACACCTGCACAAAAGGAAAGACCCCTTATTACCCTTATCCACCATTTCCCCAGACATAGCTTCATGAAATATCTGGTTATGACAGTCAAAGCCCACATCCCGTGCCCACTGGTGCCTGCCTGTCACCTCCTGCTGCCCTGAGACCTCCCACACTTGCTTGTATGCCCAGGACCTAAATGTTTTACTCCCCAGTTGTACAGACGTTCATTTGTTAGTATATAGAAAACACACTGATGGCGCATTTTATGGTACTGATCCTTCCATTGGAGATAAAATACTTCTTGTTTAACTGAATTTAGTAGAAACTGATAAAGATACTTGCAGCATAAACAACTGGGCTGTGTAAATGGCGTAAAAACAACATGAAAACAATCTCTTTGCTGGGAAAAAGCAGTTTCTTGGAGTATATACATAAATGTACTCCTCATGTTTTTTCCTTGGTATACACGTACAAAACAATTGCACCAGAATTTAGAGATTTAGAGACTATATTAGGAATGCACAGCAGCCTAAAGAAGAGGAATACTGTTGTGAAAATTGTATGTGCGGCAAAAATAACACCTTCAGCCACAAATTTCTGAGGAATTTTTATTATGTTATCAAAACCCACTAAAGATGAGACTTGAAATCTGAATCCAAGTTGCCATATTTAATTACTAAATAAATCTTGGACTAAATCCTCTGAGCTGTTTTTAATAATTGAAGAATTTCCTCCTACAAATCCTTCCAAATGTAAAAACTCATATCATTTGCTATAACTATGGCTTTCTGACCTCTGTAACGTGGAAGAACAAATTATAACTGTACATTACTATAACTTTGGAACATCTTATGTGCATTTATTATTCATATTTCTATGATATCCCTTTGTTGCCTGACTTACTGCACAGTTGTCCTGATGAAGTCACACAGTTCTGGAGAGCCTTGGCAGTTCTGAGTAGCATTCTGTTTGCATTAAACTCCCACATCTTACCACTCCCAGGGTCTGACTTTTGTTACAAAGCTGAGATTGGAGTTAAACTTCATTTAACAAAGTTGAAATTCTAAACAAGGGAATGATTTCCATAAGTATTTTCAGAAAACGACATCAACAACTCAACTGATTTTGCACCAAGATGTCCGGCAGCAGGATTTCGGCCATGTTTCATCTTTTAAGCAAGCCTACGCTTTGGGTTTTATTCATTCCAAGGTATGTAAGCAGAAAAGATACAAAGGTATTCTAAAAGCTAAACTATGCTAAGCTAAGACATTTGCTTCCATTCCAGGGAGATCCATTTTTCAGAAAATATGCTTAAACGCACAGTCTGCTGCCATCGTAAACTATTGATGCTTTCAGTTCTTTTTAGATAAAATTATATCCTGGTTTACTTCAAATCTGTGAAGTCAGTGAATGGTAGTTAATTGCTCAGTCATGTAGTGTGTGCAGCTGGAGAGCCAATATTTTCTGTTCCAGTTTCCCAAAAGCTTGTTTTAAGTATGATCTCATGGGTCCCTCTGAAATTCCCTCCGCTCCATCCCCTCACCAAACATACACCTCTCCTGAACCAATCTGTTCTATTTTTGTTAGCATTGTAGATTTAAGGTAGTGATGAGACTTTTGTCTTTGGTCTCCAGGCAGCTGAAAATCTGGGTCTGGATTCTTTCATCTGATTGACGCATGCTGATGCACCTGCATTAAGCCCCACTGTCAGGGTCCTAATCAGACCCAGTTTCTAAATGTACATACTCAACTGCAAAAATCAGGAGCCATGATATCAGCTTACAAGTATTTCAGATATTTATGATGCACAAATGCCTCTTTTAACATCCAGCTAACATATAAGAGCTTCTCATTTTAATAAAAACATTTCCATACACACATCAAATATTTTGAGTGCTTATAGATTACTGGATATAGTATATTTCCATTCATTTATATCTCATGAATATTTTCACATTAAAAAATAATCAATACAAGCACGGACAAGCAAGGAATTCAATGCAGATGCATACATGATATTTTTAGTGTCCTTTAAGCGGCATATTCTAGGAACCCAGAAGTCAAATATTCTACAATGATTCTTCAGGTTTTGTTTTTTGGTTTTGTTTTTTTTTAAATCTCACTGCTCACAAATACTCTTTATTATGCAAATATTCCTGTTAGAAATACATCTTCAGAATTCACATTTCAAAAAAAATCAAACCAAAACGCTAAGAGAAAAAAGTCTAATTTTTTCTTTTCTAGAGAGTTAAAAAAAGCTCTAGACAGGACATCAGTGCTTATAGCTGAAAATTCATTTGTAAGTCTTATGTTTTCCTTACAAAAGCTGAAATGAGCAGATTTTTACTACAGCCAGATGTTTGCAGTGTGGTACAATGCATGTTAATCATGAGATGTTTTATTTGTATTTTGTAATTCTTGTCTAGATTAACTTACTGAATATAAGATCAGCTGGAAGATCTATTAATATTTTGGCGGCATCAGTACAAAACAAGAGAGGGGACCACCTGATTTTGGACGCTATTATTATGCTCTAGCAGTACCACACATTAGCTAAGAGATGGGCACAATTAATGTTTCAAAGTAAATCAGCTGTCAGCAAATCCTTCTCCCCTGAGGTCTGGCGCAGCAGCAAGAAGGAAGGAGAGGAGAAGGCTGTCTGCAGCACAGACAGGGCTGGTTACAACTTCACATGTTGCAAACGGATTATCTGTGTGTATGATTTATCCTCATAACAGAACAAAGGTGAGTAGTTTGCCTCTTCTGTCTTAACTAAAAATCTTAAAAACAACTCCAGCAGGAAGGGACCTCCTCTAGGTGTCACCTGAAACAGGGCTAATTTCAAGTTATCACACCAGAATCTTGTCCCTAAAGGCACAGGAAGCTGCGCACCTCCCGGGCCCCTGATGTCAAAATTCCTAATGAGAAAATGCCCTTGTTGCAGCTTTAATCTCTTGTGCTTTATTATACATCTCTGAGGAATCTGATCCCTACCTTCTCTCCATACCCTAATTCCCCTTTCTGTGAAAGACAGAATTGCTTACATTCAAATGATGCTTCCATAATTAAAATGTTATTTTCCTTTTGTAGCCAATAGATTAGAAGTCAGTTTTAGGAAAATCTTTATCAGAATACAACAGTTACTGGTGGCAATGATACCAACAACTAAATATCAACTTTTTTTTTTTTTTTTAAAGGGCTTAGGACAGGGCTGCTCTAATATGCAATGACAAATGTGCAAAACTGACAAAGGCCACAGAGCAGCAAAGAGGTCTACAGGTAAAGTGCACTATTTGTTATTTAATACATTAAGCAATCTACTAAACTATTACATCATTATATGAAGTGAGAAAACTGCAACAGAGCAAAGCACTTAATTCCTTTGTAAGAAATCATATCTCACTATAGGCTTGCAGTCGATAACACTGTATTCTCTGAAAAAATGTCAGTGCTCCAGAAATACTCAGACAGCACAAACACACATCAGCATAGCTGCACTGCTACTGAATGAGATAAAAAGCAAAATCTTTGAAGAATGCAAGTATTCAAAGAACAAAACCAAAGTTAAAAAGTGCAGAATTTCTTCATAATCATTTTTCATAGCTTTGATTTTCCTATAATATAAGTTACATAAAAGAAACTCACCCTCCCCTTTTCAACAGAGGAGACTTGTCAGCCAGCAGACTGAGAGCTAAAGACTTCTATTCCAGAGAGGCCATAAGACTAGATTATTTGCAGTTAGCTAACCGAATGCCAAAGGAACTGTGTTTGTGTAACATTTTCTATCAGCTTATGCAAGCACAAGCCAACTGAGAACAAACATAGCATCAACTGCAGATGATTCCAAATTCCTAATTATCCATACATACTACAACAGGCAGCAGCACTGCATTAAACAAGTTAACATGCAAATTATTCTTCTATCAAGTCAATACTACAAAGACAACAAAAGCAAAAGAATGAAGACTGTTGCTTTTGTTATTGGACAAATAAAGGAGTAAGTGGCAAAGATTTTGTCCTAGTGACAAACTAAACATCTGTTCCTGTAGCCTTTCATTTAACTCAGTCCCCAAATGCAGACACACTCAGACCTCAGGTCTAGTTTTCAGGAAAATTCCTTTCCATGCTCACATAACACCAATCTCTAAAATGAATTCAAAAAATATTTTCAAAATATTTTTTTCAGTCTTACAAGGTCACACTCTACAGTTTGATATAAATTACCTCAACAGCTACGAACAGCACTTCTACTTGAAGCAATGGAACAACTAGGAATTATTTCATATTTCTAAGTGCAGGAATTTAGAATAGCATATGAAAAAAAGATTGTGTCCTCCAAAAATCAAACCTGTACACACTGCTCTGCATCCAGGAAAACAAAACACTGTAGCATATATTGAATATGCATCCTAGAACACACTCTCCTACTACCTCAAAGACAGGGCTGCAGGCTATATCTGGCTCAACAGGAAAAACTGAGTGTGATTTAATTATTCCCTTTGCTTGGATGACAAGAACAGCTGCAGGGGACAAGGACAGGGTAGCAGGCAGCAGGGCTAAGTAATCACTAGCACTTCTGTATCACGCAGTGGTATGCAGACCTTATAACCTTCAGCTTGAGCCATTCCCTCATGCCCAGATCAACGGCACAAACTAATTCAGCACCATGAAGTAAGTGGTGATGCTGCAGGATATTCATCAAGTGTTTAAAAAAAAAGAAAAAAAGACCTTCATGGGAAGATTTATACAAGGCTTTGCAATACAACTGCTCACAACAGGGAGGGAGCAGCAAAAATCTGACGCCCTGTATATCAGTACAGAACAGCAGCAGAGGGGAAACAGAAATTGTTCTAAACTTCTCTAGTGTTTGGTTTGTTCTTTCTTCAACAGGAAAGGATGACTATAAAAAGAGATGTGCAACTGCTTTACAACATTAAAAGCTCAGCTGATAAAGCTGGAACTCCAGATTGCATAGTTAGGACTTAAAGATCATTAATTTGAGGAACCCAAAAACTTATGCTCATCATCAGTGAAACCCAATCGCAACCCAAAACACAGAGTCCTGCTGCAAAGACAAATCAGTAGTATTTATGGAGTAAACATCCACCTGAATCCTGAAGCTTAGTGCTTTTTTTGGTTGCAAGGAATGCTTCCGCTAAACCATGAGAGTAACCAAGTCCTGGGCTGTCTGAACACTCTTGCTTCTGCTCATCCTTCCGTTCTGAATTGCAGAGACTTCTCCAAGGTGACACAAGGGCTGAGTGCTTACGGCTGGATACTAAGGACCCACAAATCCAGTTCCACTACACTGCAGAAGAATGACAAGAGGCTCGTGTTGCTGCCAGTTGAGCCTTTTATAAGTTTTCTACCAGCGAGAAGCAGCCCAACACAGGGATTATTTAGATAGCTAGGTGGAAATTATGAGATCTTATGAGAATTTCACAAGAGTTTGTGACAGACGCACAGTTTCTGCAGTACTGACTATAAAGTGGTCTGAAATCCTGCAGCGGATCACTTACATCAAGCCTTTAGAGGGTTACAAAACCAAAAGATATGTAATTACAATAGGAGAAGCAACAAGAAAAGTCTGTCACTACTTACCATAATGATATCTGATTTCAGTAATTTTGGAGCAATAGTGTTACTCTTTCACTTGGGGAACACACTTTATAAACACTATTAACTATCAACAATCCAAAGCTGTAGGCAGGGCAGATAACCTAGTCAATAAAAGTTCCTTGTACAAGTTACATAGTACAGATCATTCTTACCATGGGGAGCTTGTTTCCAGGCTGAGAAATAACTGGAAACTGGGGAATTGAGTTTTAGTCCAATGCTAACCCATAAAAAACCCTAATACTTTAATCCTCACACAAGAAGAATGCAGTGGGTGTCCAGCAAAAGCCTGGAAAGGCAACTGATAACTTCCAACAGCTAGAAGTAACTCAAGACACCATGACCTGTACTTTATGAGTTATTGCTGAATAGCTCCCCGATGAGCTACATTAATAAAGCTGTTGTCTAATTAAACCACAGCCTTTGCATCTTGTCCTCCTATGTCTCTGGGAAGATCAATGCAAACCAAGGCAATCCAAGTGGGATTCATTAAATGCATCTGTGAGCCATGCCAGTTCAACAAACAATTAGACACACAATGTGACAATCAGTAAAACAAACCAATCTTATGGTTATGATCCTATCGGCGTGGCTTTCCTCAAGTGTATTTCCAATTAATTATAAAACATTTCTACACAAATAGTGGCATCTCTAACTATCTACTTTAAACACAACTAACAGCGTCAATAGACTAATTTCTTTAAGCAAACAACATTGCCTTGCTCTTGCCAGGAAAGTCTTTTCCACTGAAACTTCCTTCTGTGCCATTCAGTGGTATATAATTATATTGATAGAGTTGTCACCCCTGAAGGAAGTCAATGGGATATATAGGTAAACATATTAAACAAGATAATAAGGCTCCCCAAGAAGCAGTGATTAGCACATTTCAATGAATACTAAAAATATCAACAAACAAACATTGGTGACTTAAAGAAATCTGTTCAATATCTATTTTTAGGTTTAAATGAGAAATAAACATGCTACAGCTTTGCACTTATGACTCTCAAAACTTTTTGCAAAGATCAGTGTTGCCATTTTCTATGCTTACCTGTTGCACTGTTGGGTGCAAAGTTTGCACAGAGCTGCATTTGCTGGGCTGGAAGCTGGGCCAAGCAGATAACAGCAGCAGAGCAGGGGACTCCACAAGCTGCTTCCCTGTACACCTGCCACAGCTTGTGGACACATCTGTGGATGCATTAACACTGCCACAGTAATCTGAGCTGGAGGACAGCTGTATTGCAAGCCTTACAACATCCTCTAGTTGGTTCACATCAAAGGATAGTTTTAGACTGTGTAAGTGGGTTTGCTTTTAAAAAAGCAAAAACAAACTGATACGATCTAGGAGTACAACTGATGCTCCTCAACAACCAAAATCAAAAGTTTTGTGATACACCAGGAACAAATCTCATACTCTCTAACACAGGCTCAGAAATGAGCATATATTTTCACTTTTACAAGATTCACTAGAAGAAGCTAATTATTAAATTCACTTTAAATTGGAACTGCCCTCCACATTTTATGTGCATTTATCAGGTATGAAAAAGATTTCCCATAAAATTCACATCTAAGAAATGGCAAAGAAGAGCTTTTAGAAGTTAGAAAAGCATTACTAAGAATAGAAATGAAGTCTCTGTATTTTAGATGAGGCCTACATACTCAAAAGAATGCAAAAGAACCTGTAAAGGGGAGCTTATTCACACCACCATACCATGCTCCTTAGGGATTAAACAGCTGATAGCCAGAGAATAGGAGTTCTGCCCCATGCTCTACTGGTCATATAACATTTAGACAAAAGCCCTGGGATGCAGTTTCTGGTGAAAAAACACAGAAGACACGTGTTCCATGTGAAAGCACTAGCACATTCAGAACAAAAAAAAAAGAAGAAAAAACGGCCTCCACCTAACTAGATAGCCTAAAACGTGGCTTCTCAGTTTACAACAGAAAAGGCAAGACATTTGTTTTCACCTGCATGCACTCCATTTCATTTTTTGTTTTATACACTTCCTTAAAGTATCACACTTGCTGGCATAGATCATTTATCAAAGTGAATTTGAAGAGTAGAAAAGTAAGGGTCAATCCTGCTTCAAATCCAAGCAGTTTCAGTGGGTATTTCATAATAATAATAATAATAATAATAATAATAATAATAATAATAATAATAATAATAATGAATCAATTGTCACATACCTTAGTGCCCTCATCAAAACCATTCAAGTGAACTGAAAGGACTTCCAATCATATGCAAATTCACTAGGTCTCAAATTCCAAATTCAAATGCAATCTAATCAGAGAAGAAGTCAATTTAGACAGATACTTGAGCAAGAAACACTAGGGTGATCTAACATCAATATTCCAGTATCAAATACCTATTTAATCAATACTCTTTGCTAATAATAGCGGAAATATTAACCTGAAGTCACCATTTTATGTAAAAGAAGCTACCAAAGATGAAAATGTTACATTACAACAGCAAGCATAAGAAAGAACAATGTCTTAGTGTAGTATGGCTGCACTGATGCACTTTTTTTTTTTTAAACTTATTTTGTTATTATCACAATACAGGGGATACTAAACCTAACTACTTAAGTGACTGCTTCCTTGCTTCCTATTTCCTGTCTTATTTTTCTTATCTAACAAAAGATCCAAAGATATTGGTCTGAACAAGGTAAGTTTTATTAAAGAGTTAGAACAGAAACAAAAGATATATTACTAGTACCTAATACAGAGAGGCACAAGGAAGTGCCAGCTCCTATCTCACTGCTCAAATCAATTATAAAAAAATATACAGAGAAGCCAAGACCTAAACAAGTTTTTGTTGTAAAAGCTGCATTTCAGTATGTGTGAGCTGAAGGAGGAGAAATAGTTTGGAAATGCAGACTGCCTGGAATTAATGAAAAATTTCTCAGGCCTGATAAATCAGGAGAAACGTTCAGGAATGCTTCACACATATGGAAAGCCTCCAGCAGGATTTGGGCAGAACAGTTAAGGGAAGGCAACACCCAGAGCTTCCTGTAGTCGCATGTATCCCTGAGTACACTTCTAAACTCGCTGTTTCAGGTGAAAGGAGTCCACTTTTTATTTCTCCACTCCATCCTGGTGGATGAGGAACTGCTATTCACTACTTTTAGGCGGTAAGCGCAAAGGACGTTTTTGGAAGTGCAAAAGGACATTTTAATCAGGCCAACACTGTTTTATGCTTTATATCGACTTCACTTTTTTTTGCTGTTAATTGATTTATTTGTTCCAGTTGAGGATATGAACTTATCATTGATTTCTATTAAGCCAAACAGTTGAAGGATAAAACATCTATCATAAGTTGATGCTTTTCCAGAAAAGGCCAATAAAGAAGAAAGCTTCCATTTTATGTAAGTCTCCCATGTGAACAACTGCAACCTCAACTCAGCAAGAAACTTCAGCATCAAACCAATCCCACTGAGCAATGAGATTATTGGCAGCCAAGAGAAGTGCTTATGCACATCATGTTGCATGGTCACTTGTAAACACAACTCATCACCAGCAGCAGCAACTCAGTTTGGTAAAACAGTTACAGATTTTTATTCCAAATCATTATACATAACATAGGGTAAAAAAAAAAAAAAAAAAAGATATTTCAAATCAGATTCTCATCTTTAGCATTTAGTAGTCTCAACAGAGATGCCAGACATCCTTCCTGTTAACCTCTTCTGTGATCAGAAGAGCTGGAGAGAGCTCTACAGCAGAGGTAAAGGCTGTGCTCGAGGGTTCCCTGCCCATCAAGACGATGTAGAGTTTCATGCGGTGACTGAGACTTTCCATGTTCACACTAATATACGCTAAGAGCTGGTGGTAGTGGCTGTTTGTCATCATATCTCCCCATACCCTAACTCTTGTAACATGTGAACCTTCAGAAAAATTTATGAACAACTATCAGATAACATTTTTGGGGAAAGGGAGAGCAGAGGGAGAAAAGGAGGGGGTGCAAATACACTGTGGTTTGAAGAAAAAAGTGCCCAAGACTTACAACTACTCAATAGTCACGTGCTGAATGCTTGCTAGCTTATTTATAAAATTTCCTAAACTCAGCAGGTTTGTCTATCAATCCTCCTCACAGGCTTGTTTCCAGCTCCCAGGGGAGATGTCAGCAACAACTTTTATCTGTAGATTTCAAACACCCTTTATGGCAGGCATCAGTTCTAGAAACAAAGAGTCCAAAGAACTGTGAACATGTGCTTTAATAACAGGTACTGGATGAACTTTCTGAATGCCATAGACTAAGCTGACCTAACAGTGCTTTCACCTATTAGCAGCTCCCCTATCAGATTTTTTCCTTTAGCAGCATCACGTTTCCAGTTCCTACGCATTAACTCTAATCCCATCACACAACACTCATCCTGTAACCATGACTTCTGACCCATGGCAGCCTTGAGAAAGCATATGAAAGGCGTTATGAAGACAGTTTCCTCTTATTTTGTGACTTAATATGAAAACCATTTTGAAACTCCAACACATATCAGTCATAAAATTGAATGTTTCTATCCACTGATTCAGGTAAAAGTAGGGTCAATCAGATGAACAGAAAGAGATCCTCAGCAAAGCTACTCAACAGAGAGAGAATGAAATAAAGAAACAAACCACTTGGGACAGCTACAGCTTAGCCTTGCAAAGTGTACACCACCACCACCAATTTTTGGAACTACATTAAGAAACAGCTCATTAAGCAGATTTGTATAAAATGAGAATGGGAACAATGCTTAGAATTGCAATAAGCTTCTTAATGTATCACTTCAAATCCTGCGTGTCTAATAAAACCCTGCCTTCTTCAAGGCATGGTCTATAGCTTATTTGCATTTAGGACTGACGCCACTCCCCATTCATAAAAGGTGATAGTAATAATACTCATTTGTAAAGTTCCAACAATTAAAACAACTAAGCTTAGTAAAACAGTTAATACCACTTTCTGACATATCAAGATACGTACGTCAGCTTTAAAACACAGCATAGATTATTTTTTCTCTCATAGTTTCAATTTTGTTTCACCTTAAGACACCACTGGTTTCAGATGAGTTTCTTTACTTGACCACATGCAGAAAAACACATCCAGTATAGTGAGTATATTTTCCTCGATCTGGGCCCTGAGAATGCATGTCAAAACTTTGGATTATAAAACATGCCTTTAGGGCATTGCTCTACTGAGCAGTGAAGCATCCTGTCAAAATTCTGGTAAGTGCCACTTCACTCCCTTCAAATTCTGCAAGAGTTATTTAAAGTCAAAGGTGTGCTAAGGGAAGGGGAAACAGGGTGTAAATTCCTGAAAATAGACAAATTATTCCTTGCTTAAGGGAGGAAGCATTTTTCTAAGTTAATACCATGGGATCTTAAAGAACAAGGAAGATTCTTGGGCATTACGTACTTACAGAAAAATTTCTGACTAATTTTTCTGTTGCTTCTTGTATATTTGAGAGAATATTTCTACTTGAGATGCCTATTTCAAATAACACCCCTTACATAAAAGCATGCCAAGATGTTCAAACTCTAAGCTGAAAAATCTGTACATGCACCTGATAAGAGAAGAACCCACGGACAGTAAGATGTAAAGCAAAATGAATCCTTTAACTACTCACATGAGGACCCTAAAATATAAAGTAATACAAACATCCGATTTTTGCCACAAAGATTGTATAGAGGCTTCCAAGTCTCTTCTAGCACCCTATTTGCTCAGTGATCTGTCACAAGGTGTAGATTCTTTTCTTTATTGATACTGTTACATTCCACATTTTGCCTGGAAGTTCAGTAACATGTCACAGGTAAACTCTCTGTTGAGGGCAGTGATATTTCATTCACTCAAGAGTTGTTTGATTAGGAAATGCACATTAAGAACTGCTAAATAACAGCAATTTTCCTTTAAAAATTGGCAAGGATTTTTAAATTGCTTTAGAATACAACAGCTCATCATGGAGCACAGCAATCCTAGTTACCAGCGGCAGGCAATAACATATTTACTAGAAAGTCACATCACAGAGTGTCCACTGGTGCTGAAAAACTCCTACAACAGCAGCCCCAGTCAGATTTTTCTCCCTGCACAATTTGTGAATGTTGGGACCAAGTAAACTGTACATTTCCTATTTGCTTTCTCTTCCACGGTTTTCCTTTGCCCTTTCTTTCTCTCAGTCTTAGTACTGTACCCCTTCTACCAGCATTATCTTTGCCAGGACAGTACATCACCCAATCTCTGGCCCTCACCTCATTCAGAAGTTACTCCAATTTCTATATTCTGCACTGTCCAAGCCCATAAAGAGAAACCCTACATCCCAGACCCACTTTTCAGGTGTTAGTTTTCTTTGCCCTGCCCCTGAGGCTGGCTTTCTCATAACATAACTGTATAGTGCTGCTACTAACAATAAATGGCTTCATGCACAAGGAGGAGCCAAGCCACATCTGAAGCACAAGGTCTTAAATAAACCCCAGTTCTAACACAAATGCCTAATCCCACAACCAAAGGATTAACTGTCTTAGTTTATAGCAAATGGTTTAATTAGAACGCCGTCTGTCTGAAGTTTTCCTGATGACTAGAAGAGCCTAGAAATAGATTAAAACATATGTTTCTACAGCAACGTTAGAATAATAAAGCAGCCAGACTTTCACAGAAATCTATGACAGAATTTACATCTTTTCCTATTAGAGTCACAGCATCTGAAGAGTGATTCTCCTTTAGGAAATCCACAGAGCTTCTGTTCCTGTAATAGAAGAGTAGCATCAAGATTCTAACCTGGCATCTGAGTGTACTGAGGGATTACTCAGAAGGATCTCTGTAAAGAGCTGCCTGGAAGCAAATGTTCAGTAGTAATATCCCTCTCTATATTTTTTTTAAAAAAGAAGTTTTGGGGTTTTTTTTAAATATATATTTTATTACAGATGTCAAAGCATTTGTATGCCTTGCAAATCTTTAGTCCACAGCACTTCAGAAAACAAAACTTATATATCAGGCTCAGTTAATAGACTGAACATCAATTCACGAACGTCCTCAGTTGGGGAGTACTATCACTAATGATAGAATCAACTAATTAAAGATGGAACATGTAGCATAAAGAGAATGTAGGACCTTCCCTTGAGTACATTTCCTATCAGTTTTTCCCTATGGTGTAATTGTACCTTGTTAACATTTATGCTATTCCTATTATGTACATACAATGAATGCAGAGAAGGATTATTCATCATCATAAGTGTTTTTCAGATGTGTGGAAGGGAATTTATGAGGGTGAAGGAAAGTGTAGCTTGTAAATATTTTAATTTGACTTCCTCACATTGCATGATTTTAATATAAGCTCCTGTTTGTAAAGTATTAATATGTATCTGTGTTATTTAAATTGATATATGCAGCTAATGCTGTGGCAATTATTTAATTACAGAAGATTTCTATATTTCACAAATTGCTGTGAAATGTTCTACAAAGAAGAATAACATGTCTAATTTTACTCTTAAAATGAATGATTTGTCATGCAGAAATGTCCATTAGATTTAACCATTACCAAAAAACAGGGTAATAAATCATCATTTTGCATCAAATGAAGAAGCAGCACCTTTCTCAGTTTGGTTGTTCAGTCATAATCATGATAAATGGACATTCTAGGACAGGCAAATTTTAACAGGCATCCAATACGCTTAGATTAATTAGATTTTGTTTTCTAAAGATGTTCTCTTACTCCATGAATGAGAGAAACAAGCTTAAAATAACACAAAATAAACAAGTATTCATTGTTGCATTAGGAAGCTGTTTGTTCTCAGGAGACATCCTACTGAAGCTGATATGGAACTTCACAAAAGTGCTGATAGATGAACACAATAAAGCAGTTCAGAATAGTTACTACAGCTTCCTCTGTGTTTGTACCTGCTGCCCATGAAACCTCCCACACACAAGAACATGGGCATACAAAGCATGCGGAGAACAAACACACCTAACGTGTCTCAACAGTTTAGTTTGTACTTGAGGACTAGCCCATAGCCTAGACTTCCAAATATCAGTTCCTTTAGTCCTGATCATTCCAATTTTCCACATAGAAAAAGGGGACATGGCAAGAGAAACCTGCATTTCAGCTAGTCCAGCTTACCTGCAGCATGCCTCCATCTCTTCTGTGAAATGAAACATGAGCAAACTACAAAAGATCCCCCAGCATCTCATCAGCACAGTACAACTGCAATTGTTAAGAAAGTGCAAGTATCTTCAAAATGCAATTACTCTCCCTTCCTTTATACTCAGCTTGCAATTTGGTTAGACTGGAGGTGGTTTTCAGTTAAACACAGGCATCCAACACAACCAAGAATTGTTACCAAAGTCAAGCATCTGCTTCAAAGTATGCACCAGAGGTTTTCAGAAAGAGAAGTAATTCCGATTCAGTGTAGGAAAAAACAGCATATTCCCGTATTCTTGAAAACCATCATGTCATCTATTCTGCATCATTGCAGAACAAGCAAAGAATTCTCCTGGAGCATATGCACAGATGTTTTCACTTTGAAAAACAAAAATTTAGCCAGTTTCTAAACATCTGAAAACAAAAATATCACATTTTGCTCCCAGTTGGCAACGCTCGTTAACCAGAACCCCTGATAACCACTACACGTACCAAATAACAATATGGAGTGTTAATTAACTTCATCTACCTACAGGAGGCTTGATGACTGTGCAGCTCTTTGTACTTCAGCACATTTCTGAAATAAGGAAAGAATCTTGGGCTCTTCAACACATCACTTGGAAAACAAGCTTAGGTAGTGTTTAAGTATGAATGAATTCTATTAAATGCAAATATTTTATTAGGAGGTCTGAGTATTTGAAGTTTGTTTGAAGCAAGCACTGGGAGAAACAGTTAAAAGGAAATTAGAGTTAATTCAAAGAATTTGAATGATTAGGCAGATCTGTGTGAGCTGAAAAAAAACCAAACATGATAACAGAATAATCTTAAGGTCCTTATTCTCAGCATTGTTGCAGGTAAATGATTTGTACGACAATTCTCCGTTTGTTTCTCTTGGATGCTGCAAGGAGGCTTGAATGCAGCAAATGTGGATTTTAGTAGCAGTACAGATCACACAAGGTGCAAGGCTTATATCTTAGATATGTCTCTAAATCCTCTGTGACACGTAAAAGCTTTAGGTAATTGAATTTCATTTAATATCTCTTTCAACATCTCTTGAAGCTTAGAGACTTCACCCCTTTGCACTGTGGATTATTCCGACCAGTTGGACAGCAGTTTTCTACTAAATGCTTTAACCCATAATTGTGGTTCCTAAGTACCACACACACAAGAGCTTGTTACTCATAATTTCCATTATGAGCGCTACTTATGAAATCAATAGTTTACTGATTTTACCATTTATGTGCTGAAGCATCATGCCCAAGACCTACCCTGAGCTGTGAGATTTTCTTTTTTTCCCTTTTTTCCCCACAAGAATAGAATTCCTTGCATTTTTTGAAAGCTACTTGAATCCTAGCTGCTCTCCAGTCAGTGAATTACTTCGTACAGATTACAGGGAATTCTTTTCTAATGGGTTACATAGTTGGTATTGCTAGATCTCATTCATTATGAGAAAAAAAAATGCAGTACAAAAACTGCCAACTTGCCAAAGAGTTCTGCAGTCTGGAAATTAAAGCAACTCATTGCTCAGTCCTTTATCTGAATGGCTATCCTGATTTGAGTGGAATAAAAAAATACATACTATCTTATAACCACAGCTTTAGTACATAGTGTGTGTGTATATGTAAGTAATATATAAACATATCTTCATAATTCTTTCGCTGGGCTCAATGTTGATTAACAGTATATAAGAATAAACAGCTTTTAGTTTTAGAAAACTAATTCTGTCTTTTTGGAGGAGAAAAACTAAAAAAACAAAACTCTATGTAAGCAGAGTCTTGGGTAAAAATTAAAGTAAGGGAAACCAATAATTCAACAGGAAGATAATCACCACAGAACATGCAAGACACTTCAGATTCCTGCACAGGAATATTGGAAGATCACTAGAGTAGTAAGAAGCAGGAGATCAGAAATTGGAAAAAATCACGTAGTGCAAAGCATAGTAATGTCCAAATTGGAAAGCAGCACATGAAGTTCAGCTTTGCACAGAGATGCAAAAACATTAAAGAATTACTAAGGCTGAAGAAATCCCTCAACAAACCCTGTGCATTAAGGATAATAATACACCCATGGGTCTGCACAGGTGCCTCCCCAACATCCTGCTTCCGTTCTCTATTCCCCTGGCTTCTACCTTGCCATCTGTAATATATTCATTCCCTTCTTACTGGAAGGAGCTTCATTCAAGGTGGTCAGTGTTTTAATTCGCACTGAGATGACTGGTACAATCTACTAGCACTGTGGGCACACACACACAAACTGCACAAAAGGGGTATTGCAGCTGTGGTGGATTGTAGTAGCTCTACGGAGCCATCCACTGCAGTAAGAGATGAAGTGTTTACAGCTACTGATTCTTCTAGCCAGCTGTCTCAGCACACTGCTTGAGACCTCTAAAACTTCCTTTCTAATGTTGCCACTTTTAACCAAATTCCCTGGGATTTTCCCATTCTACATCTAGGACTTTCACATCTGAACACACCTACAAAATTGTGGAACTGATAGGTATGTCATAATTCCAAAACCATCTCTCTCCATCCTTTAAAATGTGCTAAGTAGCCATCATCATCTCTGAAATGAGATATTCAAGGGGTCTTTAGAAAGTTTGGGGGAAAAAAAAAAAAGCAAAACCAAAACAAATGAGTAAAAGCTCCACTAAAATATCTTTAAAAAGTTGCATCTGCCCAACCTGGATAAAATGTGAAAGGGGCCCAACACCGATATGGGAATCGAAGGATTTGTTTTGTTCAGAAGAAAATGGAATTTAAGACTCCTATCTACCAGGCAATCTGTCACTACAAGAGGAACAGTCAAATTACTGGCTTTGCTGACAAAATGGTCTGTGTATTAGTAGTGAGGAAGTAAAAACTAATATCATGCCAGCAAACGTTCTGACTTGAAATCACCAGTCTCAGAAAAGACTGGAATACTAATTATCCAAAAAAAGAACAGAAACTGTCCTATTAAATACAGAGCCATATACTGAACAAATGTGAACGAAGCTAATTTAGGATTATGCCAAAGGAGACAAGCAAAATCCCTCAGGCACTACTGAAGATTAACGTGGTCAGCAGAGTCAGAAAATGTCCTGAGCAGAAATGAAATGGAAGAGAAGGAGAAATAGATAAGTTATTAAAGAACACTGATGAGGAACTCGTTGTGCTGGGCCATAAGGAAAAACTCTGTTAATCTTCACTTGTAATGGGAATGTGTTTAATCACTTATACAGATACATAATCATCACCTATTCCAGAACATTGGCTATGAAAAACACATTGGAAGAAAGCCAGGTGCTAAAGTTCCTGGAAAGCACTAAATAGCTTTTATTGCAAACACAGTAGAAATATTACAGAACGAAGACAGTAAGTCAGATACCATTTACAAAACTTCCTTTTAGAATTCACTACATAAATGAATTGCAAGGGATTTACAAAAAAATGCTCTAATTTCAATAAGAAGACAAAAATAATTAATACATGCAGAGATTGACTGTTGCAGCAACCTCACCTTACAAACCTAGACCTTTGGCATCCAACCATCTGCAATCACACTGTTGTAGTGCCTAAAAAAAACCAAACAACACAGAATAACCTGGATGAGGAAGAACAGCTCTTGTTGCCAGTAGCATGAGTTCTCAGAATTAGGATAAGTTCTTAGAATTTATGTTTTTCTCTTAAATCACATCTTAGCCAGGAAAAATCCCCCAGAGAGTCTGTTTTCCCCATAGTCATATGACGATGCTTTTTAAAAATACTGACATTAGAATCAACACAAAGAAGAGCACCAGCTCTTCCAAAAAACTTCCTGCAAAGGATTTAGTGGTTACAACCTTCAGCAGTCAGACTCACCAGCAACAGACCCTATATACACACACATATTCTTAAATCAAGTTTCCAATCTGGCAGAAGAGTATTTGCAATTCATTTCCTCATGTATATGTGAAATGTACACGTGATATGTCTATAAAATGCTTTTGAAAACAAATAGTTGTTTGGAGCACAGAGACCTCACAGGGGACAAGCAAATTCCTGCACAAATCTAACATCCCTTATTTCATCCAAAAAGATTGGAACATCAGCCTGACAGTACAACAAAGAAATTTCCTTCATTTAGCTCTTTTATCCCTCAGAAAGGTGGGAGGGGTCCTTGTGCCAGGAGAACATATGATCCAGCTGCAAGCAGGCAGCAGAGCAGAGCTAGCAAGCAACCGTTCCACAGTGAAGCAAAGCCCTGGGGTTCCACACAGCCAGGGCAGGTGCCAGAACTTGTGCGCTGGGTATTGCTGGAATCAGAATGAAAGCTGAAGAGCTAAGATATTATTTGCCTGTTTTGGCTTACTTTCAGCATCTATGTAATATATTGTTGGGTTGATGGGTTTTTTGTTGTTGTTTTTATTTGTTTTGTTTTTTGAATCTTTGGAATCCCAGAACCATCTAAATAAAAGTGCACTTCTGCTGCTCCAAGTAACATCCAAGACTTCAAAGTAAATGTATTCAACGTTGTTCAGAAAACAAAAAATCCATAGATATGACACTCCTGATGCTAATATTAAACCAACACAGTGCTGTAAATTGACAAAGCCGAATGATAAGCAAAGCAGCCCTCTCCAAGTCAGCTAAAGGCAGAACACCTTTGCAAATGGCTCTTACAAGGTTATAACACCAGTGTCTTAAAACAAACAAATCTCTCTGAATGGTTTCACAGTTGAGTTATGTGCACAAAAATCAGGAATATGAGAATGATTTGAACAGTTATTTAACATGTTACAGTAACTTTTCATACAGAATATACCTTTTCCTCTCCTAGCATGCACGCACATATATATGAGCAATGATAAGCAGTTATGTATACTTTATAGTGAAGACTATTAAATGAGAACTGTGGTCTCAGTTCAGCAAAGTAATATTGATTTGCTAATTAACAGTACAAAAGGATTACTGATTTCTTCTGAAAAGAATGATGTGAAATTAAGAACAAGCTGTTGTCAGCTTCATATTTAACACTTTGTTGTTCCTAACCAAAGACATGTAAGTTTATTTTATCTATATTAATTATTACAGAGCTTAAAAATTGACCTGAGATCCTGCTCCATTACCAAGGTAGCCTCTAATATAAGCGGGACACTTATGCCAGCCTAGATGTTTTATGGCACTTCTCTAATCTCAATTATAAAACTGAAGGATAGAGGCTCTGTCATTTAATGAGAAGAAAAGCTGAGAAATTTCAGGAATGGCTGCACCAGGAGAAGTGTGACCAGCAAGTTGAGGGAGGTGATGCTGACTCTACTCTCATGATACCCCACCTGGAACACCGTGTCCAGTTCTGAAGCTCCCAACACAAGGAGGACACAATTGTTGGAGCAGGTCCAGAGGAGGGCCATGAAGATGATCAGAGGACTGGAGCACCTCACCTATAAGGACTGGCTAAGGCAGCTGGGGCTCTGGGAAGACCAGCATCCTTCCAGTACCCGAAGGGGGCCCACAGGAAAGCTGAAGAGGGAGTTTTTGTAAGAGCAGGTAGCAACAGGTTGAGGGGAAACAGTTTTAAACTGGAAGAGGGTAGATTTACACCATATCACAGAATCACAGAATTGCCAGGGTTGGAAGGGGCCTCAAGGATCATGAATCTCCAACCCCCATGCCACACGCAGGGTCACCAACCATTCCACCTAATGCTAGACCAGACTGCCCAGGGCCCCATCCAATCTGGCCTTGAACACCTCCAGGGACGGGGCATCCACAACCTCCCTGGGCAAATGTCACATAGTCACAAAGAAATTCTTTACTGTGAGGGTGGGACACTGGAACAGGTCGCCCAGTGAGGTTGTGGATGCCCCCTGCCTGGAAGCATTCAA
This sequence comes from Perdix hodgsoniae, assembly GCA_035772895.1. Classification (NCBI taxonomy): domain Eukaryota; kingdom Metazoa; phylum Chordata; class Aves; order Galliformes; family Phasianidae; genus Perdix; species Perdix hodgsoniae. The sequence continues at coordinate 2,942,699 of JAPSGF010000031.1, forward strand.
GGCCAGGCTGGATGGGGCTTTAAGCAACCTGGTCAAAGCAGGGGAGTTGGAACTAGATGATCTTAAAGGTCTCATCCACCGCAAACCATTCTACAACCCTACAATTATGAAATTTTAGGGTACATATTTATTGTGGAGTTCTCATCTAATTTTCCTCCATCTTCACCCCATATTAATGATGCATTAAACCCCAATAGTGTCTTGACTGGGATTTCACAAGGAATATGACCTATTTGCAAGTGAATAAACTGAGTGAAAAGACGACCATGAATAAATATTCTTACTGATGCCTTGCAAATCCCAGCAATTTAGCACCTCAAGCATGGCCCTGGGCTGACTGTTCAGACCTTGTCTGCAGTAACATACACGGCACTCACTCATGTTTGCTCTGTGAGAATAACAGGAAAATATCCATAATATTTTCAAAACACTTTCAAAGAACCAGTTGTTATTAAAATACATTAGAGCCTACCAAAATCTCTAGTCCAGCTGTCAAGGCTCTCTAACCTGATACCTTGGCTGCAGCAGGCAAAACTGTTATGAATATATGAGGGCTGTTCCTAAAGTAGTGCCTCATACTTTATTACGGTGGCCCACGTTGTCAGACATTGACAAGATGGCATCTGATGTGGAAGTGAGGATGAAGCAAAGCTATGTCATCAGACTCCTCCACGCAGAAAAAAATGGCATCTATTGACATTCATTGGCAATTGCTGAATGTTTATGGAGACCAAACAGTGGATGTGTCTGCAGTGAGGCTGTGGATGGTGTATTTCAGCAGTAGTGATATCAACTGTGAATCACGTCCACTGGTGAGTGCACGCAGGCTCCTGTTCATTGCTGGTGAGAATGCACAGCTAATGGTAGTGACTGCGTGTGAAAAAGTGTTTTGTAGCTGAGAATCTGCTTTATCAAATAATGTTATTGTGCTCTTCACATCTGTTGCAGTTTCTATGGAAATAAATAGGAGGCATTACTTTTGGAGCTACCCACAAATCTGATGAAAGAACTAGTCTAGGTTATTTTTCTTTTATGAAGATGAACTCCAAAATAAAGTAAACTATCACATGCTGTGCATAATCAGAAGATATCATTTCCACTGAACACATGAAGTATATTTTACCCCTGAACAGTTGCTCCTAAAAATCAAACTCCTCCACTCCAAACAGCAGCAGCCTCTTAATACTTTGCTTTTGTGTTTTTTATTCGCATGGTCTTAAAAAACAAACAAACAACACATGAAAGTCACAAAAATCTACGGCTTCCAACATCTCAAAATAAAACAAGCCTTTGAGATAATATATCAGTACACGGGTAATAAAAGGCAGCAATAGAACATAAACAATCTCATGAACTGCCTGCTAACGTAGCATTATAGTTGCACATTTACAGGAACTAAGGCTATTTGCTATTACCCATTAGGCCAGCATGAACCTGACATAGCAAACATTTATGATTTTCATCAACACAAGCACTATTGATCAGTGATAAAGCAATTTATTATTGGGATGCTCAAACCACTTCCCAAATATCAGCTCACAGAAGCATGTGTGTTTAAGAGGGTTCCATCAGTGTTTTCCTGTACTTCATATTAATTAAAAGTCCCTTCTTCTGAGTAAATGCTCTTTCTTTCCACCAAAAGTCATCACAGATGAAAAAAGTCTGACAAAGAACCCAAGTTTCCAGAGCTCAAGTTTGTAAGTACAGAATAAATAAATCACACTGGACTACTCTTCTGTTTCCACTGCAGCTTCTCCTGTATCTGCAGACTCTGAGCATCTACAAACCAGATAAATCCAGGAAAAAAAAACAAAACAAAACCAAAATGCAGCCCGCCACCAGCAATCCCTATGTGCTCCTTTTGAAGATCTATATCACGTCTTGTTTCATGCCATGATTAGAGGTGACAGCATTAATGGTATGTTTCACTCTCATTTGCTTTGGTATCCTATCTCCCCAGCTCTTGTGCACACACACGCATGCACACCCCCCCCCCCCCCCCCCCGGCCCCGCCAGGTCACTCCGTCAATTCAGCAGTACGTGGGTAGGTTTCTATAGCCCTGATCCTGCCAACTACAGGACTAGAAAGAAATTGACTACTTTGATCAGAATAGGTGCATTTGCATGAATGAATTTTTGATTGTAGCAACCACTGTTAGGTCGGGATCCACGAAGCAGAGCAAAGTAATGGATTAGTCACCACAGCTTCAATTAATGGTTTTGGTTCCCAGTGGCAAATCGATGTCCATCAACTTTGACTTCCTTGTCAAAAGCAGGCAGGCAACAACTCCATCTATAGCACTTAATTTACAGACCTTGTAAAATCTTGGAAGCAAGAATTGACAGAAACATCTGAATTTACCTCAGGAAAACATATAAATTATACTCTACTCTTCTGCTCCATCTTGAAAACCTTTAGCTAGAAGGATAGAATAATTCAGTAGTGCTCAGTGTAGAAATAAGCTCTAGACAATCATTATTTTAAATCATGTTTATGAGCTCTAAAATAAATAAATCAGCTTCTTAATTGATTTGGACCAATCAGTCTAGCAAGCAATTTTAGCCCAGAAAAATTAGGATAAACACATCCTAAAAGAGTTCAAATTTAAGAAGTTCGGGGCTGGGGCAAGCCCTGCATATGCAATCTGCAGTGATTGTCAACTGTTTTAAAGAGCTTCTCAAGTAAAAATCACCAGAAAACAAGAAACAAAGCACAAAGCCACACAACACATTTAATTTTCACATCAAGAAGAACAAGTACAACAGAGGCTGGAGCAAACTTTAGAGGAAAAAAAAACACTGTAAGCTCTAGATATTGTGTCACATAATGCAATGTTCAATGGTAGAAGTACCTGGTGTGAGACATTGTACTACAGCATACAGCTAATTTAAGAGTGGTCCTTGAACCAGAAAATTATGAAGGACTCTTTTCTCTTTGGCAGTTGCTTAACTTAACTGGAAAAACATCCAAAGACCTAACATAAATTTTGTGGAAAGCAAGAGGAGCAGAGCTTAATACTACGAGCAGTCAGGAACGCACTGAAGGGCAGGCTCAGAATTGGAGAGCTCCCCAAATGGAATAGCACCAAATGGAAAAGCAAGCTGCACAGCTTCTAGTGGCGCCTGTTTGCAAATGCATTTGCAATATATTCAGCACAAAAAACTTCTTGCACCAACACCACAGAACATCTCCTCAGCTTTCTGACATGCTCATTTGACACATGCATCTCCTCTTTGACTGATGCAAGCAGTCCAGGAACTTCCTCTGTAAGCAAAACTAACTCAGTGTCCTGCTGAGTTTTTCCTATTAATTACAAAAGACACAGACATGAAAAGGACAGAGAGTCGCTCTACAGACAAGCTAAGGCATAAATAGGAACAACTGTGGAAACAAAGTCACCTTCTTTTTAAACCAAGAAATGTAAAACTCATTATAGGATGAAAAAACACAATAAATATTCTTTATCCAAACATAACTACAAATAACACTACTAAGAACTCCTGAACTAAATCTGAACCATCAGTCCCCTCTGGTTCAAAGGTGAAACAACAGCAAAACTTGTCACAAAAAGGAGTGCCTCAAATCCATGAACTTCAGTTTTAAGGAATTAAAATATCAATAGCATCAAGAAGATCTTGAAACGAGTGAGTATAGTGATAAACTTGGAGCATCAGTTCTGCAACAATGAAAACTGAAATGCAATGACTGTAAAGGAGAGTTTGTTGTTTGTTTTTGTTTCATTATTTTTTTTAAGCTCTGATAGAAACCTCCTAGCCCTAGTCATTTAGATCCCATTTTCATAAGTGTAATGTCAGCAGAGTTGCTCTGATAGAAAATATGCCATTCTTGCCACACCATTTCTATTAGTGTGAAATCCCTATTGAACTCAATGGGATAGCTGCCTAACAAAGACATATGGGGGGTGAAAAAAAAAAAAAAAAAAAAAAATCAAGCTTCTCAGAGTGCCCTTTTCTTGGGATTATTTTTGTTTCTTTCCATACACCTCTGGTTAGCAGCAAAAATGTATCAACTTTGTTATTTCATTCTTTCTGTTTCAACCTTAAAAATCTCTCAGATCCTTCCCACAAACAACCTTTCTTCCTTTTCCCCAAACAACAGTGGAAAGACATGCCTTAGGCAGTTGTCACTTCCAGGTTGAAAGTTTACCAGTAGAGAAATAGAAGTGCTCAAGGCAACAGTGAATATTATCTATCATTTTATACATATACACACACATATACATATATATATATACACACATACTCACAAAAATGCACTTCTGCAGCTTTTTGCATAGGAGAAAATGCAAGTCTGAGATCAAAGTGAATCCTGCCTAGCTGGACCTCAGATCAAGAGCAAGCCTTGGAGATATATGCAACCATCACAGATCAGGATGCGAGTCCACCAAAATAAAGCACAAAACATATTTGTAGAGTGCTCTCACTCCAGAGTGATTTTTTTTCTCCAATAAATATTTCCAAAGGTTCTTATATGGTAAGGTATATTGGCTGACCCAACAATGGGAATTAAAAACGATCTTTCATTGCTTAGTCCTTCCTTTAGATACATAACAGCATGGTTAAACTCCACAATACAAAAAAGACAAAACCCTGTTCTGCTTTGGGTTTTGTCTTGCTTAAACTAGGCAACACCACTTTGCTCTTGTGACCAAGGAGGCCATCTGATCACCTGCTCTATGCAGTAACAGACAAGGCAGCCCAGTGAATATAGCCCCGTATGATGATGTTTGCAGATCTTTTTAAAATCCATACTATATTTCTCGACTAATGGATGTCAAGCATGATGAACAGCAGCTATGCAAGTACCTGGCTGGTGTTTTATCATGACTTTCCTTCCTGCTATTTACAACAGTTTCCTTTCTGCTGTTTTAAGCCCATTAGTGTTTATTGTGTCCACACTGTGCATTGCAAATAATCTCATTTTACCAGTTCCTCTCAGACATGCCCCGGGCTATTGTCACACTGTGCACTCACTTTTCTGTTGAGCTGTACTAATTCTCTTCTCTTGATAATACAGTGTGACCCATAATTCATTGCTTAGGCAGATTTCATTATTCTGTACCTTTTCAATCAAACTCTGCTCTTACAGAAGCTCATTTCAAGCCTCTTTAACAGCTCTCTACTCCAAACATTCCAGTGTTAACTATAAAGGCATTATATATCAACACTGAAAAAAAACCACCTTACCTGTGTTAGAAAAGCTCACACAGTGCGGAAAGGATTCCTACAGCTGGTTGGTCTTATTTTATTTCTCTGTTACAAACAATTACTTTCAGCTAGTGAAAACAATCAGCTTCTCAACAGTTGAGAAAGAAACTAATGCACTACAAAACAGCATTGTGATTTTGTGCCCAAGTTCACAAACTCCACATGACTGTTACAAAGTCAGACTTATGGCTGCAACCTCTGTTACAAGTACTTTGGGAGCAAACAGGAAAACAGGTAGGGACTTTCAGGACAAATATCTTTTGTTGAATGAATATATAAAACAAAAACAACACTCCAAAAAACAAAAAAATACAAAAAAGCCGCACTGACAGATTTGGAACATCTGTGTGAGATGGTACATGGAGCTGTACTAGCTCTTGAACATGACTACATCCCTACACCATAATCAGAAAGCACTTTATCACCAGCACTGTTGTTATTAATAAATCAAATCAAAATCAGACTGATTATCTATAGTCTCTTTTTATGTTAAAGACAAATAATTTTTTCATTTAAAATAAAGCCTATTTTCCATACTGATTTGAGGCTTGATGGTTTTGTTTGTTTTTTAATTATTCTGTCTTAGAAGAGGAAGGAAGAAGCTGAAAGGGCCACAGCAATACCCCCAGCTTTGTTAGGAGAGAGATACCTCTGCTACTGCACATCAGCAGAATTTCCTGAAATATCCACCATGCTTTTCACTGTGTGATCTTACTACAGCCTTTGGAAGAATTTGTTTGAAATACTTCAATTTTGTATCATAATAATCAAAATGCAGTGTGGCCACAGTCCACAGTAAGAAACACGGAAATAGTCTGAAGAAGGTCTTGATGGAGCATCTGCTCCACTCCTTGTGCTATAACAAAAAAACAAGAACATCCACAGACACCTTTGACAGATGTTTCTTTATACCCTTTTAAGAAAATCTCTAAGGAGAGGCACATGGTAATATATGTGCTGCTTATCCTGCTCCACTACTTTCACAGAAGAAAAAAGGTTTCTTAATGCCTGCATTGTATCTTCTTTCCTACAATTAAAGCTGATCATTCTTGTTCTACCCGTAGAGAATACAGGAGGAAAAAAAAAAGAAAAAGAATAAAGCACCTTTTCCAGACTAGACAGTTGCTATGTGGTCTCCTTTCGTCTTCTTTTCCTTTTTTCTTAGAGTAAATTAATCTAATTTTTTCAAGCTTCCAACTGAGGTTAGATTTGCTGAACTCCTCATTTCCATTTTTTTTACCCCCTTTTTTTTTTTTTCTTTTTAATTTCTGTCACTACTTTGTGTCTGTTTTAGCAGGTGAAGCTCAGGACCACAAGCTGATATTTCAGATGAAGGATCCAAATCCCAAGACACAAAAATATCTTTCCTCATGTTGAATAATCTCCCAAACTAAATTAGCTTTTTTTTTTTCCTAGCAACACTGCACTGTTGGCACGCATTCTGTACATTTGCTTTACAACACACTATAGCCATCAGATCTCTTTTTGCTGACCAACTGTCATGACAAATATTATCTGATGTTTCTTTTTTTTGCACTTACCTACATTGGTTATTTGATCCTAATTCTTCACCTTAAGATCAATTCAAATTCAGATTTTATCCTCCGAGGTGCTCATTAAAGATCCTTCAATTCACAGCTTATTGTGGCTCCTCTGCATTTCTAAGTCTGTTCTCAACTCCATCAGCCAACTCAGTGATGCAGCAACCATAACAGCATGGCAACACTCAGAAGATCCTGGCAAGCAGAGATAAACCCTTGAGATTCTCAGCAACATAGGAGCAATGCTACAAAAATTTTCTATGCTTTTCATCCTTTTAGATTAAAAAAAAAAAACAAAAACAAAAAACTAACAGAGCAGGTTCTCTAGTTTTATCAGAGGAACTCACTTTACTCAGTTGCTGTTTCTTGATTAGCGGAACAGGCTCACAGCTGGCATGAGTTAGGGATAATCTCCTTACCTGTAATGGATGCCTCCTGAAAGTCAGCACAGTTCCTGCTCACCTTAGAACTGTTTGTCTACTCCTCCCACCCTAAATATAAGAAAATTATATTTAATATCAGAAAAGATCTCTTCATTCTATTAAACTCAGTTATCTGGTGGTGCTTTTTACTCTAACTTTGTAGTCACTCAGAACTGCTTCTACAACAAAGCAACCTTTTCTTAAACATATTGATTTCAACAGGAACAACACATACAAAAACAAAGATTGGTTTACAGCACAGACGTCTTCCAAGTCATTTTATTAGTACAGTGTGAACTTAAATAAAAATACAAATATCACAAAATTTTAAAAAATCATGGTCTGTTTATCATCAGATTCTGGTTTACCCCAGAATTACAGCTGGCTTCCATGTAGTGAAGGATAGCACTTTTTGAAATTCCAAAGCATCTTTAAAGCTAAAAAGTCCTGAAAGCACAGGACTGAGCCTTGGAGGCTGGGCTCTGTTTATCAGCTAGAAGACACCGAAAGCAGATATCTAATTTGCTTTCCATCAGAGTTTACTCTGGTTTCCAACTTTTCTAGCAGCTTGCTGTTCATTCTTGTGCCTTTGTGTGAAGGCAGTCCAGGAGGACAACAGTGCTTTCTGCTTTCAGAGAGCCCAACTAAAATGTTACCCTCACCTTGCAAAAGTTAGCAAAAACTTTTACTGCTAACCAAGAGCAAATCCATGCTGACCTGTGGAAAGAGCTGCATGCCCACTGTCCATTTCCCAGCTGTGCACTCCCTCTCACAAGATAGTTACACAATTCCTTTGCATTAAAAAAGCTCTCTGTATAGTAGGGAACACTCAAAGAAAGTCACGCATGTACAGATAGCTTGTTAATATTAATTAGCTTCACTCTCAATGTTATAATGTGCATTCACTGCTGACTGGCTACAGATGCCACAGACAGCACTTCAGAACCTGGTACATTTCTCTCCATTCTGTAACTCACAGATGGAGTTGGAGATGACCAGTTCCATCATCCCTTCTTCCTTTCTAACTGGATTAATAGACAAAACTGCTTGTAGCAATCAGTGTGGGACTGCTGATTGCATTAGTTGCAGCAGACATAATTAAGGCACTGTTTATACAAGCACTGAACTACAGGAGTAATTTTACCTGCACAAGAGCTACAAATTTGTCCATTTTAAAAGGAACATATTTATTGTAGTTCATCTGTTATTCTATTCTAATTCTAACCAACCATATGGCTAAAGTTGGAACACACTTGGTTAAGGACAGAACTGTGAAGAGATAGATTTCTTACTCTGGAGTCTGAATGTATAGCTCATTCTTAAGGTTAAAGCCAAGGCTGCTTTTGCATCCAGGCATAAGGTCTTTGAAATATCTCTTCAATTGTGATTGCAAGCTTTTGGTTAACATCAAGCCCTGTGAATTATACACAAATGGGGTGGGATACAATGCTTGTGGTAATCCATGCTATCACACCTTACTCAAAATGGGATATCAAAGTAAGAGTAAGCATTCATGCTGTACTCATTAAGCAGTTTCACTGTACAGGAAAAACTGAGGTCAGTTGTTCACCTCTGCTCCTCAGATAGGAGACATTATTAACAGTGTCAGCAAAAACACTGTCTTCAGATACTAGGAGAGAGACTGAGTGCACAGCCTGAATTTATTCTTTTATCAAAACAGAAATAGTTTCAGAGACTTTCTATTATACACAATATGGAGAACAGCACTGGCAATAGTAATCGTTAGAAAAGGAGCAAACTATACCTTAAATATTATCTATTCTTTATTTTGGTTGTATATGATGATGAATGACATTTCACTGAATGACTTTTGTTTCTTTTCTACGCCTAAATTTGAACTATTTTAATGCACTATTATATTTGCTTACATAATTCAATACACGTTAAAAAAACAACAAACCTCTTAACTTACTCAATGTTTAAAATTACAGAAAGTAAAAAATAATAATTTTAATACATATATGCCTGAAAAAGGCACTTGCACTGTTGAGTTTACCAGATTTCAATCTATCTCATTGTTCTGATGATCTATTTCTCTCATCTCTTACTCAACAACAGACAGCTTTTCTTGTAGATAATAATGAAACATTAAAATGTTGAGATCTGATGTACATCTACTGCCAGGTACACGACATCAAGAAACAGTACCTAGTATGTGTTTGATTACTGTAGAAAGTGCACCAGTTCACTTATGAATATTTATGTACTATTGAATAGCTGGACCAGGACAGATCAAGATTTTCATTTCAATTTGTCCTGCTGCTTTGATATTGCAGCAAAGGACAAGAGGGAGGAGCACTGCTCCTATCAGCTGTACAAACTGGATACTGTACAAAACCAGCATAACAAAGGGTGTTTTTTCAAGTCTTGATACCAGCCAACATGAGAAAATCCCACGTGAAGGTTGACCACCAGAAAACAAAGCCTATTTATTCAAAATTCCTGCCATAGTATAAACAATATTACAGATGGCAGAAGACAATTTGTTACCTCCTCCAAATAAAAGCTATGAAAGCACTTGACTAAAACAGCACTTGAAAGTACTTAAGAACAAACAGATGGCCAATGAAACCAGAACACAGACAAGTGGAAAACACGAGGAATATGCATCAACAGATCTTGAGGCAGAATACTGGTTAAGATGCAGAAGACATAAACCAAGCTTCTATTTGGCGTAGGGTGAAAGCAGAACAAGGAGAAAAACACAGGGAGCCTCCCAAACTGGGGAGAAGTCCATATTTATATAGCCACATTTATAGAACCACAGGAGCAGGGCAACACTCTGACAAGGAAAATGACAAAACTGGACAGAATAAAGTCCTCCTTACCTCACAATGTGAAAGAGGTCTTCGTGGTGCATAAAACTTGGTTCTTGGATACATAGATAGAAGTATAAAAATGATCAAAGATGAAGGAGCATTAGGACAAACAGCCCACTAATCAATTTTGCCTGTGCAAAGGATACAGGTGTTAGCAGTTACTCAGCAGCTAAGAAGTTCAGCACAGGTGCAAGCAGCAACCCCACACACAGATTACGACCAGTCAAACAAGTGGCAATTCTAAGGCCGGTCTATTTCCATTTGCTTTTCCTTTTACAAGTATTCTTGCAGTTAGATCAATGTAAAACAAAACTGTAAGACCGTACATATACTTAGGTAAAGAATGAATGAAAAATGAAAAAAAATAAGTAGAAGAGTAGGATGCTTATTATTATCTGAGAACACTTTCAAAGCTGTCGAAACACGTGGTTTTGACCTATAATGTTTGCTGAGAATCACTTCACAGAACAGTACTGGTTCTCAGTAAACAGGCTTTTTATTGCAGCTATGCTGTAGGACAACTAGAGAAGAGAATATGGAAACAACTGGGGGCTCTTAAGGGCACTGCAACTGTTATGTAAAAGGAAAACTGTAAATGGATTTCCTTGCTGCAGTACACTTTTAGTAGCAGAGATGTGTACTAAGGCGGAAAACTATTTGTCTCTGACTGCAAGAGATCTGTATTATTTTTCTCCTCTGTGCCAGGGTGGTGACCTTTTGGATACAGCCTTAAAGAAAGTGCTTTCTAGAAATAGACTGCATCAGTCTACAGAAGTCTCAGACTGTGTTACTTATACTACTGATCTCATAAAAAAAAAAAAGGAGAAATTGATCACTGTCTGGAAATACCTTAAAATTAATTCACTGGATGTGTATGCATCCAAATGCAAGTGCATTTCAACATACACAATATATAAACGTTTTGAACAAATCTTACCATTTCCACATTCCAGCTTTACTCTCAACACCTTCAATATATTTAATCTCGTGACCACACCTTCAAAAAAAAAAAAAAGCAAAGCTCTTTTGCACAAGAATTTACACAAGGTGCCAAGCAAAAAAACACTGCCCAAATCTTCACCATCACTTTGACTGACACACATAGAATATGCTTCCTTTTGCTGTACTGATTTATTCTGCTAATAATCTTTATATTACAAGTCCTTGTTAGGTCTTGGCAATGCACGTGGTCTATCTTTAGCTCAAGCTATTATGCCAGCTCTCGGTAGAAAGGGCTCTAAAAACTGGGTCTGTTACTGTAAATGCACTTCAGTGCACAAATAAAATAGAAACTCATATCTGTATAACCACTGTCTTGAGGTTCCCAATGAGCTTCTAAATATCACTAATTAAAACACAAATCTAATACAGTGCAAAAAATAAATATCTTCTTAAATTACAGCCAGTTTACCCGGTGTGCTTCCATCCTGTTAGATACAGCAAGTCAGCAGGATGTGGCGAAGACATTATTTTATGGAAGACCTGTAAAACACTGCTTGCATCGAAAACACAGTGCTCAAATACAGAGCATTTCAAGATTTCATTTCTGTCCCTACTGAGGGTGAACATGATTGAACTTTCATAATGGTACTGGGCATTTTCTCAGGATAACCTATTCATAAAGGTCCAATCTAATTTAAACATTTTCCGTAACACAACATGATTGAGCAGCGCACTGAAAATGACAATCTTTGGATGAGCAACTGAGCATAAGAATTCCTCTACCTACAAGTGCCTGACATGTAACATCCTTTCACCATATCATGACCAAATTCTGCTCCAGCTAATTATGTTTTGATTGCCAAACATCCTCTCTGCTGCTCCCCATCTCAAGGGGCTCTATAACATCACTGGGTTTCTAGCCATTCCTACTTTCCAGGATTAGCCACATCAAAAACTTAGTTTTGTATTGGGCTGAATTAGAAGTAAAGTTAGGAATTACAGAAATGTGAAATATTACTATTCTGTAGTAATTCTGCAGGTTTGGAAGTGGAGTGAAAAAAACAGCCATATTACAGCGGCCTATCATAGACAACAAACTTCCTCAAGATTAAACAGTACAACAGCAACTGAATCTACATAATCTACATGTCTCTGTATGCAAGCAAAGGACATGCAAAATTTCTTTTGCTCACTGCGCAAAAGACTACTATCAATTATCACCTTAAAAAGTAAATTTGATGTAGTATAATTCAGTTGTAGCAAAGGGATTCATCTGACCACCCCCTGCTGATTATTACACACAGTCTGCCCATAAAAGAGCAAGTCTCCACCAAATAGGGACAAAAACAAAACTCTCACCTTACAGAGACAGAGCAAATCACCAAAACAGGTCAATCAAGGTATAATTAGCTCTAATCAGTGCTCCATTATCCTGCTAAATGCTTCACCTGCTTCCAAATTAGCCTCAAAGTAGATGTAACTTTTTTTTTTCTCTCCAGGTGGGGTATTAAAAAAAGAACAACAGAAAAAATACCTTTTATTCTGGTGGCTACAACAGCAAAAAAAGGCCCAACAACTCCCATACTGTAAGGTTGGAGCCAACTGATCATATGCATGTGACTTTAACTGCATTGCTTATGGAAGCAGGCAACAGAAATGCCACTACTAAGCAGAGAAGGTGCTTCTCCATGTAACCAGGCAGTCTTGCTTCTCTCTCACACTGAAGGATTTCAGCATTCTCAAAGTGAAGAGAAATGCAACTCCTTTTGTTTTCTCTTTCCTGCTTTCTTTCCTACACCGCCTGTCACTTTCCTATGTGATCACTTGTGATACCAAAAAGCAGAGAAAGAACTAAATTCTCAAAGCCAACTGCTAAATTTAGTTACTTCTGTTAATGTGGCACATTCACTCAGAGAGAACAAAGTTTATAGTGGTGACAGGTAGAAAGAACCACAGCAAAGAGTAGATAAGCTAAGCAGCAAATAGAGTTCTCCCTCTTGACTTCCCCTCCAAAATCAGCTGCATCTACAAGGAGGAATTGCCAAACCACCACTATATGAATATCTTTCATCTGCTCTGCAGCACAGGCAGACTCCAGCTCTCTCCTGCCAATGAGGGAACAAGAGAAATAGCATTGCCGCACATGCACAGCAACAGCATCTGTCAGAGGCCTCTGCAAAAAGAAGAGCAGCGACCTCGGCCAGTTCCCCACAGGGTACGGCCATACTGCTGTTGCTCAAGTAAAATAAGCTTGCCCGGACCAAAGCTGGCTTTAGGATTATAACTGCATATGCAGTCAAAGGAAAGAAATCCCGAGGACCCAAGGAAGCCGCTCCTCCCCTCTGGCAGTCTGCCCAGCGTGGGACCTGCAGCAGCACGGCTGTCCACCTCTGTGGTACGGGTGCTGCTGAAGCAACATCCCTCCTCACATCGGGCACCTTCAGCTCTCTACTCCAGAGTGTTTGGCGGGATGGGAAACCACCTTACAGCCCCTGAGAGCCATAAACGTACTCTAGGGACAAGTTCTTTTGCAGCCTTGCATTTACTGCTTTATTCAGCTTTGTTACTTTTTAGCTCCCAACTAACAAACTTTGAAAATAAAAATCTTAAAGCAAATCATTAAGTTACTCAGCATGTTCCCAGGTACAAAGTTGTTTGGTTATTAAGCGTTGGGTGTCCCCACGCAGGCGCCGGCAGCGAAGCCTGCAGGCACAAGCTCTGTGTGGAGAGGCCGGGGCACCCAGTGCCCCACAGCTGGTTCTGGATGGTTTCAGATGGTTCCTCAGGGCTCTGCAAAGGCAGTGGTGCCTCTGTGCAAATATCCAAGAAAGAGCAAACACTGCGAGGGAAGAAGTGTGCAAAACAGATAGGAAGGGGCTCCATGTACCAGAGAGTGTCTTCTGTAGGCTGCGGAGAGCCCATGGCAGAGCGGGTGTCCCCACTGCAGCCCATGCAGGGCCCCGAGCCATCACAGGAAGTGTGATTGGAGGAGCAATGGAGAGGAACTGCTGTGGGCTGACTGCAGCCCCCCATGCTGCTCAGGGGAACAAAGGAGAGGCTCTGAGCCTGGGGGAGAAAGGGAGATGGGAAAATAGCAGTGAAATATATATATATTTATATATATATATATATTTTTATATATATATATATTTTTTTTAAATCACTGTCTGAATCTCTTGTAGGCAAATAAATTAATTTCACCCCAGCTGAGTTGTTTTCTCTGTGACAACGCCCGGCGAGTGACGTCCCTGTCTTTACCTTGGCTCACAGAGCTTTTTGTCAGCGAGCAAGAGGTGGGAGCTGGCAGCTAGCCAGCATCAGCCCACCGCCCAATTTGATTAAAAAAAGTATCATCACAGGAGTGTAGGACCATCTCATCCAACATTACACAAAGCCTTCTGGGGCAACTTCCAGTTCATTTAGGCCTCACAAAAGAAAACTATGTGCAGGAGACCCCTCAGGAAATGAAGCAATAGTGTTTGGAATCTAACTAGTAGAATGCTGTTGGGGTAGGGAGTGACCATTATGGCTGATTTTTTTTTTTTTTTTTTTTTTTTTGGTTGGGGGGGGGGGGGATGCAAGACCTTAAGCCTTTTGTTATAAAAAGCTTTGTGGTCAAGAAAAGGGAATGCATGATAACATTGGCACATTCTGGTTTCTGGGATTCACTCTTCTACTGATGTGGTAAGGAGGCATGAAAGCACCAGTGTTATGAAAACTTATTGATAGTTTAAAAAAAAAAAAAGGAAATTATGTGGAAGAAATTAGTAAAAGGAAGTAATTTCATCATGTTACTTAATTAACTTCTTAGCTTAACTTTGGATGTGGAAGAGAACCGAAAGGGAATCATTAGTCTGTATGCTCATTTGGTATGTTTTCCACTTTCCTGTCCAAATCCAATGCTGCATGATAGAACTTTGCCTTGAAAAAACACAGGAGTTAATTTTCAATCTTGATAGCAACTAAGATAAACAATTTGAAAATAAGAGATGTTGCTCCTAACTGAGGTATTGTTTTAACATGTGAGATACGTGAATTGCCCTATTCATCTCAATAGGGAGTTAACTCCAAGAACTAATGATGCCTTGCATCATTTGGAGTCAGACTCCAAATGCTTTTAGCACATTTTTAGTTAGTGTAGGTGTCCATTCCATTTTCCCACAAAAAAAAAATACTGCAACTGCATGGACAGATTATCTTACTAATTATGAGAACTGCCAAGTGAGCAAAGAACATGAAAGTAGTGCATCACCACAGTTATATGCCTGTACTCTCTCTGCAATATCTCTTTCCGTGTGAAAGGCTGAGCACCTGTGATACAGCTCAGGGGGATACCAAGCTCCAAGGGATCCAGTTCAACCCTGTGATGATGGCATGCACTGTGGGCTTTTTTCCCTTCACAAATCTAGGTGACATTTAAGAGGATGGAATGACAGCTTGAGCCAGTTTCTGCCTCTGTCTACTGACGTGCTTTTTCCCTAGGGTGCTGGTTTAACAGGACTCTCTGTCTTGCCTGACAGTGTTAGAGGCAGGAACCATTCTGTTCCAAACACTGAGGTATTTTTGCAGGGCCACACTAGACTCCAACCTTTGTTATCAGCAGGAATGCACGTGGACTATATTTGCAGTCTTGCCTGCAGGTCCTAACTAAAAGTGTCTTTTTGTCTTCTCAAAGAAAATAAGTCTGACACACCAACAAGAGCCAGTTGCATACAGATCAGCACAGGAAAATTCTCCTGCTGTAAATGAATTCCAAGAATGGCTATGTGCAAAAGAAAAACCAATGACAGGTATCTGATAAAGAGAAGAAGGAAACAAACATCTGTCAGTTTTCTAATTAGCAGCTAGATGTTACTGTTGTTACAGAGATCTATGGTCGAAAAGCCCTTTTATTGGTGTAAAAAAAATGTATGCGTTTGCATTAGAGAAAGCAGTTACATCATGAAAGACTTTGGAAAAATGGGCACTTTTCTCCTGAAAACATCTGCACTGTAAGTAAAAGTATCGTATATTTGTTTAACTATCTGGCTAAGAGTGTAATATATAACATCCCTGAGATCATCATTGGAAAACTCAGCTTTTCCTGAGATGGCAGCTAGAGCCTGAAGGACAGAGGCAGACGCTTCTTCTCCAGGCAGCATGCAAGCAGGAGGAGACAGCCCTGCAGGGATTAGCCAAGTCCAGATATTATCTCCTGTTCTCAAAAGTCTGCAGAGATCACATGGGTCAACACCATTCAGTAAAACCAGCCACCATGGCTGACTGCAGTACGAAACTTGGGGCAGCTGGACAGCACTGGTGACTGATCTCTGCTCCTGCAGAAAAGTAAAAATTGTTGCTATTACTGTCAGGGAATATTTTAAGGGCATTACAAAAGATAAAGCCATTACACTGGGTGTTGAAGGCTCACAAATACTGTGGAAGGCTGGAGGCTTCTGAAAGCGGATTGAAGTGTGTTATTCAAGACTAGGGGAAACATTTGACCATACATACCACCATCCCAGTTCCTCCAATCCCTCTTAAGTTCCTAGTGCTCACCTTGTCTGCAAAAGTATCATCCAGTCTGATCCATTACCAAACCCAAAAGCATAACTGAAAGTAACCTCCATATGCAACAATTTAGCACTGAAAACTTTGTAGCTGGCTGCACCTACAAGTTTCCTATTGTCTAATAAAATCAGCAGATATTGACATATTGCAGTATATGATGCAAATACATTGGACAGAAAGTTTCTGCATTCACCGTAATTCTCAATTAAAAACAAACAAACAAACAAAAAAATAGAGGAAGGTAAAAGCCAAGTTGGCAAGAATAGGAGTCACATAATCACAGAATATCCTGAGTTGGAAGGGACCCACAAGGATCATCAAAGTCCAACTCCTGGCTGCACAAAGGACCACACAAAAATCAAACCATATGTCTAAGCATTGTCCAAATTCCTCCTGAACTCAGGCTGGCTTGGTGCCAGGACTACTTACCTGGCCTATTATGCTTAATTTGTTAAACAAATTGAAAAGCCTTAGGGAATTAAAGACATCTTTGATGTTCCACTTCAGTCTCTTCACCTTCACCATTATTTTACAGAATGTATCGTGTCATTCTTTTAAAGAAACTTCAAAAATTATTTTAAAAATCCCCAAGAAAATCCCTGAACTAAATAAAAGCTTTCTGATCACTTACTTCCCAAACATGCCGGTCAGTGGCCTATGAAAAAAAAGCCTCACAATTATATCTGAAAGCTATAAGATGTAATGTAAATGCTTCCAAGGCTTGGTTGCTTCAGCAGTATAAAAATACACCAGGAGTCTTTACGTGAGAACATCCAGTTGTCTGTTCTCTCCAACAGAACTACTAATGTAAGCTGAAATTACTACCTGATCAATCATAATGGATCCACAGTTGTATACAGTAACGTAGTTCTTTTTAAAATTATCAGAACTATAATCCACTGGTATTTTAAAATAAATAAATAAACAAAAATAAAACCCAAACTCTTTCTGATATACCTGAAAAGTAATGGGAGGTAATAAATGTCTGAATCACAGAGTTTATATTAAGCAGATCCAGGAAAGACACACTGCCTAATAAGAAGGTTATCATGGTTGTCCCTGCTGGCTCTCAGCTGTGGGCTCCGGCTCCACCCTTGGCAGCAGTCTGACCTCTTGGCCTGGAACACTGTGGCAACTGTTGCATCTCCAACACAAAGCTCTTACAAGTAAAACTAAGTGGAAGAAAAAGTGCACATGCTGCCATGAGGATTGAAGACCCACTGAGTACTGCACAAGATATTCATATGCTGCACCTCCCTGATATTTGCTCCAGTCAGGAGATCTCAAACCCTCACTGCCTTCTAGCTGAAATGCTACTAGCACCCAGTTAGCTGCCTTACTCAGTCAGCCTTCATCCAAGCAGAAATCTCCTTCAGATGGTATTTAAATTCAGATTACCATCAGAAGCAGTTAGTAAGTAACTGCTCAGAGTTTCAGTTTAATCTGTTTACTGGGTCTGCCAAGAAATATGAGGAGGTATAATATCTGAAATGCATTACATACTTACCACAGAATCGTAGAGGTTGGAAGGGACCTATGGAGGTCATCTAGTTCAACTCCCTGCTAAAGCAAGTTCCCTACAATAGGTTACACAGGAAAGCATCCAGGCAGGTTTTGAATATCTCCAGAGAGAGAGACTCCACAGCCTCTCCAGGAAGCTTATTCCAGTGCTCTCTCACCTTCAGAAGCTTCTCCTTGTGTTCATACGGAAATTCCTATGTTCCAATTTGAACTCATTGCCCCCTTGTTCCATTTATGGGCACCACTGCAGAGAGTCTAGTCCTATCCACATGACTTCTGCCCATTACATATTAATAAGCATTGATAAGATCCCCCTCTCAGTCTCATTTTCTCCAGGTTGAAAAGTCCCAGGTCCCTCAGCCCCCTCCTCATAAGGGCGATACTTCAGGCCCACAGATAATCTTTATGGCCTTCTTCTGGACTCTTTCTAGAAGTCACCCATCTTTGTTGAACTGGACAAAGTATTCCAGGTGTGCCCTCGCCACAGCAGAGTAGAGGTGAAGGACAACTTCCCTCAGTCTGCTGGCCACACTCTTTTCGATGTGCCCCAGGATACCGTTGTGCCTCCTGGCCACAAGGGCACGCTGCTGTTAACTGCTCAGCCACTTAAAGTCTTTGAATGTGCGACACGGTTTACAACTATTTATATGAGGATTAATACAGAGCTATACATAGTGTACATTAAATAATTTCCTTTAATATTTTCTTCAGATATTAAGTGTAATCAAGAAAATACTCTCAAGATAAATCGACATTTGACAGGCGAAAAAACTGCTCTTGAATCTTTAATAAAAAGGACAGGATATTATTAAGAGAGAATTGCTTTCAACCCTTCTAATTATGATCAAGCAAATACTTCATAAGCCTGAAATACTTTGGATCTGTAGCAAGCCATGAGAATGATCATTCTGCCAAGATAGTTATCTGCTGAAATCTGAGACATAATTATGGCCAGTGAAACTCCTAATCTTGAAAGACCTTCGATTTAATTCTTTATGCTATCAATCTCTCTCTCTCTCTGGATTTCCTCCACATTCCATTTGGCATGATTAACTGTAAGTGGGGAATAGGTCCACAGAATTACATGCCATCTGAACTGGGACAAGGAAGGATTATTCAGCACATCATGTAAGAGAGACAACTTCAACATTAACCTCTTGTGTGCTGGGATATGAGGCAATCACAGAGGCAAAAATCCATTACAGATGGCATACCAGATAGACACACAGGGAGAGGACCAAGAGGATGCCAGTGCTCATCCTGCACACTGGTAGCATTAAGTCTCCACTTGATACTGAAGCAGTTTCTCCAGAAGAAGCAGAAATCAAATCAAGAAAGAATAACTTCCTAGCCATGTCACTGGGATTCAGTCACTGCAAGAGACGATAGAATTGTGGTAAAATCACTAGAAATAGCAGTGCTACCAGAAGCCAGGCTGACATTCCAGGCACACCACATACCTAAGCTCACAAAATATATGCTGAAATATTTTTGGAGAAGATGGCTGGCAGTGAGGACTGAACATAAGTTCTGAGCAAAAGTTACAGATCTGGTAACTCAAACACAGTAGCAGAACTGCAGATCCATGCCAGTGGGCATCACGGGGAGGAAGAACTACCACACACTCACAGGTTACTAACTGTAAATAATAAACACTGTGTGAAGCCGATGTGACAAATTACATTATAGGGTCCAGTGATTAGAAACTAGGAGTATAAACTATAATCTTTGATTGTGGGATGCTTAGAACACAGGCTGATTTGTGTTCTGCTTTCTTGGTTAGTCCATGAGGTTCTGGCCCTAAATCACTCAGTATGTGACATGCAGACTTTTCTTGTAATCATTACCTCTTCTCTCAGATTTCAGATTATAATGGAAAAAAAAAAAATAATCCTATTGTGATGTATCTCATCGGGCAAAACATATCAGCTCTGTTTGGCCAACACGATAAAGAGTTTTAGCAGGTCTACAGTCCTTAATTAGAGACTGAATCAAATTCCGGTTTGATCACTTAATGACCCTTGGGACCACCACTGAGTTTTGTATCATTTCTGAAAGTGCCTTCATGTTGCTTTCACAGAATCATCCAACACATAGTGCATAAACAGCTAAGATGACAGGGTATTCTCATGGCAGAAGATTTAAGATGACAGAATGTCTTGGAGCACACAAGTATATTTCAAACTATTGCCATATGGCTGTATACTAACAGCAAGAGAAGAAAAAAAGCAAGGTTTCTTTTATAAGAAAGATCCATCTGTAAGTGGGCTATAGGCCTAGCTAAGCAAATCTGTAAACCTGCCTTAAAACACAAACTAAATTTAAGTGAAAGCAACTGGCTTGTCTCCATCTAGCTGTAGAGTGTATTTAATATAACTGCAGCTGGAAAGACAGTCCACAGGGCAACTGGAGTCTCTGACAGATGCTTATCACCAGAGAATTTAGGGGTACTCTTTGAGACTTTCCACACCACAAAATATCACATATACTGATTTTTAAAATAATTTTTAAAGGCTCTCACATGTTCTACATCATAGTTTTAAATACTGGTGGGGAAGCAGTTCTGAAACTCAAAAATCTCCTGGTCCTTTCTCATTTGTTGAGTCATGGAGTGCCATTGGTCTGTGATGAATTGATTTGATATTGACAGATGCTGAATTATGAAACCCTATGGGTAAAAAGAGCTTCAACATCATTGTAATTTATTAGCTGCTGCAATTTTGTGCCAGTATGAAATACTCATTTTGGCAATCATGCAGTAAAATAATCAATATTTAATATTATTACTAAAAATATTGGCAAGTTATATCTTTCAGCCATTTCAAACATTCAGGTAATTCCTCTATTTACTTCTGACATGAAAAAAATTATAAATAAATCTATTTCCTTTCAATTACCAATCTGAAGAAAATTAATTTGCAAAGCAATATACTGTAGCATTTCTGAAATAGTCTTCCCCAAAACAGAAATTGAAATCTCTATAGTACAGGGTTAATTACTTGGGATCCGATTTAAAAATAGCTCTACCTGTAGTAGGAAGGTTATGATCATTTATCTGCATAAATGTGTAGAAAGCTGTATTATCTGTGCCTGCACTGCACTTGTTGTGAGAAGAAAAAAAAAACAGAAAAACAACTTCATACTGCAGTGTAACAGGTCATTAATTTTCGAGAGCAACTATCTCCCTCTGTTAAACTCCAATCTATTTCCTCTTTTCACCTTCCCCTTCTATTTGTTTAACATACGATATTCTTCATGTAAATCCTAATGAATTTATTGACAAAAATGCTTTGGTCCATTGGTGAGCTCTGTAATTTGTTATGGGAGAATATTCATACCTTGCAGGTGCGTCTGGGGGAACTCTGTTGTTTGGTGTGAAAGTAGAGCGAACAGAAAGTACAGTGCTCATTAAACCGGATCATGCAGCCAAGAATCAACCTCTACCTCATTCAGGTAGATACTGATTTTTTCCATCTCCCTTTTTACAACACTGAGCTTAAGACAACAGAGTGTGCCAGCAGCTGCATCCATAATATTCAGATTTCTTACCAGAGCTGAAATGTCTCAGAAATTCAGTGTTTGCTTTTTGCTTCTTATTTTCACGAGCAATTAATCTCTATCTCAGATTAGTTGAGTTTCTCTTCATAATAAATTAAAATCATATTTAATAAGCAAAATTCTTCTTATTAAATTTATAAAAAAAAATCTTACTATATTTCATTTATTTTCAGTACTTAAATGCAAAGAAAAAAACAAAAACAAAAAAACTTACAACAACAAAACACAGCTATTAATTCTTATTCAGATTTCTTTCAAAGCAAGTAAAATTTTTTTCCCTTGGTTTCAATAAACAATTCCAAGCAGGGATTTTTGATGACTTTTAAAGAATTCACTACCTTATTATTAAGGACTGTGATCATTTCAGCTCTCGCCTACAGAAATTTTAAGGGATGTCAGATCCTAATTCTGAAAATAATCCCCAATATTTCCAAAGTATTTCAGATCGGACTGAAGCTTAATGCTGAGGTTAAATCATCAAATTGAGAGTAACATCCCTGACAAAGCAAAAGCACTGGATGGACACAAATAAAGTTCAAGCTCACATACAAAGGAAAAACACAGTGGAAATTATTTCAGTGGGATTTTCCACTGAAAAGAGGCAAGATACTACAGGAGACAGATACAAAACAGAGGGTGACAAATCACAGGTCTGCAATGCCAGACAGTGCATCATACATCCCAGGTTTGGGCTAAGACAGCCAGCGCCTCCACACAGGGTCTTGCAGTGCACAAAGCCAGGGCTGATGCCTTTGAAACCATCCATCCGCTCACAGAAGCAAGAGCAGTGCAGCACAGAGGCATCATCATCATTTAGCAACAAACAGGTTTAGATACACCATCAGTCTAGTCATTTGTCGCTGCAGCTTGTTACTATCTATTTTCCTTTCTGAAAGCTTTACCAGCAGAATTCCCAGGGAATCCCAGTGGCAGCCCAAGTACCCAGCCAGGTGAGGAATTCCTGAAAAGCCACGATGCAACCCTGAGCAAAAGGAGCCCAAACTCTGTACAGTGGGAAAAACATCAACAGGATACAGATTTCCAAATAGCCTAGTAGGCTGACTTGCTCAAAATTAATGCAAGCTCAAAGGAAAACTAAACGATTGGGCTAACAAAGGCCACCAGGTAACTGATAAATGGGCTTTTAACTGTAGAGATGGTTTAATCCTACTCAAGAGAAAAAAGATGACATAGCACTTAAAAGCCATGGTATAGAATACAAGAAAACAGAACAAGAAAGTGGCTACTACTGCCTAACAAGGCTAAAGTCTTCTAAAGAAATTTAATTCCTGAACCTGGGGACTCTGCATCCAACAGTTGATGACAAGGTGATTGCCATACACATTGCCCCTGGCGGCAGAAAACCAGCATTGGAAGTATTCCTTCCCCAAAAGAGGATTGTGTCTTGCTCTTGAGAAGGACTTTGCTGAGCTAACTATACCATCCCACCCAGCAAAACTCAAGTGAAGGTGGTCACAGCCCTAGCCATATTTTTCTTTATCATATTTCTCTGCGGAGTTATCAAGCCCCACCTTTTAAATCACGGCACTGAGAGCATAAGGGCTGATCATATTCATATTAATAGCATACTTAGTGCTGCCTCCAGCTCTTCCATACTGAACAGGTGCCTCTAAATTCACAGGGCTTTTTGCCATTTATCTCTTTGACTCTCAGTGAAGAGCAAATTAAAAATTGCACCACTGAGTACCAAGATACCAGAAACTTCCCTCTAGGCACACTGTCAACAAAAGTGCTGGAAGTGTGCAACAAACAGACAAGAGCCTCAGAATGCCATGTGACTCAGCTCTGTGTTACACAACCAGGTCAGAATGAAGGGACCACAGGAGCAGTTAGTACTGAAGAGAATGACTCCTCAGCCCTGAGATAATATTGCTGCTACCTTGGAAAACTTCATGTTGGCAAAGCAGAAAAACTGGCTGCTTGCAGCTCCCTGAGGGATAAGTTGCATTACCAGATCTTACATCTGGCTGCAGACAGAATAGAAGTCATTTTCTATGCACCCCAGGAAATTCCTAGAATGTTTCCTCTGTGCTGTATTGTATTTTTAGCAAATGTTAGGTAAGTTGAAGTCTCCCATGAGAACAAGGGCAAGCAATCATGTGATTTCTGCCAGATGCTTATAGAATGTTTCATCTGTCTCTTCATCCTGCTTGAGAAGTCTATGGCAGACTCTCACCAGGATGTCACACTCATTGGCCTTCCCCCAAACCTGACCCATAAAGATTCAATATTTTCATTCCCAGTATTGAGCTCTACAACATCAAAACATTTCCTAACATAGATAGCCACCCCTCCATCCTTTCCTATCCCTCCAAAAGGGCTTATAGCTCTCCACTGCAGCTCTCCAGTCCTGAGAATGAGCTTAACATGTTTTGGTGACCAAGCCATAGTTTTCCTGTTGCACAATGGCTTCCAGCTCCTCTTGTTTGTTGCCCATGCTGTCTCCATTACTGCAGATGCACTTCAGCTGGGCTATCAATCACATCCTTGGCCCTGGAATGCTACCCCTAGCTTCATGTCTAGTGAGCTTGTTTTTATCCCCTTCTCCCTTCAAATCTACAGTAAGGTAGTAAAGTACACGTTCTGCTATAAATCTCAACCATTTGTTCAGTTACATGAACTCATGCACAGATTTTAAAATATCTTTTTACTTAAGTGTCCAGGACACAGACTCCAGTTATCCTGAAACATGGGAGTTAAGTGAAACTCATAATGAGGTCATGAAGGTTTTATAATACTTACAGCTCCCTCTCCTTTGAATGAGACTATTAATGAAACCGTAACAATAATAAAATTTAAGCCTACAGTTTAACAATTGCTGCAGTTGTCCAAATGACAGCTTAGAATTCATCCATCATTATTCATAGGTTGCACAAAATGCAGGTGTCAGACAGAGAGTTGGAAAACTGAGAACGTAAAGTGTTGTAACAGTTTCAAGCTACTTCTACATTACCATGCTATATCAGCACTGCCCATAAAAAGATTGTCATATCAGGCTTTCAGATGATATGAAGTTATATAATTGAATTGTGTATAAAAATGAAAATCTTAGTATTTGTCAGGTAACTATTAGCCTAAGTTAGTTTCAGAAAAAGATGAAAGTCTAATGGACTGTTTTGATCATACAGACGTTATGTGACACCAATTCACAAATGCTTTGCAATTGGAGTTTTGGACACTATTTTGGAAGCTTATTGTGGGCATTTTGTAAGAATTGACATGAATTGCCAGTTGAGGAAACCACGTTCCTGGGCTCAGCTGTAAGACTGAGCGGTTCTAAAATATCTGGGAACACTGCTACACTTGCGGTGTATTTAGCACCATTAATGGCACTTTAATTGCTAGCTGACAGGCTGACAGAAGTCTGAATCTTCTTTGATTCAGAAGAAAGCAGAATATTCAAACATTGTGGCAACCAAGAAACAGACAACTTTAATCACACTCAATTTTGTTACAGCAGCTGTTAATATCACTGTAGCACAAATATTTGATGCACCTTTAATAAGTATAAAGAATACTTAACTGATTTATATTTCAGTAAACTCTGCCTAGTCACAAGCTGATAGAATACAAACAGAAAAGAGCAGTGATAGAAAATGAGGAGATGGCAGAGAATAATTGGTTTCTTTGTCTCAGTGTTGATCGTAAAGCTGCTCAGCACACAACTCTCCTCAATGGATTTTCTTGGTTTAACAAAAAACAGGTTGCTTAGAATGTATCTGCAGAGACACTGAAACACAGCTGCGGTGCACCTGCTGAAAAGGTGGTTGATCAACCTCACCTAACTTCATGTAAATGTATTAGTGAAGAGGTGCAAAGAGGGAGCGGACCCCCAGACTGACACATGCCAGCATATATGCTCAGCATTTATTCTGCTTCCTCATTTGCACTTGATCACTTATTATTCCATTTTCATCACTTTTATTATCTATGCTAGCTAGCTGCTATCAATACATTCACGTTTTCAATTTGCTGTCAAAAGAAGCCTCCAAAGAAACAAGTGTCTGGGTGAGATAATACTACTAGGTGCAGTGTATGGGAAAGAAGATGAATTACTTGGATTAAAAATAGATTAAGAAATAAAAAAAAAAACAAAACCACCAAACAGAATATAGGAATAAGCTTTCAATGGTGTGTTGAAAAAACACTGTTACAGAAACTGTTTATTCCATAATCATCAGTTATCTAGGAAATGGAACAAATATTTGAGTGTCAAATGAAGGTGCCAATGGCTGATAAACATGTACCTGTCTTCTTAAACCACAACACAGCACACAAATCCTCCACACAAACAGACTCGATTCAGAACAGTTAAAGTTTTCTCAGAATCTGTCATCATTCTGAAAAGCTGACACAGATCTTCTTGATGTGCAATACCAACAAAAGAAAGCAAAATAAGACTAACAAACACTTGTGACTTCTAAAAACTCTAGCAACTTGAGAAAGCAGAATTTCTTAAGGCTTACCAAAATATATCCTATATATTCTTATCAAGGCGTACCCCTGAGGGCTTCAAGATCCGAAGCAGCTGTACGCATCCCTTGGCACTGCATCAGGACAAGACTAACACACAGCCTGCCGCTGGGTTTTTCTGGAAGTAGAGCTACGCATTTTCAGGGAACTGTGACCCTGGAGAGAAAACAGCAGACCAACATACACCAACTGCAAGAGATTTTGGCAATGTAAAGTTCCCAAAGAATGTGGAAATGGAGGAATCCTAGTACTATTTGAAGCCACCCTGCCAGTAAAAGTACAGTCAATCTCCAAATGGAGTTAACAGAAGTAAAGGTGTTCTGAAATAAAAAGATGTTGCAACATTATGAAGGTTGTTAAGCACTTCTAAATACTTGTGAATGTGTTACTAAGAGAGGTGCTGAATGGAATAACAGTGTTTTTATTTCCAAGAAACAAAGCGAAGGGTGATAGACACAAAAGATAGCTGTCGTTATATGTGTAAAAGGCCTACTGTATAATTTATACAGCATGGACATCTTTTAGCTTAACGTTCAGTTTATGTACTGTCACAATGTCTTTATACATAAAAATTATATATAGCCATCTTTACAGCTTATGTCACAATGTTATAAACAAGGCATTTATGGCAAAGCCAGCAAACCTTTTTGGAAATATTATTCTACTTCCATGTAATAAATATAACGAAAAGGGTACCTTGCACCACGCCTTTACAAACACAGTCAGTCTCTTTGGCTGAGGAGTACACAGAGCAACATATTTGTGAAGCAAATCATTTTTTTAAAAAGCTCAAATACTGGGTATGCTAAAAATGTATCCCATTTTCCAAGAGGAGGGAAAGTTGTAGCCAGGTGCCTTGTTCATCAGCAGCACAGAAGGTAAGGAGTTAACAGTGTAGCAAAAAGCAATAATAAAAACCTCTCTTCATGTGATCCTCTATTGATTTATGTTTTAATTTCCCATTTTTATTTTCCTCTAGAAGATATTATCGGCTTGAAAGATATTATTAAAGAGCTTCTATGCAGAAACAGAGCCTACACCAAGTATTTGAGAAGCCACAGAACTGTCCACTTCTTTTCTGTTGCAGATGTCTACCTCCTAACTGATGAAGAGTCACAGAAAACACAAGTTGTTCTCATCTACTGGGAAGCTGAAGGTCTGCCTAGGATCCCTCTGGCTATACTCAGAACATCCAATCACTCCTCCGCTCAGCATTCACAGACTATTATCTCACAGAAGATATATACAAAGACTGTGTTCCACTTCTATCTCACATGCAACAGAAGTATATGGTTTATAGAATAGCAAACCTTGTGCATGCAAGAAAATAGCTTTTTATTATAGCAATAGTGAAGAATTCCTGTATATAATTATGTTTCCTCCCTTACCTGATTTGTATTAGGTCCTCAGGAGAAGGGCCTATATTTTGCTAGAAGACTGTGCTGATAGTGTACTATATTTTATATTGAACAGGCTATTCACACAAAGCAAATACTAATCTCAAAAGTTGGATGTACAGGGGCAGGTTACGATGCACATCACTAGCAAGTACAATAAACTGTTAGCCAAGCTACTTTCAGAGCCTCCTAATAAGCAGCTCCTGTTCTAGGTCAGAAACAGAAATGCATTCTCAGGTCTAAGACTGTGATCCTTGTTGGAGTCAGCACCGCTTTCAGCCTCAATTATACCAGCACAGCAATGGCAAAATGCATGAGCACGAGGAAGACTCCAGTATGAGCTGTCAAATTCCAGTGGGGAAAAAAAAATAAATCTATCTATTGCAAATACACTCCAATTAAATGACAGAGTACTTGCATATTCATCCAAAAGCTCATGTATTTGGATAGGACATTGTATTTGGAATTAGATAATACATAAGGTCCCTTCCAACTCAAACCACTCTATGATTCTTTGATTCAATGATTTGACTAAGATCTCAAATTAAGCCCTGAGATATCATCCTATGTTCAAGTCACTGCGATGTAAGACTCAATAGCATTTGCATTACTTCACATCGGTACAAACCTTCTGCTTTACAGTTGAACAGAAAAGCAAAACAGTTGCATGAAACAAAATACCATTATCACTCCTAATGAGCTGGTGTATTCTTATCAAGCAGTTTGAACACCCAACAGCAATAAATGAGAAGCAAACATCACTGATAGTTTATTGACATCTGTGACAATGCGCCTGACATCTTAAGTGTCATTAATGTTTTCATCTAAATGCTTAAAATAGAAGCTGTCTATACAACTCCTTCATAGCTTTCTCTGAAGATGCTGGAAATTCACTGTAACCTGTCACAGTTCCAAAGAACCTTCTGTAATAAATCGGGACATAGCATGGGAATGTTAACTTTGCTGATCTTCAGATCTGACTGAGTTTCCCTGGTTTATAGCACTACCGGGAGAAATACCAACATCACAGAGAAGGTACCTGGCAAGTAGGCAATAATGAAAACACAAGAAAGAAGGTCAATACTGGGCAGAAAAACAAAGTTATGTTCTTACAGAAATGTGTTGGTTTCATCTTCTATTATAATTCAAAGCTCATAAGTTCTTAGTTCTTTTTCCATCCTTCTCGTTTACTTTCTTTGTCTTGAGGCCATCCTGCTCTCCACCTCACTACATGGGTAATAACGGAAGCGCTGCAAATCCCAGAATGCTTTAGACAGTTCAGTCACTGAAATCTGAGTTTGTAAGAGGGCAGTTCTATCACTGCAAACTTTTCTAGGCTGCTTTCAGGGCATCCCTCACTACCCAGAGCAATTTCTGAATTAAATGTTACTTCTGTTGGATACAGCCCTTTCTATTCTATCTGTCTGCTGACAATTATTGGATAGCACATTAACACTGTCCCAGAGTCACACATGCCATTAATTAATTATCAAAAGTAGCAGAAAGTTTTAGGTCCGTGCTACTGAGGTATAATGTATGATAAAATCTCAGCAGAAAGATTTTGAAGTGGGCACAAAATTAGCAGAGTTTCTTCCCACTCTTAGCTGCATGGAAAAAAAAAACACAAAACCTTTTAACCTGTATTCACAGAGATAAAAGTCACCCCCAGCATTCAGCTAAACCAAATTAGATTTGGGGACATAAGTTAATTTTTAATGATCTTGCTAAAGGGTTCAATTGCTTCAAATTTACTAAGATTAGGCATTTTTATTTTGTTCAATAAGTTTTTGTTTTTTTTTTTATCTCCCAATTATGTTTTCAAAACCATCATTCAAGGGAAAAAAAACAAAAAAAACCTTTGAAGGAGATTGCAAAGCATTTCACACCTGTCTCTCTTACATACTGTTCTTAAAGTAACCAAGCATCTTCTTTAGTATCATTGATGTAACTGAATCTCAGTGAATGTTTCAGTGATTTCTAAGATAGCACTCAGGACTCTACATCACAGCTGAAGTCATTGGTATGACAACTTTTGCTATCCTTTTACCAATGCCAACAGAACATAAAGTATATTTTGTGTGACAAGAAGGGAATGACTTCGCCTTTGCATAATTCTTTTGCTGCCCAGAAAGTACAATAGATCAAAAGGGTCTTAGGTGGCTCGTCTATTCAAACAGAAGCATTAAATAGATGCATTACTAATCTGTCATTCCCTGTTCATGCTTCATGAGTTGTTAGAATGTCTTTTTTCTCACTGTACCTTCCTTTTTTTTTTCCCCTGAAGAGAAGCTTGATACTGCTTACTGTGTACCCCAAAAAATCATATGCTTAGCATTCCTATTTGACCTCCTGTAACATCCACAGTAACTGAAAATTTCCAAGAAAGATCCCGACTTGTAATGCCTGAGTCACCGAACACATGCAAGCAAGTAAATTACTGAAAAAGAAAAACCTCACATCATAGATACTGGCACGCTTCTTCACATAAGTGTTCTAAAGTAAGACATAAAACTTCCTCATTCTTACAACAAATTGTATCTGAAACATTACTGGAAATTTTAGTAGATTGGGTTTAAAAAGATACAATTTACATTTTGGGAGAAAACTGTTACGCTGTAATAATACCTACAGAGATACTGTAGATACACCTAAGTCCAGCTGAAGACAATTTGATCAATAATAGCAATCCTGGGTTTTTTTTTTTTTTTATATAATTCTTACTGTATCTGTATTCAAAAATCTAGTATCTATAAGAGATGTTTAATACTGCAGAACTTTCAGTTCTGTGAAAGTGAAAGCGGAGTTCTAAAGATTCAAAATATTGTTTTTATTTTCTGTAATTTCTAAGGCAGCATTATAAAAATATTCAGCTTATAAAAACTTTTGCCCTGCCAATCTAAGAAACTTTTTCTCTTGGTCTGACTCCAAACGCTGTTAAAGTTGTGCATCACTGAGATTAATAGTGATGTAAAGGGAGCTGTGAATTTTATTATGAGAATGTACTGATGTATTGTCTAGGGACAGCAATTAAGCACTGGCAAGTATTCCTATGTCCTAATTCCTGGTAACAAGAATTCAGAGCGCTTGAAACTAGTACTTGGGTAGAATGTAAAGTCTGATCTGGAAATCAAGAGCCTCTCACACAACCCCAAGTCCCTACATGCGGTTGGTCTCTCCACTACACTGAAGTTATTTCTGCACTCCAGTTTTACCTAGAAGAGGATCCTGCTGACATTAAAGTTTCTTTGCACAATTTGACATACTACTTTAATTTTGAAAACTCATTTTGCTGTCATTTTATCTATTACTCCAAAACTTCTTTGAGACTTAAAATCCCTTGCAAAAGTCAACCAGCTGGAAAAAGGATTTCATATCTTAAGAGCCACAGCCACACACAGGCCTGCCATGCCAGATGGCTTATGTAGAACATCTATATTCCTCAACCTTCTACAATAACATTTCTCTATCCTAACATCCATCTCCTCCCTCACTAATATTACAGTATCGCTAGTCAGGGAACTAGGGAGGAAAAATACAAACTATCGTCCACTTTAAACTCATTGTTTACTTGTTGCATGTTGCTCAGTAAATCATAGGAGAATTCCTGAGGACTCCCCATGCTTTTCTGCAGACACCAGTGTAATCTGCACAAATCTGGCTGGCAATATGAGTATCTGGGAAGGCACAGGGGTGCTGCACTGCACAGAGAGGTGCAGAGCTATGAGCCGCTGCAAGGCAGCAGCACGGACAGCTTCCGTGGGGCAGCACACAATAATCAGTATTTATTTTGTTTGTTTTGGATCATTAGCAGTGAAGTCAACATATCCCTTGCACACCAGCTGTCAGTTGCTATCTAGAGAATGCTTCACTGGGCACAGAACTATAGAACTGAGAAATAAAAATGAGTCAGTTCAGGTCTTCTCAGGATAAAACTGATTTTTACACAGATCCTGCCTACAGCTTCTTCCATTTGGTTTTAAAAGCCTGATAGCAACAAAGTACCTGATATTCAGTTTACCTTTCCCTTCTTAATTCCATCTCCATTCTCTTAATTACGTTACCATGTACCACACTAATTGGTGTTCACACATGGCCAGTTCAGCTACAACTGGTCAAATTTATTGTCGCATCTCACACAACTTGGGATTTCTCAAAATGCCACTTGTGCTAGTCATGCAATCCCCTATAACAGAGAAAATAGGGAAAATACAACCACTGTTTTCCACGGCTCCTTTTTCCAGTGGCCTGTGCTAAAAGAAAGGCTCTGACTCAATTTGTATTTACCTAATCCCCCCACCTCTCCCCTTTTGCCAAGTAGCTCAAACTACCAGAGATGTATGTAGGCTCCGTCATAACAGAAAAACCTGATGAGTAGAGAGATGCCTTCTGCTCACATCCCAAACACCAACCAGCCACCACCCTAGCTCCTGGCATCCAAGGAAAATTTGCTACTAGCAATGTTGTCTGTGCTGCTCTTATCAGATAATGATACTGTATTTCTCCAAAAAAAGAACAGTCTGCAGATTGAAAAAGCATACAGATATATGGGAATGAATTCTAAAACGAGCTATAACAATTCTGTGGCACTAACATCTACCTCACTACTAATATAATTGTTTCACAGAATAAAGGTATGACTGTGAGCTTATATGATATATCTGCAATGCAGGCAATTGCTAGAACCCATTGTGCAGAACACAAAGCCAAGTGATGCTTCCAGTGTTCTGTGGGCAATTTGTATCTCAGCACAAATCACATCTCAACCTAACACCAAGCAACATACAACTTCTTCCTCGGAAAAATAAGTTATGGAATTCTTGCAAATGTTGAAAAGTGGCAGGGTTCAAAGAGGTGAGAAGTTACTCTCATACAAATACTTTGCCACGACATCAAGCCAGCATCTTGCTCCCTTTGTTTAATTAGCAAGAACAGGACAGTCTCCATTTTAGGATGTCAAAAGAACACAGTACATCTCAGAGAGATGCAGATTAAGATAAGGTCTGTTTCACACACATCAGAGAACAGGGAGTAACAAATGTAGGTTAACAGAGCAACCTTTAAAAAAAAATCTCTAAGCAAACTGACAAGAAAATGACTTTTGCCTGAGATAAGCATGTGGCTTATGGGATCTTCCTATTACTTCTGCACCTCTCTATATTTACCTATGGAAAGCATCTCCTTCATCTGAACAGCTGCAACAGGAGACCAGTTTAGAAATTCTAGGTACATCACACCAGTGCAGAAAGGCAATGCTGATTTGGGGAGTACTGTGTGTATTTTAGCACCACATAAATTTACAGAGTAGGTCCTGATCCAACCCAGGCTTACACAGGCACAAAGTCAGGCACAGGAACAAGGCAGAAATGCTGCTGGCAGAAAGCTGCAGCATGAAGCAGTGCAGCTGCCAGGTAGGACAGATTTTCACCCCTGCAAATACGGTGAAATTTATTTTTGTTTATCACACAAGGTTTCCATGGAACCAATTATCAATGAAAATGCTATTAATGATTAAGCAGGTTGGCATGATTTCAGCACAAGCAAACTAACTTTGTAGAAAAATTAGATAAGACATCAGACAGGTGTCTCACCAGGCACCTCTCCTTGCCTGGCTTGCAGTGTTCTTCACCAATCATTTCAGAAAGTTATTTTATACAGCTGCCTACATCATTTTTTTCAGAGTTTTTCCCTTCCTCTGCATGCAAGATAAACTGAAAAAGCATGAATGAAGGAGCAACAGTTTTAAATACACTTTAAAAATACTTCAATGTCCACCAGACATCTTTTCCAGTCTGCTCTCATAAGGAAACAGCTTGTGAAGACAAGTATTGTAAATCCACTCGGGGGGAGCCACATTGATCTCATTGCTCACCAGACACAGAACCATGGTGCTGGTGTCTCTTTCTTGGAAAACTCCTCAGGGTTTCCCTGTGCAGGCAGGGGGAAGGTCAGGCAGCACGCAGTGAAGGCAGACAACATGGCAGCTTGGTGGTGGCTGCTTCCCTCCCCACACGTAGCTCAGCTTTGAGAGGCCCAGAAGACCACCTTGTTGTACAACACAGCTCCTGCCTGCCTCGCTGAAGCAATCATTTAGCACAGAGAGGCATGTCACAAGAATGCGGTGCTCTGCTGTACATTACCAGCAACCCCAAAGATTTACAGGGCAAATCTGGAGTGCAAGCACTGAACTGCAGCACTGCTAATTGAATAAGTCATAGGGAACGCGCAGGGGAATAGAGAAGGCCTTCAAGCAAATCCCAGCAGTCTTACACACGCCAAGTACTGTATTGCACCACAGATCACACCCCAGAAGTAAGAAAAAATGGCAAAATCCAGATTCAAAGGACTCTACTCCAGTGTCTGTAACTACTGCTAAATAAATAATTCAGCTAATCAAACACCTTCAGCACACTCACTCACCTAAAACTATTTGCACAGCTCTGAACTGCTTGGGTGCTGCTCAAGTGTATTTAAGCACAGAAATCAATCTGCTACTTTCATTTTTTCAAAATGGTTAAGAGATCATTTTATGTAGAATTTAATAAAATACACCTAAGGCTCAGTAAAATGCCATTCATATTTTTACGCTGTATGGTACCATTTTTATTGTGTATGTAATAATTTTTAATTTATTTCTTCATTTAAGATAGCAATGGCTGTTACACATTATTACAACAGACCAAATAGCCACCCTTTTTCCTTCATGCAAATGAAGTATAACATTTCTTTACAAATTTCTGATTACTAGCAGTATTCATTGCCATTGGACTAGATGGAGAACAAAAAGGAAATTCATCTTATGTAATGCATACATAAATCTAATATATTAAAATTAAACTCTAGCCATAAAACACAAATATATTTCACTCCAAGAGGGAAAAAAAAAACCCACAATCAAAAACTAGCAACTAGGAGGTAGAGAAGCATGATGAAATTTTTAAAAATCAAGTAAGAAATGAGCAATAATTAAATGAATAATGCATAACACTAATAAGTATACTGGCCTATACTCATCAGGACAGTAAATAAGTTTAGTCAGCACAGAGTTGCAGATAAAGGTCATGACAAAGTTTCCATCTATACAGACTATAACGGGGCAATAGGGATCCAAAGGAGAGCATGATTCTTATTTGGAGGACTTAAAAACAAATCAGGTGGTTAAACAGCACAATTAACACATGAAAATGGGTAGAATAGGGAGTTCCGACTTCAATGTTGTACCAGGATCCCAAGACATAAATGAGGAAAGCTGTGCAAAGCAGAAAAGCATCTTGAACTGCTCTAAGCTCACTGAATCCCCAGAGACAGGCACCAAGAAAATGTCTAGATGGGTGCATGTCATGCAGTGAGGTACTGCTGGTGTTTCTGAGATGGCAAAACTGCCTTGAACTACCTATTCTTACTAATACAGCAAGTGCCAAACATACCGGGCTTTGATTCGTCAGAGATGATCTCACAGCTTTGCTGGGGTGGATTCTTGTGCTGTGAGTGTTATAGCTGGCACAGTGAGAGTGTATTTGCATTCAAATCATCTGCATTTAAAGTAGGTCTTTCTCATTCACTTCCTTGGAAGTTCCTCTATACAAGAGCAGTTCCAAGTACAAAGCTTGGTATGGGAGACTCTGAGGAACGCCCCGAAATATTCAGACTTGCCTAACATACACCGTGATAAAATGTCACACAGGATTCAAACTCACGTTTATGTAAAGCTCTGGTTACCTTAGTGCCAACCCACTCTTATTTCAAGGCCCAGCCCACTCACTCGTGTTTGACCTGCACCTCAGACACCAAAGCTGACAGACTACAAATTCTAGTTTATAACACAGCATTGCATTTTTTTAAAAAAAGGATATCTTAATTTTAAAATGCAATTTATCATTTGTAAAGATCTGGCAACAGCATAAATGTAAAGCTAAAAGAAAATGATCAGACCACATAAAGTTAATAATGTGATGGTAGCAAGAACATTTAATTGATTTACAGCGCAGCTCAATATATATAAGCACTGTGCTAAGAGCGAAGCTATAAGGTAGCCCATCATTTCTTAGTGGGCCTCCTCAAGAGCTTCATTCACAAGCCTATTAATTAGCTCGGGTCCTTCAGTGTCCACCATTCAGATTTAAATCACTTGTTTCCCATTATGCTGTGTACTATACAGACCCATAAATTTAGGCATTAATTCTTCTATCCGTGGGGCTCCTGAAAGTCAGCTTTAATTATCAGAGGTGAAATTCTCATAATCCTTACAAACAAAAATGATTAAACTACAAAGAAGTAGTAACTCAGGGACAGCATTAAACACTGGGCTACGTTATGGTCAAATTCCATATAGTTTATTCCTCCTAGTAGGAAAGAGCATTTAAGATCAATGTACTTCAAAAAACTCCACAAAACATGGCACCGTTTTTTAGTAAACTTAGATACCACACCAATAAATTTAAGAGCCTTTCAAGTTGTTTAAATGCTGCATTTTTCATTGTACACCTTTTAGACTGTGATTCAGTTCACATAAAAAACATACCAGACAGCATATATGGCTAAAACCGACAGAAATATTTGCTAAATGTGCCACATGCACAAAATAATTACATAAAATTGTGTTTAATTATTCCTAACATATAGCTGTTCATTCAAATTGAATACTTTCACATAAAATGAATTACTGCATTACTTAATGTCAGGTTCCTCACTTATGTTTGAATGTGGCTTTAATCTACATTGCAAGATAATATCCACAGATTGTCAAACTCAACTTCAACAAATAAAATAAAGCAAATGGAATAGGATTAAATAATAACAAACAATTGCAAATAGAATACTCTCTACATTCCTGTGGAACACAGTTGTTTCCTGTTAGAAAAAAGAAAAAAAAAGGAAAAAAAAGAAAATATACTATGATTCAAACAAACTCAAAGGGAAGATAAATGTCCATGAAATGCAGAAAAAGAGCCTGTCTACTTGGGAATAGCATAGGAATGTTGTCAAGGCCTACAGGGATGCAACAAGGAAGGCTAAAACCCACTTGGAAATAAATCTGGCAAAGGAACTCTGCAGAGTAGGACCTGAGGATCCTGCTGAACAAGAGGCCAGCCATGAGCCAGCAGTGTGCCCTTGTGGCCAAGAAAGCCAGCAGTATCCTGGGGAGGATTAGAAAGAGCAGGGCCAGCAGGGAAAAGGCAGGTGACTCTCCCACTCTGCTTTGCCCTGGTGAGGACACATCTGGAGCACAGCGTACAGTTCTGGGCTTCCCCAATCAAAAAACACACTAGAAAGTGTGTGATCTACTAGAAAGAATCCAGCAGAAGGCCACCAAAATGATAAAGGGCCTGGAGCACCTCTCATACAAGGAAAGGCTGTGAGATCAAGGACTCTTCAGTCTGGAGAAGGGAAGGAGGGATCTCATCACTGTTTATAAATATCTGAAGTACGGGAGTCGAGTCAATGGGAGTGGGCAATTTCCAATGGCAATCAACAGAACATGAGATATTCCATACTAACACAAGGAAGAACTTCACTGTCAGAGTGACAGAACACTGGAACAGGCTGCCCAGATAGCTCAGGGAGTCACAGAACCATAGAATCACCAAGGTTGGAAAAGACCTTCAAGATCATCTAGTCCAACCACCCACCTATCACCAATAGTACTCACTAAACCATGTCCCTCAACACAAAATCCAAATGATCCTTGAACACCTCCAGGGTCGGTGACTCCACCATTTCCCTGGCAGCCCATTCCAGTGCTTGACCACTCTTTCACAAAAGCAATATTTCCTAACGTCCAGCCTAAACCTCCCCTAAATCTCCTGAAGCCATTAAGTTTCCTCCCTCTGCAAAGAAATTCGAGCCCCTCCTGGATGCTTTCATGTGTGACCTACTATAAGGAACTTGCTTTAGGAGAGGGTTGTACTCAATGATCTCCAGAAGTCCCTTTCAAACCTTACATTTCTGTGATTCTGTGATATCCCCATAACAATTTGACTAAACAATTCTATAGCAATTTAAAATAACGTCTGCAAATGAATCTGACAAGCAAGGAAGAAAAAATGTTCTTGTTCCATTTCAAGTCATATTTGCTTTGCCACACAAACAAAAAAAAAATTGAAATTTCAGTTTTAAACCAGAGAGACATCATCATCTGTGATTTGTGATACCTTCAGGAATAGAAGAACAGCACTATCTTAGGCTCACATCCAGCACTGACTAAGGTTCACATGTATTTCATTTAGATTTACTTGTCCATTATTTAACT
The DNA here is from genome assembly GCA_035772895.1 of Perdix hodgsoniae. Classification (NCBI taxonomy): domain Eukaryota; kingdom Metazoa; phylum Chordata; class Aves; order Galliformes; family Phasianidae; genus Perdix; species Perdix hodgsoniae. Next base: position 2,980,439 of record JAPSGF010000031.1, read on the forward strand.
CTTACTTTTTTTTTTTTTTTTTTGAAATAAGAACACCCCTAGAACAGCAAAATCCCACTTTTTACCAACCTTGCTATTAAAAAAAAAACCAGCAAAAACCAACAGCATGGAATCCTACGCCTTCCATACATAGACATAGCCTGGTTAGGGCATTCATCCTCACAAATTATCTGTCAGATAAAGATTTAGAAAAATAGATTAATAATAGATGCTGATAGAAAGAACTTCCTTATTACATTATATAAGATAGAAAAACATACATCCTTGGTGGCTTACATTATGGTATAAAGCCTTCAGCTGGCAGTTTTAGAATTAAGAACAAAGCATACTTACTGAGGCATTGTATGCAACGGAGAGAAATGAAATAATTTAACTTCATCACTTAAATGAACTGAAGGATTTTTATCACCTAAATGAAAACTAGATTTCAGATGCAATGAAATCCACAATTCATTGGGTCAGCACTGTGCTGAAGACAACTAAATCTTGCAGGTGAGGAGGAAAGTGCTTATTGCATTATTGCTGAATTATAGAGGAAGCATTGCATCAACTCATTGCTGGGTAGCGCTTAGGAAGTCCTAAGAAGAGACAAATTGAAAGAGATAAAAAGCTATATCCTGCTATGAAGCTTAATGCAAAATTCCCATGGATGCCAATAGATAACTGTCACAGTGTAGCAGGTTTGGGGCCAAAGGCAGAACTACTAATGATTCCTGGAAGATTATGTCAGCTTTTGAGATTCCGAAATTAAAACACTTCATAATTATGACTACTATGAGAGAACCATGAAAAGTTTGGTTACATCCACAAACTGTGTATAATGAGGCTTTGTAAATTAATGTACAGATGAGATATTTCACGTGTCTGACCCAGGCAGAAGAATCCTGAGGTGGTTCGTGTACGATTTCACATACTTTCCACTGTCACCTGCTACGTTCAGCAAAATCATTTATTGTCTCTCACTCTACCAGTTTATTAAATATCAAGGGCAAAGAATATGTAGCATGTTTCACCAGCTAATAAAGTTTATAAAGCACTAGGGGATCTACTTGGATGAGAATCATCACAAAAATGCAAGACTTAATCAAACCAAAACCAGCTGCTAATGCCAGAGAGATGTAAAACTCATTTAGAAATTAGAAGGGGTGGCTGAGCAAGCAGACAAATTTGAAAAACTGTGTTAGGAGACATAGATACAAAGACTTCTAACCTACGTTAAGGTCAGGCTTTTAAGGTTTAAAAAAAATAATACTGTGAAATGCATCTGAGTTGAGTAGTGGAATGGATACTCAGAAGCATGCATGCGCTCTGCTGATTGTTAAGAATTTACAAAAGAGGGAATGAGAGGTTCCATTGTAGAATATTTGTTTCAAATTAAACCTTCAAACATTCGAGTTCTATCAAAATTATAAGCTAGGAATGAAAATAGAGGTGACAAAATTTGCAAACTTAGAGTGTTGTATAATGCAGTGATCATTGAAATGCAAGCTAGTCAGAGCAGATACACTAGACACACTAGAGGTAATGTTGTTTATTTAGAACCCTTCTGGCCTAAGTGACACATGCAAAAGGCAACTTAACAAAAACATATCTGTATGAAACATCACTTTCTTAATGTCAGTCCAGCATTAATATTCAAGAAGAGCAAGCAAATGAAGACACTGGTTTTACTGCACGTCATACATCCACTGATTTAGGTGGGTTTTTTTGGTAAGGAAAAAAAAGGGCGATGTAACCAGTGTAATTACAGTGCCATCTAGTGAAGATGAGGATTCTGAATGAAGATGGCTGATGGGAGAAATCCCTGCAGACCACACCACCATCACCTGCCCCAGGAAGGAGAAAGATACTCCAATGGGGCCCAGGTAGCTAGGGAGAGCTTCTTGCTCAGAGTTAGGGGATCTGGTTCAGAGAGTGATTAGAAAAACAATTCCACTCTTGTATTTGGGTGAATTGTTGCTCCGAATATCAGAGGCATTCATTTAGCACTTCCCAGTATCTACACACAATTTCCATTCTGCATCCCAGTACTCTGAACAAATACAGACAGTCCAGTTTCACCAAGAGTGCAGTGGAAACACACCCTCCCAGCAGGCCCATGTGGGCCTCACTCTTGCTTGCTTTACCCATCACAGCTCACTTTTTGATGTTAGAGCCCTGCAGCCTGAGAGATACAAGCAATGAATCAGACTTGCTTTGCATGAAATGAGAAAATTCCTCTTGAAATCACAAATCAGGAATGGTACATTTTCTCCCTCCCGCCTACACACCAGCACGCACCCCCACACTTCCATTTTATTTTATCAGAGAAGTAATTGATACAATTGCCACCTGCCTAACAACCACACTGTATGCAGAAATGTTTTCTATACCAGTTTACTTCCTTAAAGTTTTTCATGGAATGATAGCTACATAAAAATAATCTCTAGGTCCAACATGGCTTTGCCACATGAGCCTAACGTCCAAAAGCCAAAATAATGAACGAAGATCCATTTGATCTGTCTATCCTGAGCTGGTCAGAGACTTGTTTTAGGCTCTGCTTAAACTGTGTGAATGGCTCTTGCTCATGAAGATGTGCTGGCTGCCATTGAGCACTGTGATCTGCCCTGCCTCATACATGACTGGTCATGGCATATTCTGTGGAGAGCTGCAGGGAGATAGCACAGGAGCAGTTCCAGTGGCATCTTTTCAGCAGCTGGGAATGCCCAGCATAGCTGGTCTTGGCTCCAGTGTGCCTGAATAAGCAACGCAGAGGGATAAGGACCAGTTGCAAGTCTGTGCTGCTCTTGACTTTGGCCACATCTTTGTTTCAGCTGCTCACTTGTAGGATACAAGCAGATTTATGAGGTTCATACTCTGGATGTATGTAAATTAGATTTGGGCACTTGAAACTACCCTATACAGATCCAAGGAAAAAATCCAGCTTTTCTGTTCTTCCCCAGCTCCTTCTACTTACGCATCAGTATACAGAGGTCCCAACATAAATCCCAAACCCTTTGTTTTGCCTCTTATGGTTCCCTGGCGTCATATTACAATAGCTTTGATTAAAATACAAACCAAGTGAGTAATTGCCGGCTTTTTCATTTTACAGTGTCAGTTTGTCATTGTAATGGATATGCTGGAACATGAATGTCTCTTAATGAATTAAAGGAAATGCATATTTAGAAGGACTTAAAACTGCCCATGACCAGCAACCTCATACACTCACACAAAAATGAGAGAGGGAGAACAACTACTCTTGTCAGTGATGCAAACTCCCAATAAAAATGATGGATTGTATGTCCCACTGACTGCAACTCTCAAAGAGCCCAGTGGCTTCAGTGAATATCATTAAATAGAAGTTTTGTGTACTTATTTTGAGCAGGCCCTTCCATCCAAGCATCATGCTGCATAAAGTTGGGAGGTTTTGAAGTTTTGTGTGTGTTTGTTTGTTTTTTACTACAGTTCAACAAAAAATAGAAAGGAAAATCCACTGCTAATATTGTTTTTCCCCTTCAATCTATAATAGAAAACAGAAAAACCACAATGTCACCATTATAGTCATGCCACAGAGTATTTATGCATCCTTGTCAATACTGTTAGCTATTATTCGTCAAATAATATGTACCGGATTAAATTGAATTTGAAGTAGAACACCACTTTTCCCTTCCACTTTATACAGGAAAATCACATGCATATTTGTGTACAAAAAGTGATAAAAGCAGAAATGAATGCAAATTTCATCCCTTTTAGGGAAGTCATTTCCAGGCATATGAAAAGAAACAGAGAATAAAGGGAAAGACTAGAAACTTTTTTTTTTTCTTCTATAAAGCAGGAGCACTTTTCTCTGTGGCCCCATTGTCTCTTGGTACAAACAGGATTCCTAAAGGCTGCTGGTTTTGGTGGGCTCCACTTTGCCATGGCAAAGCACATTCTCCAGCTGAAAAAGGCAGACATAACAACACACTGAGCTGTTTTATGCAGCTGTAATTCTTGCTCAGACTTCCTTGGCAATTTGCCACACTACACTGGCAGAATGACTCCAATCTTTCTCCCGATTTTAACTTAAATCCTCAGATGTGACAAGCACCTGCAATTCATCATGATTAGAAAGTGGAAAATATTCCGTAATTCTTCTATTCCAGCCCTGAGTTTGTAAGCTTAATCTACAGACTTCAATATTTTTTCTTAGCATTCATACACTGGCCTTTTAGAAAAGCATTCTCCATTTCTGGGAGACCCAGCTCTGGCTGGGCATTGGCAAACAGCACAACAGGCAATGGCTGGGGAAAATGGGAAATACACAGTTACACTTTGCATCTTTTGTCTGTAGAGCTCCACCTGCACAGACTAAGCATACTCCATGATGATGTCCTCCTGCTACTTTCTTCCACACTCAAAACCCCTCTCTTTGGATTGCCAGCTCTTCAATAGTGTCAACACAGAATCACAGAATCACCAGCGTTGGAAGGGACCTCAAGGATCATGAATCTCCAACCCCCCTGCCACATGCAGGGCCACCAACCTCCCCATTTAATGCTAGACCAGGCTGCCCATCGCCCTATCCAGTCTGGCCTTGAACACCTCCAGGGACGGGGCATCCACAACCTCTCCACTGTAGCCCTAAATTTTATTTAAATTGCTATTTACTCACACTGATGACTAAGTTGAATAAGACTCCAATTCAGCAAGCACTTATGCACCCACTTGATTGAAGTATGCACGTGGCCCACTTAACCTCAGTGAAGTAAAGCAGCATGTGGGTAAGTGTAGGGTAAGGCTGAACACAAAGTGCTATTACTGGATACTGCCATGCAATCATATGCAGTATTGCTTTACTTTCGGTGACAAAACTTAATTTGTTGTTTCTCCACAGGAACATCCGTATGCACACCCCTTACCCTTTTATGCCAAGCAAAACCTCAATACAGGCTCTGTTCAAACGATCCCTTCGCAACCAATAATTTTATAACTTTTGCAAAAATATCTCAGTCCCCCAATCATTTCTATTTGGCAAATCATTTATAAGATATGCAGGAAATAAATGTACTTCAAAAGATTTACCTCCCTTCACTTGCATTTGGTTTTCTGCTAAAATCAGTGATTTTTTTTTTTTTTTTTGCAAAAGCAGTATGTTCAATAAGTATAAATTGACTCTACTTCCATTTTTTAGCAGAAGAATGTATGTTAAGAAATAAAATAGCAAGCAATTGTTCCTTCTGCTTGCTATTCATTGCTTGAATACTGAAAGTCTCTTTATGAATAACACAAATTGATGTTCTTGTCAGAAGCAACAATATTTACAGAATGTATGTTACATTAAAGAGGAAATTGAAAGTAAAGATGTGATTTCACTAAAAGAGACACTGAAACATGCAGACAATCTCACCCTTGCAGAGTCTGTTCACCTTTTGTCAAGATTTGTTTTGCTTAGTATTCATAAATCTTTTGTGTTTGATGTTCACTATTTAAATCAGTTATTATCTGTCAAAGTAGGTATTCACAAACGTGTAACATCAGAAAGAAATAAACAGAAGAAAACTATAAAGCATAACAAAAATCTGGGATTTTTCATAAGCTATAGAAAGTCTCCACTAGTCAACTGAGGATTTTTTTTGAAGGAAAATGGAGGAAAATGTTCTGAAACTGAAATGCAGAACTAAAACATCTAATCAGATTCACTGAAGTCTTTCAGCCTAGCTCAGGATCTACTACAGGCTCCATTAGTGCAGCAGCTCCGTGCCAAATGCCGTCATGAAAATTGGCATAGAGCTGATCATAGTGCAGACTGCAAAGGTCACATCAGTATCAGTGAGCACGAGAGGAAACATCATCTGACTAAATGCAGCTCCATGATTTCAACCTACTGATGGGGTTTTATTCATTCCAATATTCTGTTTGAAAAAAAAAAAGTTCATTTCTCTTCAAGTAATTCCAGGAGTCGTGAAAGAAGAAAGATGCACTCAGCACACAGTTCTTAGAGTGAGTAGAAAATGGTTACATGTTATAACTCACTTGGAAACAAAAACATACACTTCAGGCCAAGTGTGTTACACTCCCTGCAGCCACTTTTATCACAAGTCAAAACTCGTGATAAAATCCAGATCATGTCATCTTCCTTCCCTACATGGAAATGACATCCATCAAAACATACTGGATGCACCCAGTTACAATCTAGCTTTTATTTTATTTTTTTTTTTTTTTACAGAATCCAAACCACCTTTCTGAGAAGCCCTTACTGCACTCTGACCAAAGGAATGGGGCTGAGAACTCTGGAGCCAGAGGCCTGCAAGCACTGCACGCTGCCAGCAGGGCCTTCTCCACCAAGGAGCCACCAACCCTCTGCAAGGAAGCAGGGAGTTGGGCTGGGGGATTCTCTGGCAGCCATGAACAGACTACACAGATGGAGAGAAAAAAAGAAGGGAAGAAAAAAAAAGTGAAAAACAAATTTCTAAATGAGGATTTTGAAATGAATGACCGACTTGCTGATACAGACCGCTTCACAGAATGCACACAGTACACGTTAACAAAATACACTCCTGTGTAACCAGACTCCTTTCACTCCCCAACATACCTAAGGCACATAATAGAAAGTAGTGAGTAAAATAAATGAATAAGCAAAACCAAAAAGATAACGAAACATCAAACAACCAACCAAAACAAAAAAAAACCAACCCACAACACTAGAGAATGAGGGAAGGTGTGTTTAGTTTTCTTTTTGTTTGTCTGGTCAAATGCTGCACTGTTTTAGAATATTCTAACTGCCGAGCGTAGGCAGAGGGGCCATGCATGAACAGAGAGATGATGCTTCAAACAGGTTTTTTCCTCTTATGATTACATTCAAAGCAGACAATTATGCAAATAAAAAGAAGGAAAATTCCATAGAGGAAAATACTTCTCTCTCACAGGAATGAAAACTGTATTAATCACACGGCTCTGGGGAATTTGGTATGGAGCACTACTAGTGACAAAAGATATAGAACAATCCAAAAGCATTGCAACTGTCATATACACCCATTAATACTCTTTTCTCCTAAACGTTACATTTCTCATTTCTTTCCTCAACGGTAGAGAAAAATGGCTTATGGGGAAGGAAGGAAGGCAAAGAAAGCAAATTAAATGCAATTCTGACAGGTAGGCAAAAAGCAAGGCGTGCTTCAAGCCAGGACAGCTTCAGGGATTTGAATGGATTTATATTATCTAATAACGGAAGTACTGTGCTGTGATTTTGGATAGATTTACTGAAAAGGGTATTCTCAGGGCTGAAAGAAAATGCATAGTTACCCAGGAAATAAGGATATTGCAATAAATGGTTCTAATTTGTTCTTATGCTGTGGCTGCAAAATTATCTATTTAACAGTGAAAACAAGACTCGTGAGGGGATTTTTGTGTGTGCTGGTTATTTTATTTTGAGGTTTTGTTTTGTTTGTCTCATTTTTTGTTGTTTTTTTTTGTTGTTGTTGTTTTTTAAGAATGCCTCAAAACTTCATGCTCTTCAGCAGGCACTTTCCAGAACTGACACTGGCAGGCTCACACCTCTCTTGGCAAGAGTTGGTAAACTGAACTGATGTCTATGGCACTCTTCCTTCTGGCTGTGTAAGTCTAATGGTAGCATGAAAGATATTAAAAAGTCCCACTTTTTACAATAAGTCAGCACTGCAGAGTCAAATGGCCCTTGACTAAAAAGATAACTAAAATACCATCAGGAGGTGAAGGTTAAAACTCACTATTGTATGGAACTGTTGACACTAATAATTCCATTTAAAAAACCACTCTGTTCTACCAGCACTTTTGACACTGCCGTTATGGAATTCTGCCTTCATCTTTAGTTCCTCAAGCAATGCATTCTACTTCAGACTAAAGATAGATGTCTCTACATATATTCTCTCATCCTTGTCACTGCCAATACACCCAGACCTCTGCATCAGAAGAACTTGTTCTGCACATCAAATTTGGCCCTTTTTTACATCTGGTCTTCTGCAAGTCATGTTCTCATCACTCTGATAGCTCATCCCAATCTCTGCATCCATATCAATACTTGTGGCTGAACCTATCATCTCCTTCCTAAAAGAGCTCTTCACATCACACTGTAAATCAGGACCATTTCTTTTGTTTATATAGCCACCTCCCCTTCATTTGCAGCTTGCTTGCCCCTATACTTAACAGAACTACTTACCCAACAGAAGTAGCAGAATAGCCATTCTCAAAAACTACCTAAAATCCCTGGTGACCAGTATTCCATCCAGTGACAATGGAAACACTGTTTGCAGGACTTTCAACACAGCCCGGAAAAAAATGTATGCTGTCCAAGAACAGTTCTTGCAGCAGAGAAACAGAGATTCTAATTTAGGAATGTGTTTCTGTTATATCAAAGCCAATATCTGCTTTATAAAAATGATTCCCCTCCTACCAAGCTGCTGACCGGTATATATATTCTGTTTCTTTTCACTAAAGCTTGGTATCACACTGTGTTTTCACGTTGAGATGAAAATTGGAAAATAGCTATACAGGCTTATTCTGTCATCTTGACAATCTGTCATTTTCCTGTAATATTTTAATCAACTTCCCATACTTTCAACATTAACAACTTCTGACAAACATTTCTTCTCCCATGAAGATAACATCCTCAGAAATGACCTTACACTGTGTCTGAGGCTTGGAACATGAATTTATTTCTTTTTATCACTTCATACTAAAAAGGAAGAAAATGAACCATTATTAAAAAGGGCTTTCCATCCCTCCCTTTTAATTCTCCTTAGGAATAACAGTTTCTTTTTCTTTTATCTCCTCACTCTGAACTACAGGTGCAGTCTTATTATATTGCTTGCTGATGCCTTTGAGAATAATATTTTAGCTCAAACATATTCTTTAAACCAATGAAAATGAATGAAATTAGTACCTCCTGGCAGAATAAATTAAATAAAATATACAATAAGAATTCTCACACATTTTTCTCTGTACAAAACCATCCCTATTCTATCTCTGACATTCAAACAAACGATTTTAACCCACTAAAATAAAAACCGATACTTCCATTTTTTTCTGTTTAATTTTTTCTCGAATGACAATATTCAAGAAAAAAAAGCAATACTCTTTTCCCATAGGAAAGGAAAGCAGAGGATTCTCATTTACAGTTTAAAGAACTGTATATGTTAAAAGTATTGTTTTTCAGCACTGAAAACTGAACTTCTTACCCATAGACAAAACAAAGTCAATTGTGAAAAAGCAATTCACAGGGCTACACAAATATGTTTCTGCCTTGATTGTGGTATTTCTACGAGTAGAAGTTTGCACACATTCTGACTAAAACATGAATAAGGACCTCCCAGATTTCCAATAAACTGAGTAATCTCCAAGAATCAAAGCGGAGCATACATGCACATTTAAAATGAGACACTGAGTATTCAATAACACTGCCATTTGTTGCCATTTGCTTTTATTCTAGATAAAATTGGGCTTTGTGCCAGTTCTTGCTGTTAAGTGTTCAGCATCGCCTCCAGCACCCTTGCTTATAGATTCTGAAGTGTGTGTTATGAAGCTTTCCCAATTGACCCACAATAAATAAAAAGGAAGTTGACTCAGAATAAAGGTCAAACTGCATTAGAAACTCCTTAGTCAGATAAATAAATTGCAAAAATGAGCTTTTTGACAACTGCTGATTCTATAGTACCAACAATCCAATCTATGTGATAGCCATAAACCCAAATGAAATTGGGTTCTTCAGGAAGCAGTAAGGTTGCACTACTGCCATTAATGGTAGCACACACTAGACCTAGGTCAGGCAGTAGTCCCAAAGCATTCCCTACCGTTGCCTCTCTCTTCTATCAAACTATCAGAAGGGAAGGCGATTTGCGTATCTCTCAGGAGCTCCGTTTTTACTTGGGGGAGAAAAAAAAAAGGTGGGAATTAAGGACCAGAAAAATAAGGAAAGCATTCAGACCTGCTTTCCTTTGCTCCTTGCTCCCTGCTGCGGAGAACTGGGGGCTCTGTGCTGGGCACTGCTGCACAGCGTTCATCACCTGCTGCCAAACAGGTAGCAAAAACAAACCAGAAAATGTATCCCAGCAACAACAAAAATCAATGGCAAATGCAAGGTCACTTGTAGGTCCCCAGTTAAAACTCAGACCTGAAACACCTCCTTTTAATGGAAAAAAAAGTAGCATATGTGGTAAGATTTTTATTATTATTATTTTTTACTTTTTGATGGTAGTAGTCTTCATGAAGACCTGTAAAAAGCATCTATTGTTTAAGATGATGTTAAATATGGAACATGAGTGAGCCCACGTTTTCCTCCTAGGACTTAAAACAAATTAAAAAAGTTTTGTCCTATTTTTTGTTTTAATTAGAATCGTCTGCTCCCCAGCAGGTAGAAGGACACTGCCTGCAGGAGCCTTTTTGTTGGCTAAAAAACTTGTTTTAAGTAATCAGTTTTATAATTAGAGAGCTCTTTACTTTTTAAAGGAACTCATTATTGCTATATTTCACTGATTGATCCATACTCTCAAAGCAATTTAAAATTTTCAAATGCATTCTGTGAACCACACAGAATAAAATTTTCAATATGAATATTTAGAAAATGTTGTCTTTAAACTCCAGTCTGTAATTCTCTAGCAGTTTATGCAAATCTACATGGAACTGGAAAATGAAAACATCAAGTTATACATAACACTCCACTGCTTGTCAGATTTGCAATGCTATCACAATGGAATGGGTCTGTTTGATGTAGTAAGTACTCATCTCACATTCTGCGATGCTTCTGCATGGTCTTGCAATCAGACAAACAAGATCTACACATGTTCAGGAGGAAGGAAAAAAAAAACAAAACAAAAAGGTGAGATTTCCCTGGATGACTTTATTTCGTGTGGTGACACCGCTCTTTTTCCTGAGGTTTCCCAGGTTGTTATGTCCATGAAATCCCACTAATCATATGAAAAGATACTCTTCTGATACGCAGTTGAAAAGAAAATCATCTTTACTCAATATTAATGATTAGCACAGATTTGAAACTGTTACAGAATGAGTTACTACTAACTTTGTACTCTGCCAAGTTTTCTCATGCCTCAAACAGAGCTGATAAATGATCCAGCAATTTCTAATAATGAAATGTGAGGAGGAGGGAGAAGAATGAGCGAGAGATGATAGAAGGGTGGATACGTGTCAACTGCTCAAAAGTTTCCCTTATTCGGTTATACTTCAAGTGAAATTCTGCCTCCAGTGAGGTCAGCATACAACTCAATGAGCTCAATAGTGTCAGTATTTCAGCCCTGACCTCCATCCTCTTGTGCTTCTAATAGGCAGTTTGTTCCTTTCTCTCTGACCAGCTCAGGTGCCATTTCATTTCCAAGCCAGCTGTAGCTCATAGGCTGACCCCATTCTTCTACATGTTGGAAACAAAATTGATTCTTGCACTGCCACAGCAATCCAGTCTGGTATTTATAGGCTCTATTACAGTGTCAGACCATTTTACAAACTGAAATGACATCACCAGCAACTGAAACTGATTTTTTTTTTTTTAAACAGAAATCATAAGTATAAGTAAGTAAGGTCCCATTCACTTGGCATTAAAGTACAAAGTAGACCTCAGTGAGAGCTGGGTCAAGCCCAAAAATCATGCAGGATGCTTACACAATACTTACAGGAGGAAGGGAATACTTATTTCAGCTCGGACATTTATAAGAATAAAGGCAGGTCACCTCACCAGAGGGCATGAGGACAACTACATCACTGCTCATACACTCTTATGTAAATTTGATGGGATCTTCATGTGGACAAGTGATCCCTTCAATTTATTCAGAGAGTACTCATTCTGTGCTCCCACACAGACAATCTCCTATCAGCATCAGCACAATGAACGTGCTCTTTCAGAGCAATTCCTTCAAGATAATGAATTACAATATTTGAAGGTCTGTTTCCCTACTCTGTTCTTTCCTATTTCCATTTTTTTTGAAGAGGAATGGATTTTGCTATTTCAGCATTTACTCATTTTTCGGTGCATTAAGTATTTTAAGGCTCCTCTTTCCTCCTTCCACACAAACGAGTACTTAACTTACTTTGCATTAAGAAATTTATTTTCTGTCTCAAGCTGTGGAAACAACTCCCTTTGAGAATTATTTATACCTTTCTTGGCACCTGTGATTTATTTTTTAATTGCTTCCTTAGGTCAAGATGCTGCCACCAGTGTGCCTACATTTACCGTGTGCATTACTTTAATCTTTTTTAAGTTATATGGAAAACAACTTTTTTTTCTGCTGGAGGGGGAAGTCAAGATAGATAGAGAAATCAATTATTAATCAGTATTAACCCGAAATAAAACAAAACCAAGCCTACAAGAGGCATCTTAGAGACTCAAGTGTTCTCAAGTGAATTAATTCATACCAGCTAATATTCTTCCAACAGACTCTCTCACAGATAAATAAAACTACATGGAGATGGAAACCTAAGTCTTCAGAGCTACTGAGGTCCCTTATCTTCAAGATTAAAAAAACACACTTAGAGTTGTCAAAAAAAGAAAAAAAAATCTCCAATGTGACACAGAAAAGGTCTATATGAAAACAAAGATCATAGCAAGACCTGCCAAATGTTAAACTCCAGTTGATCTCAACCTACTGGTCCATTCCTTCAAATTTCATAAACTGCTCTATTTACAGAAGTAGGGGACTCTAAACACAGTAGAATAAATACAGATTTCAGTAGGCGCAGATAAATGCACACTTTGTTATTCCCTGCATTTTTATTAATAAATTTGAAGAACACACATGCAAAAACCCTAGAAAAAACCACTAGCTCTCAATCCTACACATTTATTACATGGATAATAGGAGAGAGCTCATAATCGTCCATAAACCAATTTATGGCATCTGCTAAGAAGCAACATACTGAGAAAAAGTCAGCCCAGAATTGCTGTAAATGTGATCTGCTGATGTTATACTCACTGTGTTTTATGTCTACAAAAAGGAAACAACCAAAACAACCACTGAAAAAATGGCTCATCTCTTAAGCACCCCATGATAACTTTGCACTAGAGGTCTCTTAAAAAAAATTATTATTATAATAACTAGTTCAGTCATTATTGCAGAGTAATATGACTTTTTTTTTTTTCATTTCTTTTTTTTTTTTTTAACCAACTCTGCACTGTCAGTTGAAGCTATTTCTTCTTTCATTCAAGGGCTTTATCTCATGGGCTTGACCTTGCAGAAAGAAGTCAATCTTTACCACCACGCTGAATGTCAGAGCTGATTCCGCTGTGGCTGACAAAGCACTAATGCAGCCACTAGGAGCTGTAGCTTATGTTGGAGAGGGATTCCATTATGACAGCATAGTCAATTTTGCTGCAAAGACAAACCCTGGAAAAACATGTCAATGAGGCTTATGTTGCTCTTAAAGTGGCTTATGTTGTTCTTATAAAAGCTTCTCTACTCATAGTGCCCCCAGAGTGAAATTCTGGAAATATAAAGCAGCATTTTACCATCACCAGTTTTTCCTGTATCCACCATCCTTGCACATACTTCCCGTATCTGGCATAACACTGGCTGAAATTGACAGACAGAACACAAGGTAACTTCTTTGTTCCAAAGTACTATTCATTTTTAATTCAGACGAAGAATTAATTACTGTTAGTCCTGCTACACTATGTTCATGCTCTATTTTACATTACACTATGTTCATTCTATGTACATTCTACATTACACTATGTTCATGCTCTATTCCATTCTTGAAACAAACAAGGCTGGTGTTACTTTTTGTAAATTTTAGATGGAAGACACGAAGACACCCCTCATACGCTAGTGATGGCAAAGGGACATCAATTTGAGATTAGTGGAACTGTTAGTTTTAACCCTACATTGCTTTCATTCTTGACTGTAAAATGTCTGCCAACATTCTGCCTGCTCCTATGGCACCTCTTTACACTCCTTCATAAAGAAAGCAAACAAGGCTCCATCACTAAATTCATCAGTAGAACAGGTAGGAACAGGAGATTATTTCAAGTTGAAGTATCGGTTACCTACACCAGACATAGTGTGGTGACTGAAGGTAGTGTTCTCTAAGAGATTACCTGTATCAGGAAGCAAAAGGAACTGGACATTGTGGCTACCTAGTTTTGTAGGTGTGTGTGAGTAGCTTGAAGAATAAGCAATAGAGTGCAACAGTCCTTTAAACTTCTCACCGAGGGTGCTTGCCAATGAAGCCCTAATTATTATCCAGTCCAAAAGTTAATGGCCATTTCTCCCACAGTAAGTCAAGTTACTATTACAATTAAAATTGACTTAGCTTTGGGAAAGTTCCATCAGGCAAAGTCAGCTAAGAGTAACAAGACAATAAAATTAAATACAGGAAATATCTGCAGCTGTTGTGGGAAGTAAAATGAATACAAGTAATATGAAGGCTCCCCAGGAGGCTATGTTAAGTTTAAAGACATAAAGGATCCCACATCTCAGACATTCAAAGCAAGAAAATTAACAGGCAAGAACCTTGTCCTTTTTAGGAAACCCTTAAACAAGTGCTGGCTTTAAGACACTGTTTCTTAAAGCACTGAAGGTCAGATTCATTTGGGAAGAAACAAAGTATTTATAGTGAGGGATATAGGAAACTGTCCCACAGAAATATGCATGTAATTAAGTGAATGAGAAGCAGAAAAAGCATAGCATAGTTTCCAGCTGTGATACAGTAGCTCCTGAAGTTACACAAACAGAGATGAGTAAATGCAGCTCTCCCCTCAGAAAGTCTGCCTTCACAACTTGGCCATGGTAGAACATGTCCTAAAGGGAGAGACATGAAAGAGACCCACTCTAACACAGACACAAAACCAGCAAGGTCTCAAGGTGAAATGTGAGTGGATATGCACAGGTACCTCCTGTGTCACTGTATCTGCAAATACTTTTCTCACTTTGCCTAACTCAACTTTCAAAACAGTTCAGTGTCTTGACTCCTTCTTTTTACCTCTAAAACTATATTAATTTCCAGCCTAAACACATTTAAGTGCATTTCCAATGCATATGGTATTACAATCTTCTGTTCATACATCTTTTCCCCTTCTCCACAAGTCTACACTCAACAGACCACATTTACCATAAACAATCCTATTGGTTCCTGTGCTTCGTTAATCTAGGCAAAACGAGCATCTTATAGAGCATGTCCATGCAGCATGTTCATACAGAGCACTGAGCAGAGATCCCAGAACAAGTACCAAAACAGCTTGCTTCCAAACTAGGCGATGTGCAACCACCCAGAAGCAGCACAGGGCCTGGCCCACAGCAGGGAAGCAGCTCAGCATTTGGGGAGCAAGCTGTGCTGGTGCTGCCCAGCCCATTAATGCAGCTGGCTCCGAGCGGGCTGGCTGCTCTCAGAAACAGTGCTGCACTGCACCTCATCACCCCTAGTGTGCTAGTAGCTCTCCTCATCATTTCTTAAAGTTTAGCTTAACCTTTCTCGAATGCATTTAATCATCAGTATAAAGTGCGCTGCACTGGGTCACGCAGTGACTTTGTATAATAAAATTAATATTACATGCAGCTACTGAAAAACTTCATGTACCCCCACAGCCCACTGATCTGCCTAATGGGCACACAGCACAGTCATAATCTTATCAACCACCACACATGCAGATCTTCTTCCTTCTCCTGTTACTTCCTATAAGAAATCTAAAATCCATGGTAAAAACATTTGGTATGAATCTCTAAATGACCTTTGTGACCTTGTGTTTCATTATACTGAATCACACCCCAACTATTGAAGTTTTTTAATTCTTTTCCTATTACATTCTCATTTTTCCCTTAGTAGACGATGCCTAAGTTTGTCCCTGCAGTTTTCATCTGTACATGTCTACTTATTGCACTACAAGTCACTAAACTTGAAAATATAAAATATGACCAATAGGCAAATTCAAAGGAATTCCATTGGGGACCATTAGGAGCAGCCACAGCAGCACAATTATTCTCCTAACTATGCATAAAAGAACAAGAAAGGCCTCTTATTTATCATTTTTACAACAAAGGACAGAGGAAAAAGGTGTCACATTTAGAAAACAATGCATAATAGGAAATTTCCATGAGGTACTATTGAAGCAAAGGTTAGTAATAGTTACAATAACATTTATACAATTAAGAGTAGAGTACGCATTTAGCGCAATTTGAGTACATATTATACATGTACTGTTCCCTATTCCCTGAGGCACACACAGATCAACACTACAGTTTAAGCCTAAGGCCTAACCCTAACCCTAAGACCATTTATTCTCAGCACGGTATTCTTAATCAAGATGCACCCCACAGTAACACAGATCTGAAGCAACCCAGCAGAAAGCAAGAGAGAAGCACACACTACAAATTAATCACTTACTTCAGAATCAGGTCCTACCATTCAAATTCAACACTCAGACAGGTAAAGGTTACAGAGGAGGTCTCTGTATGCCTATTATGAGGGAATAGAAAGGGGGGGAAAAAAAAAGCTGTTTGCCCTTTTCTGCCTCTTGCTGGTTACAACCTGGTGAGAAGCCAAGGTCCAGCAACTTTGCATTAGAGAGAGGCTTCCAAGAGCATCTGATGTTGATCAAGAGCTGTAATATGCACCATGAAATTGAGAGAGAGTTCCTTTGCCATCTTTTTAATTTTGTTCTACTGCTTCCCCCAATGTAGGTTTCGTAATGGCTTAGATATAAACGCAGTGGCAGGTGAGATTTTGCAGCCCTGCATCAAGCAGCATGCTTAGCTCCACTGCTACTATTTCCTTTCTCTACTACTTAGAACCACAGGGGTCTCTATTCTGATTAATCAACAATTTAAGGATCTCTGACATGTTACAGATGTTCTCTTTTTGCAAAATTTATGCTTAATTGTCCAATGTGAGAGATTTGCTGGTAATGACAGAATAGTGATCTGTTCCAACACTTACAGCCAAGTCTAAACCATTTTTTGTTTGTTTGGCCAATACAACCATGGCAGTGCCACAGTGTGAACAGCAAAGAATATTCAGCAGTGGAGCCAGCTGTGAGTCAAATCCATGCCCTTCAAGAGGCCAAAGTGCAAAGGATTTTTCATGAAATGTGGACAGAAAGCAAAATAAGGGGAGAAGATATTTCTCCTTAGACCAGGTACCTCTCAATATGCTCCCAGCAATATCCACAGCCTTCCTCAGCGTTCAGCTGCTGCCCTGCTGAGCAGCCTTTGATGTCACCCCAGGCAATTATTGCCATTGGCTTCTGCTTGGTTGGACACTTTTTGTTGCCATTTCTGATTTGTGTGATCAGATTTTATCAATTTCATATACACATGGCTCTCTTTCTCCATCTGGACAATTATGTAAAGCTTTGACGTAAGCCGAGGCTTGGTATTTTTGCTTTTATATTATTCACTTTAATGGTTTTATTTTCTTCCCTCTCTACAATGGACTCCAAAAATCTCATTCTTCCTGCCCAGTGGAATATTTCATCTGCTTTGATTTCCCTATTTATTTATTTATTTCTGCAAAGGGCAGAGGGAAGACAGCAAAGTATGCTTTCTTCCTTTTTATCTCATTTTACACTCAAAAAAGTTGAAAGCTTCTCTGCCAGAGATGGATGTTCCACGCCCTTCTGCTCAAGGCAATGTATCTCACCATTATCAAACAGAGATAGAAGAGATTTAGAGTAAGACGGGTGCTGAAGCTGCAAACTCCTGCCTATTACTTCTGTATTAACAGAAAGTGCTAAAAAAAAAAACCAAAAAAAAAAAAAAAAAAACCACCACTGCCAGATATCTTCTTTGCTCTTGATACTTGAAATTATTTCTTCCTTGACTGGAAAAAAATGATTTAGACAGTGCCAGTGAGGTGTCACCATTTCAACTAATTGGGACAGTGGGAGAAGGATGTTGGACCAACTGATTGTTAGTAGATTTTTCTCATATTTTCATTGTCCATTCTGGATCCTCATTTTTGTGTGCACTTTCCTGAACTTCTTTTGTATTTCTTCTGAATTTTCAAAGTGACAGACCAACTCAAAGAACAATTACATATAACTATCAAAAGATCTTCATAGCTTTACTTTTCAAACAGAGCTGTACACAACTGTTTTGACTTAACAGCTCCCCCCAGTTCCACAACACAACATCACTACGAGGAACATTCTGCAGAGGAACTAACTGCAGACACTGGACGCCACTCAATCAGCAGTGTGAATGAATTAGAAGGCTCCATCTAATGCTGACAGGCTGTAGACCCCGGCACAAACCGCAGACACAACCCTTCTTTGGAAGGTTTTCACAAGAAAATCACAACACAGCAAATGTTAACAAAAAAACATTATTTTGAAATAAATAAATAAGTACATAGTACTCTTGCAAAAAACTGCCTCTAAAGAAAAGGCTATTTAGTGGAAAGAATGCCTCATAACTTCCTGAAAGTATTCTTGCTCAGTGTGTTCCCAGATTGTGAACACATACTCAGCAATGGCTGAGGACACCAGAGCAGGGCCTCGCCATCAGCCCCACTCTGCAGATCAGGGCAGCAATGTCTGCACTAGATTTCACAAGAATGCCAAAAAGCTTCTGAGTAATCAGAATTGTTTAGCAAACGACTAGCAAAAAAGTCTGAATCTTAGCATCATAGAGCCAACTCAGTTGGAAGGGACTTTTTAAGATCAAGTCCAACAAGCTGGGTCAGTGCCACATCATCTGCACTGCCCATCTTACAAATGTGAGATGATGCAACGTGGCTAGGGAAGAAAAAGTAAATTGCCTAGGCCATAAGGCACTTGTTCACAGTCATCCTCTGCAGCACACCATGAAAAAACTCATCTTTCAGTGTGATGAAGCAGGGCGTACCTTCTGCTTTGCTAGCAATGCACAGCAAGAAGTTTTTTTTTAAATCTTTTCTTTCTGAATAATCTTATTCAGGAAAAATGAAATGATCATCAATGCAAAACCAAAAAGCAAATGCAAATCCTGCAGTCTCCAGTTCAGTAGCAATGATTTTTCAGAGCATAAAATAACACCACCTTGGAAAAACCTCAAAAAAATATAAACTTCTGGTAAGATCAAATTGCCCGAGGTGACCAACCCTTTAGCAAATAGCCAACAAAGTTCAGCAATTAATATCTGAAAAACACATAAATGTAAGAATAAAATAGTATGCAAAAAAGGTACTGAAAAACAACTGCACATCCCCAAAATAATTATGGCAATTTGCTGTAGCTATTGCATAATATTGCAGCTTTGATACATCACAACATTTGTATTTATGCAAAAGAGTTTTTAACTTACTTTGGAATGACAGAAGCATTAAGCAGAACACATTTTCATAAGTCTAACACATTTGTGAACTCACAAATGCAATCACAGAGGTCTGTTTAGAGGGTTTACACAAAACCACACTGACATTTAACTTTCAGATTTGCTGGCAAACACTCACTTGGTATTGCTGCTAGGGAACATAATCCTAACAGCACTTCTCAGAGAAACACCTACACACTGGAGTACGCTTAATCATTTGAAAGTTTAAATTAACTCTTCCCGGACACAGATAAGAGAACAAGTTGCCCTCTTACTGAAAAATGTTCATACTTTAATCATCTTCTGATCACAGTATATTATATCAGTCCTAAGCCTTTGAAACACTCACAGTCACGTTTTCCAGATACATCACAGCTACTTCATTCTGTCAGAAGTCTCCAGAAGCAACAAGCACATTCTGCCAGAAGTCTCTCAAAGTAACCCAGACAGAAAAACACAGTATGAAGCCCCCTCTGCCACACCCCAAACAGCTGAGCTGGGTTAGCAATTCCAAACTCCCATTCTTTAAAAACAAAGACACCCAAAAAAAACACAGAAAACCCTACAACTGGTAACAAAGCTTTCTACAAGCGCCAGGTCAGATCCTCAGTGTCATGGTAAAAAAGCAATTACGTAGAAGGCATACTAAAATCTGATGGCCTTAGAAAAACTTCACTTTAGCCTATTATTACTAATGTGGTTCTGATCAAGGATTTATTACAATTACGACAACTCTGTAATCTGATAGAGAGCTGAAAATAAGATCATATTTCTGTAGGTCTTTTCCTCTGAAATGATGTTTCTAAAACTTGTTCTGTTAAAACAGCAGACATATGGGTCCTTCCTAATTTTCTCTTTCCTATTTGAAAATCATTTATTTCCACTTGTACATTGATCCACAGCCCCAGTGGTTTCTACATATTATCTTTCCTCCAGAATAATACTACAAAGTTCTGCAATTACTATTTCACAACTAACTACAGTTCCCAACAGTACAGTGCATTTAGCATTATATACCTAGGCTTCGATATGAAAAACTTGCTGGGAAAGAAATAAATTATAGATCAATACTACTGGAACAGGAATGATCCATCCCACTTAATTAGAAGAACCATATTTCAGTACATTTCAGACACCAGATAAAAAGACTCAGTGAATTACTTATATGAAAAAGTCACACCCTTCCATAAATCTCAGTAGAGACAGTCCCTAAACTACCAGTCCACCCAGACAGTTTCTAAAATGCACAATCGCAGAGTAGCTTAGCTGTAGCACCATTAGCAACAGCAGAATTTCTGAGCAGGATCTCCTGATAAGGCCAGTATGAAACTCTAAAGCTTCACAGCCTTGCATGAATATTTCAGGTTGGATATTAGGAGAAATTTCTTCTAAGAAAGAGTGGTACAGCGCTGGAACAGGCTGCCCAACAAGGTGGTGGAATCACCTTCCCTGGAGACTTTCAAGAAAGGGGCAGACGTGGCACTGAGGGAAGTGGTTACTGGGCATGGTGGGGATGGGCTGATGGTTGGACTAGGTGATCTTAATGGTCTTTCTCAACCTTAACGATCCTGTGATGCTATGAATGGACTCTGTAGGCTAGGTGAGAAACTGCGGTTAGCTCTAGAAATGGTTTAGCTCAGATTTCTTCCTAACTCATCTCTGTATCAAGTTTATTTTGAATTTGGGAACATCTGACACGGAACCAAGGAAGGGACTCGCCTGGAGCAGGGTGCACCTACCAGCACCCTCGCCCAGATTTGAGCCGAATCTTGTGACTAGAAGCTGCGACACCTCAAGTTCCAGGTTGGCGCTGCAAACAGAACCAGCCCGAGCGAAGGTAAAAATGGGCTTCCTGTGCTCCCATCCCAGCCTGCGTTACGAGGGTAGTTTGGGATGCGAGGAGGGAAACGTATTTCCAGCAATCACTTCAGGTTAATTCTCGCACCTCCTGACACGGGGGCACGCAACAATCCCTGAAGGGAAAACGCTGTGGCTGCCTACGTGTCCGCCAACCTGCCCCACCGCCCACAGCTCCACGGGCAGCACCTCCACAACCCTCCCGCCCCCCGCAGCGCCCAGCGGAGCGGTGCCCCCGCCCGCTCAGGGCAATGACGTCAGTTTGCTGCGACCCCCTCGGCGCTGCGCTGACGCCATCGCGCCCGCCCGCCTGCGGGTGACGTCACCGCGCAGCCGTGGTGAAGGTCGCGGCGGTGACCGGCGCTCCCGCACCCGCCATGTTGTCCGTGGCCGCCCGCTCCGGGCCCTTCGCGCCCTACCTGTCGGCCGCGGCGCACGCCGTGCCCGGCCCGCTCAAGGCGCTGGCGCCGGCGACGCTGCGGGCCGAGAAGGTGGTGCTGGATCTGAAGCGACCGCTGCTGTGCCGGGAGTCGATGAGCGGCCGCTCGGCGCGGCGGGATCTCGTCGCCAGCGCCAGCATCAACGGTGCGAGCCGGGCCCGACGCCCTGGGGGCGACACCGCGGCGGGGAGGGCGCGGCGGGCGGGGGCCGGGGCCGGGCGGCGCTGCTCCCTCGCCTTCTTTCCGTCCCCGCGGCGCCCTCGGGCCGGGGCCGTAAGGTTTGCTGCGTCCTGCAGGCAGGGCTGGGCTCCCAGCTGCGGGCGATGCACGTTTACCGCTGTGGAGCTAAGAGCGTTGTCAAGGCTTGCTCCTTTTTGATGACTCTGAAACGGGCATTTGTTCTGCTTTTGGGGAGATACGGGAACATCCGGTATCACTCAATGCGGCTTTTTACCCCTTAACCGGCGTAGATCAGAGGTCTGAGAACAGCTGTGCTTTTCAGCTGCATGAGAAGAGTTCTAAGAACGAACTGCTGCAGTCACTATTTTCTCCCCTCTGTTCGCAAAGCGTAAATCAGATCAAGTCACTCAGTAGCTCTTGCAGAGTCTGCCTAGGACCAAAGAAGGACAGTGGCTCTCAGCAAGGCATGCACTGCTGAGCCCCTTATTCCTACAGCTCCACATCTGTGCCTGTTCACCAGTTGGGCACTATGTCTTTTTATGCGCTCAGTGCAATGGAAGTAGTTTGCTGACAGGCGTATCCACCAACAAATGGGACGCCCAGGCCCTGGCCTCAAGGTGTATCTGACAGCAGCCAGTTAGGCAAGGCTTCAAGACTGCCTAATGCTACATACTTTATATATTAAGGGACGTAACATTGCCCGCACAACAAAAGTAGCAGCCTTTTGGAATGCAGGCTGCATGTTTACAGCAGGACATCTAATCTGAAGTATGTGCCCCTATGGCAGTGAGCTGTTTAGGCCTAAGTAGGCACATCAGGGAACGAAGGATGTGCAGTCACTGTGGACTGAGTATGTAATGGACACATTTCTGAAATGTTATTTTACTTCTGAAATGAAGAATCTTTTGTACCCACTGTACACTGTACACTTTAAATGAAGTATGAAGAATACACACAGGTACATACAAGAAGTATGCAGTGGAATGAAAATAAGCTTCCTTATCTTCTGATGGTGGGCACGTAGCAGCAGGTAGCATCTTACTGTTAAATGGCATACTTGTGGAAGTCTTGGAGATTGCTGTGCCTTATAAAAGATGCTCCATAATGGTTAGAACTGCACCTGACTGTCAACTGTAAAGGACAGGTCCAGATATAAATTCTATAAATCTATCATTAACGTAATTGACATGTAGTATTCAGTGAGAAGTGTAACAGTTAATTATAATGCCTGCTAGCTTGCTACTGAATGAGAAATGTCTTCACGTTGAAATAAACAAGTAGTTTGCTCTCAGGGAATTTTCAGTTTCACTTTAAGAGCAAATGCTTTTTCTTTTTGTGAGTTAATTGTAAATAAATGCAAATATTTCCCCATTAGATTGCTTATAAATCTCTTAGAGTTATTTTGAGTACTTTAAGAGAATGGTTTCTACTAACCTATTGACTTAGACTAAATAGTTTTTGCCAACTAACAGAGTCTGCAAGTCATGTGTCCTTAGCATGTTCTTTCTTTACATTTGTGTTGAGGGAGGTAGCTTTCATATGCTGGAGAAACTAATGGACGGCCCCTTACTTAGCAGCCACATCTTGTCAGGTTAGCACTTGGGTTTCAAGTGAGAATCTCACCAAGTTTGGGAACTGGATATTTACTAAATTTATTCCTAAATCCTTTTATGAAACATGTCTGCAAATAGGAGACTGGAGTTTGAAAGGTTTAAAAATCATTTCTTGGGGCAGTTAGCTTTGATGTCAGTTTTAAGTTCTATAAAAGAGGGTGTCTGATGTTGCATTTTTAATCTTTAAAATGCTTAACCAGACACTTAAGATTAAAGGCATAGAGGTTACTTAAGTCAAAGGAAATCAAATTTGTTCAAACCATTTTTTTTTTCAGGGAAACATCAGAATGGAAGGCATGTCTGTCTTCTGTCAGCCAGCTGTTGTTTTCTGCAGCATTTCTACCTTAAAATTTCCAACACATCACTTTAAACCCAGAACTTTTTGCAGGTCTTTCTATACCCTTATTAGGCTTCATTCAGTTTTCACAGATCAAGTGGAATGACTCACAAACCTTGCTCATCTACTAAAAACACCTTCTAAGAAGTGTTATTTTACAAGGTAAAATTGAAATGTGTTATTAGAGGAATGCTGCCAAGACTCCGGAATAACGTTCCGGAATAACATTCATAGAACGTCATTTAGAAAAGCCTAATATAAAATAGATCCTAATATATTTTGAGTGAAAGAGTTGCCATTTCGTATTATTTTTCTTGCAGCGCCTGCCAGTGTGCGTTTTGTCCACAATGATGTCACGGTCCCTGACTTCTCTGCCTATCGCCGTGAAGATGTGCTAGATGCCACAACGTCCTCTCAGAGCAGCAGTGATGAAAGAAAAGGGTTTTCCTACTTGGTGACTGCAACAGCATGCGTAGCTACTGCGTATGCTGCTAAGAATGTTGTCACCCAGTTTATTTCCAGCCTCAGTGCTTCTGCTGACGTGCTAGCATTGTCAAAGATTGAGATCAAGCTATCTGACATTCCAGAAGGCAAAAACATGGCTTTCAAGTGGAGAGGGAAACCCCTCTTTGTGCGTCACAGAACCCAAGCAGAGATTAATCAGGAAGCTGAAGTTGATGTGTCTAAGCTGAGAGATCCACAGCATGATTTAGACAGAGTAAAGAAACCGGAATGGGTCATATTAGTAGGAGTCTGCACTCATCTTGGTTGTGTACCAATTGCTAACTCTGGAGATTTTGGTGGTTATTACTGCCCGTGCCATGGGTCCCATTATGATGCCTCGGGCAGAATCAGGAAAGGTCCTGCCCCCTATAACCTGGAGGTTCCAACCTACGAGTTTGTTGGTGAGGATTTAGTTGTTGTTGGCTGAATAACAAAGTGCTTGCTCGCTTTCATGTTCTGGTGAATGTAAACTTAAAAGGGTTAACTGATATTCTGGAATACTGTCAAACCAGATTATGCTAAAAATACATTAGCTTCATTCTCAACCAGAAGTATGTTTGAATACTTCCTTGTGTTCAATTTTAATAAAAACTTGAAGTGAGCACTTGTTCCTGACTTAAGATAATGTGTATTTGTTTGTATACTGAGTCAAAGAGACTCTACAGCATACACAAAATATGTTTATGCAGCCCTGCTGAAAGGAGGCATGCTCAACATAGACACTGAACTACACAACCAGAGCTTTCTCTGTACCACGTTTTCATTATTTGCATTTAATTTTTACTGCACTATGGGAAGAAGCTCCTTTCAAAAACTCGCAGCGGACTTAAAACAGTGTTTGGAGTCAGCTTCAGTGTAGAATTGTATTAAATGCAATCCTTTCATTTCCAGTGTATCTTTATGTTTGTACGTTTTCAAGGGAAATGAAAGAAAAAGTACAGAAAAATGAACCTGGGAAAAAAATAGTTTACATTGTGTCATAGTGGAATTACACTTTACATACTAATTACAGTGTACAAACCTAAATGTTTGATCAGTTACTTAGGACACCGGAAAATCTGACAGTTTTCCAATAGAAATAATTTGAAGAAGAAGAAAAAAGGGAAATTCAAGTTGTACACAGCGTTGCACAATAGATCATAGGAACCACTCAGTCTGGACAAGTCTCCAAGGTAAATATAGCAAAAGGTTGATATATAATCAAAGAGACTTTAGGACTCAAATGATTTGGGTAAAAATGAGCTTATAGGCTAAGCTCAATACAGGCTAGAACTTTGAAGCCTCTCTTACTTCAGTGCAGTTTCTGAAGCTATGGAAAAAGGCAGCCCGAAAGCAATAGGTCCTTTTACCAGCACTGGTCTTGCCAATTGGTCTGGCAGTTTCTCACAAGTGAACACAATGAAATCTTGAAGAGTTCTGTCACAGCGGACTTAAATATTCATACATAAAATTACTTGTACAGGAAAAGCTGCTACGTATTTCAAACTAACTCAATGACAACTTTACCGACCTACCACTAATAGAGCAGCACTACATGGCACACAGGATAAATCAGCTTTTACTATAACCATGAGATGCAATACCTTTTTTCCACTGTTAAGTATTGCTTCCTGGGCCATGCAGATGTGATAGTTGCCATCCTCTCTTTGATTAAAGCCTTTGTTCTCCTCATAGTTGTAGAAAGGTCACTCACGATGAGACAAGCATACACTGGAAAAGAATGGAGTTTTATAAGAATCTGAGAAATAAAGAGTTTTTAAAAAATCTCCAGAATCTCACATATAGGTGTCACAACTCGGGTACAAATTAAAAAAATAACAACACAAATTTTCGTTTGAATACACTATAACACTTCATAGAGGTGGTAGAGTATCCGTGGAGATGCTCAAATCAAACTGGTCAGAATCCCAGGCTGCAATGCTTTGGGCAAGAGGGTTGGACTAGAACATCTCCATTTCTGCTTTCCAACCTCAGTGACTGATTTCCAAGGACTAATGTGCAGTTACTGATGTGGTTTGTCAGATGGCCCAAACTCTTCAGTGGAGAAATGCAGCTCAAACAGTGACAAACCTCCCTGTAGTAATGTGCTCATGGCCACAAGTTCCTAATCACCTTCTGGGCTGACAGTGGGTAACTTTGTCCTTCTCATGGCTACTGTGCCCCATGTAGCTGGAAGAACAAGTGTCCCAGTACACAAAAATACTGAGATATTTTATGAATTTCTGGAGAAATATTCATTGTATTTACTAGAAGCAATGTTTTACTAGCTTTGCTGCTTCTACCTATTTCCACTTTGACTCCCTGTTCAGTAATGGCTGTAGCAGGGCTTTCTGTTCCTAATAGGATGTTCCATCTAGTGTGTAAGCATCTTGAGGAACTGCAACGTCACACAGGAACCACAGCACAAGCAGGGATAGCAACACACACATCACCTGCCCTTTCCCCTGCAAGCAGGTAATTTAACCCTGTACAAGATCAGTACCAAACAAGGAGGAAACAGCTTCCAAGAACTATTTTTGTACAGAACAGTCAGTCTGCTGCACATCAGCAATGATTTATCATTATTTTGACATTTTAATAACTAATGTATAATTATCAATTAGCCTCTATTCTTGAAGAAAATGTTTAAAGTGTTTTTGTTTGTTTTCAAGAAAAATACAAGAGCTTTCATGCACTAAATAAAGCAGCAGGAAAACGCTTCTGTGTAATTGAAATGCTTTATCATTACACAATGTCACATGAAGCCCACAGGAAAACATCAGCATTTAAAAACATTTTGATCTGTGATTTCAAAGCATTGATACTCTCTTTAAATTGCATTTACTCTATTGCATTGCATTTTTAAAGAACACAAAGAATACACCTGTATTCTGCTTGCAAGGTTACATCCTTGCCCAAAATAAAACAACTCCCTTTCTGCATTGCCATACTCTCAGGGAGAGCTCTTTGCATGCCTCCCCCTCCCTGAGCACTCAGCTGCGCCAGACAGGCTCACCCATACAGCCTGCTGGCTTTGCTTCACACTCCAACCCACTAGACCAGACTGAACAAAGTCCCATCCAGCCTAGACTTGCATCACAATATTGCCTTGTTCTAGCAACACATATACAAAATGCAATGTACTATATTGTTTATTACAGGTGCAAAGGCTTTTTTCAGCATTAAAAAAATAAGCAATTTTGGAATCAAACCATGCTAGAGATAAATACTTTATGTGGTTTTTGCTAGTTTAAATAGCAGCTAGAAGCACAGGAGAGACTGGCACAGGAGAGACTGGCTCTTCTGCCCATAAACGATGGCAGAATCAATATGGGAAGGTAACTTCCATGTTCAGTATTACTTATTACTGATGGCTGATGTCTTTGGTCAGCCAGTTACAGAACTGGTAACTACCATGACTTCATCCTCCCACATGACAGAAAGAAGTTACATCCTGAGGCAGAAGGCAGACTGCACAAACTGAGGTTGGTCTTGTTCCAGCACTTCTTGCAAGCCAATATTTTGAGTTATCTTTCATGAAAAATTCTACAGCAAAGTCACTAGTATGCAGATGTGCAGTCTATAATTTCCTACAAGCAGTCTAATAGCAGTGTCAGGCAGAACTGGTTTACTCCCACCATGTCATACAGTAACAGAACTCCAAATTTTCCTCTTTGAGCAGTCATGTAATTTGGAAGTAATTACAATACACGTAAGCCTCCAATTCCTATCACAAATAAGAAGTGCCAGCTTCCTGCAGAGATCTATTGGTTTGCACAGCTGTAGGACAATCAATAGAGCTATTGAGAATTGCATCATTTCCAAGCAGGTCCAGGGAATTTTATGTTTAAGGGTACTTAGCGGCTAAGAAAAGGTATTCAAAAATGTGATGTAAAATTATTTAATAAATGCCCATTTATGCAAGTGGAAAGGCTTTGTGTATACAGAAATTCTCCCCTTTTTTACATTTTAACAGGTTAAAGGAATAACAAGAAGCAGATAAATAAGATCAGATTTATCTCTTAGGTTAGAGGCATTGGGCTTTCTGTTAGTCTGGTGTTTGGGGCAGGAGGAGGCAGTTTATTCTGCAACCATTTTGTACATTACAACCATTCTGTGACTATTTTGCATAATTCATGTACAGTGGGCCACAGATGACAGCACCGTTTAGCTAACATTATTATTTGAAATAAAATAGAATTCTCCTTTTGAATTGCAAAAAGTGTGACAGAGCATTTCAGATGTCAGTCTGAAATGTCACCTGTAGAACACGTCAGCCCTGCAAACAAAAAAGCCTCTCAGTTTTGACAGGCTACTGCTGTGTTTTCCTTCTCTTTTCAGTTCCAACTGAACAGTAATTTTGAATTAAGTATCAAAATACCTGGAATTTCAGTCATTATGGTTGGTTTTTTGTTTGTTTTTAGCAGTTTGCTTGGAATTATATACACCCCAAAGATTTGAAGTACATTGGGGTCTTGTACAAGTGAGAATCAAATACCTGCAAGAAGATTTGGCTCATGGATTGCTCCTGGGGTACCTGATACCCACAGCGACACTGCAGATTTTGACCTAGCAATTATTCTTTCACCTTAACGACACCAATTTTGACTTCCTGATTAAAAAAACCTTGAATATTTAGGGCAGTATTATTTTCTTCATATAGTTTGAAAGATGCTTTACTTTTAATGTTCTTATTGAGCTTTGATGTTTTCATAGCAGAAGCCACTATTTTAGCTTTCTCCAGTTTTTTAATACCTCTGCTTCAGATTACAGCACAAAATAAAGATATCTTTCTCCTAGCTGCTGTACTTGATGCTGGTTTGCAAGATGAATAGCTGCTTCAAAACATTTGTGTTGCTTCTAACTAAATAAAACATTGCACTCAAGGCATATCTATCTTGTATTTCCTGTAGACAAACTCTTCCATTGTACTGAAAAGAGACACCCACAAACATACATATGGACTTGCAAGTGAGTACATGTCAGACTCTTAAAATCAAACAATTATCTTTACTAGGGTATAATCTAAACCAGCTTTTGGAAGGCTGGACATTAATCCAATAATTTTAGGCCACAGTTATAGTGTCCCTCAGCCTGTCCTGCTTCCTCCTCTTAACCTACTGGGAGAGTTGTTCTCTGTCATTTCATTTAATTGAATGTGACAAAGATCTTCTCACCTTGTGCCAATCATTTTTCAGAAATATTTGTTTTCGAGGACAGTTTCCTATTTTGACAGATAATCTGTCCTTACTTATAATTCATACCCATAGATACGGGCAATTCTGACGTACAGTCTATAAATCATCAACCTTTTTCCTCCTGAATTTTTTGTCATCTCTGAGCTGCTCCACTGAGGTCACTAAAGGTTGCTATTACCAGAGCTATTTATCTTCCCAATTTTTCTCCTCTCTGAATTTTCAGTTGATTTCAGTTCCCAAACATACTTCCTCTCGTGCCAGTAGGTCACCTGCCTTGCAGTCAACGACACATCCATTAGCTTCTCTCATAGGCCCCAGGAACACTGCACCATGAGCACACTCACAAACTCTAGGCTCTTCAGTTCTCTTGCACCCGTAACCCTCAAGAAAAACATCAAGTTCCATCAATGGGGTACATTAAAAGAAGTCTGGAAGATTATTGATAACATCCTGGAGTCAAACTATAGCTATTGATTTGAGGAAGCAAAAAAAATAAAGGACTGTTTTAGTAAGGATTTTGTTTCTGTGATCTTCTCAGCAGCAATCAAGAAAAAAGTCCAAATGAAAGCATGTGAACTGACTGAGAAATTGTCCTCAAGTAGTTGGTGATCACAGCCAGACACATATTGCTTTCATTGGATGAAACAGGCAAGTGGGGATTACAGGTTTGGGTCCTAGCAATACTCCGTGCTTTCAGTAGTGAACTGGGTAGTATACGAGCATGCTTGTCAGACATGAAGAGGAAATCAAAGTAGCAAAGGACACCAATATCTTAAAATACACGACCAAAATGCAAAACATATTCAATTACATTTGCCTACAAACCAAGAATGAGTAATATGATCATATAGCTGTGGGGGAAAAAAGTCAAATGTCTGACTGGGATGAAAAAATAGGAACTCCGTGTTCTGCATTAGTTAGCATTCATGAAAATCCAAATGGAACCTGACAATTCAAGGAAACTATGATACTGGAGAGAGTCCAGGAGAAGACAACAAGAACAAGTAAGGGTTTAGAAAATGTGAGCAATGGGGAGGGATTGAAGGAAATCACACCGTACAACCTAAAGAGCACTGAGAAGATATAAGATAACAGCCTCAGCTGATACAAGTGAAAATAATCGAGTATTCTATTTATTGTGGATAGCTAAAACAAAAGCTTTAAGTCATAATAAAGGCAACAGAAATAGGATGTGAGAAAAAAAGTGTGATAATAGTAACCCCATGAAGAGTCAGAATATACTTGAAACATAAGAAATTCTTTCAACCAGATTTTAGCTGTTTGCACAGAAGCAAAGTCAGATCAGCCAAAGACCCTATGTTTTCCACTCATTCAGTGTGTTCCCTTCTGCATCTTACAGTATTTTAAATGTTATGTAAGTTGAAGCAGGCTTCATGCCCAAAGGCTATTAGTCTATAAATAAATATTGTTTTAATGAATCTGGCATTTTTCTACGAGGAAAGTACAAATATCTTCAAAGACATCTAAGTCAACACAGAACAGATTGTTGCAATCCAAGCACATAGGTACACAGGTACAATGGTGGCCTAAATCCATCTCATTTTATGCACTGAACTGGACAACGCTGTGGGGTTTCAACCTGAAGTGGCAAAATAAATGTGCCATGAAACAGTAATGAACAATTTCCTGAATGCCAGAGTCCCACTGCATTCAACGCAGCCACAATCACAGCCTCTGCTCCTTTGGAGGACTTAGCAACCAAAGAAAAAAATTCTCTCAAATCTTCCTATCATGTTTATGATAGTTAAGTCATTATCCCTTCCACCACCTTCCAAAAAGCTCAGAGACAGTAGAAACTGCCCCATACTGTGGTTTTCAGCTGTGTTTCATTTATCAGTGGTCTAACATCAGTATGTTTCTCCTAGGTGAGATACAATCTATTAACATTTTTGTCAGCTTCTTCTATGCTGAGTTTTTGCTGTCTTTACCTAGAGGAACCTTAAAAGGATGTTTTCCTAGCTGTTTTGTGACTGCCTGGGCTATGCAAAACTGTTTTGTCCATTTCCTTCCGTAATTAGTTTTATTAGCATTAGTTTGATCATTATGAGAGAAAAAAGATCCAAAAACATGGCACATTTGCCTCTCTGTTAGCATCCTTAGATTTCTTTGCAAATCCTCCTCCTGTGCAACTTTTGGAAACATCTACGTTTATCTGTTAATATTTCTATTTTGAAATAAATTGAAGCAATTAAATAATACTGAAGTCCTTGACTAGAATTATCTTTAGCAGTTCAATTAACTGATGTTTATAAAAATACTTTCATCTAAGGATCTTAAAGACTGCCATTACTATTATCTTCTAAGCTGCATCCCAGTTGCACTGTAGCATGTATTCCTGACTGACGGATTGCTTTGAAGTCTTTAAACTACACAAGAAAGCCATGGCTTAGGGATGTTTTTGACAACTAATTGTAGTTTTTGATAAAACTCTTCCAACCCACTTTTTGAGAACATAAGTCTTAATGCTTTCATTGTTCTTGGTTCATAATTTATTTAGGCCAAGATTAGCCTGTCACTCACTCACCTCACCTCTGGCTTCCCAGTAACATCCTTCAGAGTGACCACAGAAGCCCTGTTCTATCACAACATTACTTATTTCTGGTTCATTTATGTACTGATCTTCGATATACTCAACTCATTCTGCCTAATAATTAGACTCTACATTATATTTTTCATGTATGTTGGTTAGTGTAAAGTTGAATTTTCTTCCAGCTGTGAAATGCAATTTAGGTATGATATATCTATACAATTCTATGTGCTTGAGAGAAGCTGTTGTCCTTTCTCCCATGACCTATTTAATCCCAGCAGAAAGGCATTCTCTGATAAGGAGTGGCGATGCTCAGAATACAGTTACTTGTAGAACAGCATGGATAACTTGAAAAACTGACTCCAGTGGTGTAGTCCACCCCCAGCCAGTTCAATTTACAGGATGTAGCGGCTCATGTTCTCTGCAGATTCTTCATAGACCCCTCTTCCACTGGGCTAATACATTTGATCAGTGATTTATCTGAATTTAAATTGTTTTAAACTGATGTATCATGCTCCAGAGGAGAACAGTATAGCAAGAATTGTAACCAACATAAATCTTAAGGAACAAATGATTTTGACATCTGTTGCTGGTGTGGTATTTAGGCCTGCTCCCTTTCTTGGTTTGCAAATTGTAAATGGATGAGTCTTCCCACACAGAAGGGACACAACCCAGGGGGAGTATGCTCAGGAAACATTTTGCAGCCCTGAAATCATACAGGAACCTGGGCAACACTGCTCAAAACAGTGCTCTTTGAAAGACGTTTAAAAGCAAAGGGTTCTCTGGTTTCAGGAGGAAGCTTGCCGTAGCTCACACTAAGCTGAGCTGTCAGGGAGAGCTTTCCAATGCATCGTTTAGATCATCCTTATAATTAACAACAAACAAAAGAGCAAGAATGATTGAAAAGCATGCAGGGAAATCAAACTATATATATAAGATGAAATAAAGGAAATAATTATATTATTACACGTGGCTTTGCTTCAGAATATGCAGAAGGTCGAAAAGTAAAGGTTACTTAGATGTGGAGCAGAGCAAAGCTCATTTGCAGCTTTTGAATGCAGCACTCCAGGCTCAGTCTGTGGCTCAGGAGAAGCCCCTGGGAGCAGAGGCTGTAAGCCTGCAGGAAGGACAAACCTCATTGTGTGGTTTCTTGTGCACTTCCTGGAAGCATTTGCCACTGCTGGAAGCTGTAGATAGGGTGAGCCTGTTGTGATATTGAGCACTAGTATTCACACTCCATGGAGAACTTATTCAGCCAGGGGTCTCAGCAGCACTAGTAATTACCTCTCTCAGTGATAGTAATCTGCCCTTCATTTTATAATCTGTGATGAAGCAACAGACTTCTATGAATTATTTAGGGCTCTTTCAATATAGTAGCCTATATATACTAGCTGACTGTTAACTGTAATATTATCATTATTATTATTACTGCAAAGAAGATTTCAGTATAAAAATATTTATAGAGCCAACGTTTATACTGATTTCGTACTGCATCACCTAAACCAGAATACTCCACTGAAGAGAAGAACACAATAATTCTTATACACACTGAATCCAGGTTTGAATAGCAACCCTAATGGCTCCCTCAGAGCCAAACCAATTCCAGAGCAAATATATATATAGCTCACATTTCATCTCCCAAATGAGACAGGCAAGGGCCACTGAGAACATTCCTCATAAGCAAAAAGCTTTAAAACTTGAATATAGACTTTTAAAACTTGCATATATTTTAGATTATTGGTACTTGGCTGCTCTATAATGAACGCTGTGGTCAATAAATATCTCTGGGCAAGATAATGATGATCTTTGACTTACCCAGCAAATAGAAAGAATATCTCTATATAGCATACTATTTGGGATAGCATCATTTCTTCATTTTTACTCTTCACTTCCTCTACTTGGATAGTGTTCTGATTCCTGCTCCTCCATGTACCACTGGTGACAATTTCATCAATATCACAACTTTTCTTTCAAAATGTTAGCTCCATTGATGAGATTGACTTGCAGCCATCACAATTTACTTTAACGTCTCCAAAATATTCTGTTTAAAACAGAGGCTGCCACAACTATAGCCAACATGTAGGTCTTAATCAAAGTAGCTAGAAAATAATGCATTCCTTTGCTTAATAATATCTGTTGTAAGCATCACCTCCTGCTGCACCACTTCATTTCAAAATTAGCTGAGTTAGGTCCACATATTACATAATTTTCTTGTGAAAATGATTAAATAAACTTTGGACCAATCATACAAGACAGCTCCAACCTCCAGATTAAGTCAGAACTCCATCTGGTCAAGACAGATTGCAGGACCTGGTCCAGTGTTTTGAAAACATTTTTTTACACCTTTCATTATTTAACCAAGCCTATTTACCTTACAGTGATTATCTCCTTCTTTAAATCTTGTAAATAC
Organism: Perdix hodgsoniae; assembly: GCA_035772895.1. Lineage (NCBI taxonomy): Eukaryota > Metazoa > Chordata > Aves > Galliformes > Phasianidae > Perdix > Perdix hodgsoniae. The sequence goes on from JAPSGF010000031.1 coordinate 3,014,725, forward strand.
AGTAATTATTCTTCAAGTAATTAAAACAAACAAAAAAACAAACAGGTAAACTATCTGGTTGCTGTAAGTGATATATTAATGAAATTTTCTTCACGTAAAACACTTAATCCTGAACAGCAACACTGCATTATGAAACAATTCCTACTAAAACACGCTCTAATTATAATTCCAAAGCTCATATTATTTTTGGAATTTGTGTTGGCTTTTAGATAGATTATAACAAAAGCAAATTACTGTATGTTTTAATAAGTTAGTAGTCAAATAAAGCCATAAAGCTCAAATGATGACTAACCGCAGTGTATAATTCCCCATAAAAGCTAATTGACAATTGATTTTCTTGAATACAGAAAGAATTCATCATGATTAACACTATTACAATGAAATACAAAGGAATTAGAAAAGATTTATCTCTAATTGAGTATTTCTGCAAATATTAGAACTACTGAAGAGAATAACAAACTAGGTTAGCATCTTAGTTTCAGCTGAGACAGAATTGTTTCCTTCATAGTGTCTGGTATGATGCTACGTTTTGGTTCTGGGAGAAAAACAATGTTGATAACACACGGATGTGTGTATCTGCTGCTGAGCAGTGTTGTACAGAGCCAAGGCCATTCTCAGCAAAGGGCCCAAGGAGCTGGGAGGGAACAGAATTCTGACAGCTGACTTAAACCAGACCTAGGGATATTCCATACCCCACGACATCACGCAGGAGGCATTCTGAGGGGTGGAAGTTCATCTCGCTCTCTTCCACTGCTTAGGAGGTAAGCTGGGCACTGAGCAATTGCTTGTCCATCACTTGTTATGTACATATATATTTGCAATTATTACCCTTTTTATTTTCTCTATCTTAGTAAATAGTTTTATCTCAACCCACAAGTTCTACCTTTTTGTTTTTTTCCAATTCTCTTCCCCATCCCACTGGGAAGGGAGGAGGTGAGCCAATGACTGTGTGGTGCTCAGCCACCTGCTGGGTTAAACCACAACACTTAGAAGTGCAGCATCCACTTCCTTACATTATACATAGAATATGAATTGCACAGATGTAATTAGAGGGTTGCTGCTTTTCTATAGGTGCAGCATACTTTATATGCAACATAACAGCACAGCACTTTGTTCTCTTAGTCCTTAAGTTGAGTTCTGGGGTCATCTGCTTGCTGTTTACAAATCCTCAACTGGATTTGATCTCATAAAGAACATTTTTCAAAAGGAAGATAACAGTAAAATTATGGAAGACAAGAAGATGAAAACAAAAGTAGTTATGGAGACAGTCTTTCAGGGCAGTCAAGGCCAGAGATGCCTAATGGCCTCAGAGGCAAAGAAAGTGGCCATGGGGCTGTGCTGGAAGAAAGTGTGCCAGGGCACAGAATGCTGCAAAGTAGCATGCAATGGAAGCTAATGAGGGAGACAGACAAAGACCCCTGCTGCCCTGAAAAGTGGATAATTGGTGCGATAAATTTTTCCATGCCATATTAAATACAAAACAGTAAAGTGAGTGAACATAATTACTATATATCAGCTTGTGCAAGGAACTTTAAATAGCAATTAAAATAAAAAGACACTTCCCTGCCCCGGAGAGTTTTCAGTGTGCAGCTTCCCAGCAGCAGAACGATGGGCAATTCACAGCCTTCACTGAACCTCAGCGGGGCTCTCATGAGAAACTTCAAAAAGTCATTACCCTGAGACATGCAGAATGTACAAGTGACACTACAATATAACAAAAAGGTGAAAGACTGCTGCTGTGTGAACATACTGGTATTGCACACTCAAGGCAATTCGGTTCAGCCCCAAGTAGTGGCAGCCTAGGGGAGTGAGGATACCAGGCTGCCTTCTGTGGTTCTCCAGCTTCTTGCTAATGCCTCAGTACCAGTAAAGCTGCTGGTGCCGTTGGACAGCTGCTCACCTATCCAAATACTCAGGTCTTCCCTGCTATTCAAGTACCGATCTTTTGCTTTGCACCTTTTACAGTGTGCATTTCATTCTCATTTACTGTAATATTAACTTCTACAGTACCAGATCTTTTCTAATTAAATCTAAAAATAAATTAGGAAGGATGTTGCTTGTATTAATAAAAACAAAACAAAAAGGCAAATGGGCACATGCAAAAGGCAAGCCGAGTCTGATAAACTAGCAGTAGCACAGTTTTGATAGAGATCTCTCAGCTTAATGCAGTCATATGAAATTAAAGAGGAATGTACAATTATGTAACGGCTTCTACCTAATTAATCCATTCACAGTTACCATAACTGTGCTGTATAGAGAATAAACTGCTGTTAAAATGACATTTGAGATACAACAGTATCAGTTCAGTAGAATAGAAAAACAGAAGGATTCTCTTTAGTACTTTTCTTAACACCTTGTAAAGCATCCCAGTCCTGCACAGAAGGTCTAGGAAATCCTGTTATTTATCTATACCCAGTATTATCTCCCCTAGACTAAATAACAGAAATAGCTTTATTAAATAAACGCTACTCCAAGCATTCAGGTTGTGGTGTGTTGTTTTTTTTTTTCTTCTTCTTTTTTCTATTTATTGCAAAACTGCTGTAGAATTACTGATTTCCTCAACAATTAATGGTAACGACCAAAGATTTGGGTTTAATGCTCCAGCTTCCATATGGCAACTCAGTAATTTAGCACCCCATTTTTCATCTGCCTTTGTGTAACTAAGTGGACTCTGGTAATGAGTCTAATTTGGTCCCTGGGTACTTTATCCTTTCCCTCGTTCAATCTAATTGCACATCTCTGTAACAGCCCTCTTCCTGTGCCTGTGGCATCATCCTTCCTATTCATTCCTCTGCAGACATTAAGACATCCATGGTCACAAAGCTGGGAGCCTTGAATGCAAACTTGAAGGCAGAGTTTTGATCCCAGCACAATGGCTCAGCCTTCCTGGCCCCAGCAGACTGCACTGGAGCACAGAACGAAAATACTTCTGGTCAGGCAGGTCAAAGCCTAGAAGCCACGTTCTGTGTTAGTATGTGCACATATCAGTCAAATAATTCTGTATGTAAATTAATCAGTTTTTTAAAAATAAAGAGTGAAATTATCCAAGAAAACCAACCTCAGCATGCAATTTTGAGATAATGGGCTAAAATTCTATGGAAAGCACACCATTGCCTGTTCAAAAGCCACAAAAGATAATAATAATCCGTAAATAATCTATACAGTTAGAATCACCAGATCCTTTGGGAAAGAGGTAATTTCATACAACATATGCTACCACAAAACCATAATCCTGCCATTTTCCATAACCAAGATTGAAATGCCACATGCATGTGAGCTATGCATAGGTGGGTAATGACAGCCAGATTTCTAGAGCTCCTTTCCTGAACTGTTCCTGAACTGCCTTTGGCACATGATGTACCAAATAATCCTCCTTGTTTTCTCTTCTTTACGTGTGCTTTTGCATCTATCTATCACTGGATCAGAGAAGAATGATCCCTGATTTAAACCTATGATTTATGACATATGTTGGGAATCACTTAACAAATATAGCAATACAGAAATTGCACATGGTTATCACTGTCAGAAAACAGTAGTGAAAGTAACAGCTTGTTAAGTTTAGGTAAAAGGCAGCCAAACACTGACTAAGACTCCTGTTCATTTAGAATAATGGTAGGTATCTATCATTCAACATATTTCAAACATATTATCAAATGAAATTGGAAGGTTTTTTTTACTTGGTAAAAGAAAAATGGTCCTTCAAGTACCAATATTTCCTACCGTAGCACCCAGGTGTTGGGGTCACCTTTCTGCACCCCTATACTGGAACCAACACAATGACCTTGCTAAAAGGACAGCATGATTTTCCACAGTCACACCAGGAATATCCTAGATTTACATTAAGTTGGGTGCCAGTTAAAATTTGTGTGTATTTGCATGTGGCTGTTCATGCACATGCATACACACATTAGAAAAATGAGTCATTTACCCCAAGCAATGCTCATCTGGCTCTCAGACTGAGGGATAAGTATGGGTACAAATAGAAAATTCTAGTTTGTGGACATGATTGCTTATTTGTTTTGCAAGAGAAAATCAGACCTGCTATGTCACGTGAATCACGCACTTGACAGTCCACACTCACATTTCCACATTTAGATTTTGTTTTCATTGTTCCCCATAGGTTTTTTTCTGGCTATAATTAGAGTTAATCACATTTCAAAGTACCAAGATAATTATCTCCATGTCAAATTAGCTATTTTCAAATGAAAGACTATTTCTGCTTAATTTTTCCCATCTTGAAAGCAAAGCAGAGATCCCCAGATCTTTTATGCCATTTTTTTTATGAACATTGGGTTATGATAAGCTACTTTCTGAACCACTGCTTGAATGCAATTTATTTTACATAGCTTTGCATAATAAAATGGCATTTTAGATAACTTATTCAAAGGGCAGAATAATTCTCTGTAGATTTCATTAAATCACTCTTTTCATGTTAAATTAATGTGCCAAGTTAATTTTGGAATAAACAAACCAAGGTATTTAACTGCTTTTTGATAAATACGCAGCACTTAGTTATAATTTTCTCATGTAGCTTTATGTTTTAGAAGTTTGTATATTTCTGTACATCTTTAGGGAGATTAAAGTTTATATAGATAGATCTGATACACACAATTAGATGTATTTAATGAACCAGTATCTCTATGTGCAAATCAGACATAACTTCCTCTTTTATAATCTTTTTCTATCCTGTTTTTTTTTTTGCTAAAATTGGAATAAATTATGGAACTTTTCGTGGGAAAAGTCAGTTCTGAACATATTTATGGAAAAACCTGAAAGATAATGATCAACTTTAGTATTTGTCATTTTTTTGTTCCCATTTGTAAAATGCGTGAGATCAAGACAGACGGAACTCAGAGTTGAACACTGCTTTACTCTACTTCAGATTTCACAATGCACTCCTCCTCTTCCCCATTAACCAAATGTAAAGATGTGCTCCCAGCGTGCATCACACAAAGTGCAACTGGCTGGAAACAAGCTCAACTGATTTTTGAGTTTTGTTCTCAGAAGACAGTCACCTTGACATGCACAAAGTCAAATCAAAACACAACAGAATCCACGTTCCCAGTTTTCATGAATTTTAACACACTCTGTCTGTTTCATGACTGTCTATGCAAATGCTCCTCTCAACATTTATCACTGGGTGAAAAAAACAACCCATGCCAATGCTGTGCTTAAAAAGCTAAGTATGCAGTGCTGAACAGAAATTAGTGCAGCATCTTTATCAAGAGGGAGATTTCAAAGAGCATTACTTGTTCAAAATAAGCTGGCAGACCAGGAACAGTTATTTACTCAGAAGGAAGAGAAAGATCTGACTTGAGATTTGACAGCCATCACAAATTATTGTTATTGCTGTAACAAGATGATTGGATGCATATTTTACTTGATTTCTTGGTAATATTTCATGTTGTTTTTAAAGGATACAAAAACACATTGAAAGACTAATATTTCATACTGATTTATGCAAGTATAATGTTGGAACTAGGGCTTTTTGATGTTTTCTTCTGATAGGGTTGTAAAATATTCTTGGAACTTATTTCAATCTTCTTTCTGTCTTTTAAAGAAAATTAGACTCATACTCCTCTAGAATAAATTATTTTGTTTCTTCAGTTACCAGTGAATAACAGTCCTTCTCATTTAGGCTTGTTTTTCAGCTTGCACTACAAGCTGGGGAAGGAACATCCAAGTTGAACTGACTTACGGATACTGGTAGCATGTTTTTAATTACAAAAATGAATTATTTCATAGTCTTGGAACTGAAATGGCTCTAACGAAGCCTCTCCAAGAAACAAGAGTGATACTCTTATATTTATAGAACAATTTTTCAAGCTTTGGAAAGAAACTACTGTTGATCAGTTGTTGGATTGATTCTTAGTAGTTATAAGGTCAAAGAGAGCTCCCCTTCCCTATATAGATAGATAGATAGATAGATAGATAGATAGATACACTTGCCCAGCTGGTACTGCTGCAGCTCCAGCCCAGTTATGGATATGTACAAGGCACAAGGAGGAGGAGGGAAACCGGACTCTCATCATCTTCCTGGGATGCATCTTGTCTTTATTCTGCCATGGTCTGCCATCCTCCTGGTAGCTGATATATTCAAACTATCCATTTTCTGTGCTTTTTTTATGAGACATTCACTATGCTTTAAGAATGCTTACTGCACTAAAATGTGCAGGGAGCGTCTAACTTGATAAATCACAAACTTACTGAAGCATGATCTTTGTGCTCTGCTCTGGGCTTTTTAAGGTATATTATAAAGAGCAACGAGTTTCATGACTAATTGTCTTACATTAATAAAAGAAAGCACTCTGAGGATTTGTGAAAGGTCAGTGAACTTTGTTAAAAGGAGAGAAAGAGAGTAGAGCAAAGACATTTTATACTTCTTAATGGGATATACAAGAAAAAAAGTTAAGTTTTAAAGCTCTTTCAGGAACAAATATCACCAGTATTATCATGAATAGCAGTCTTCTATGATAAAGAATCAAAACACACTCACTATTAAGCACAGACTTAAGCCTCTTTAAATCCAGGAATACTAGACTTCACCAAATCCAGACAATCAGTAACTAACGATTCAGTATAATCTAAACATTGCTGACAGTGAAGTACCTGCCTGAGTGCTTCACTGACACAGGCTGAAATAACCCGTATGGGGGAGCTCCCAGCTGAACGCAACATGGGTTTTTACACAAATATTTGTACTTGTACTCAAAGAAACAAGAATTAGTCAAAATATTTACCTTTCCAGTGGTAAAAACGTGTGCACACATGCTTAAAATTTAGGGAGTTTGTGAAAAAAGCGAAACCAGCTTGTTCCCCATCCTCCACAAATTAAAGCAAGCAGTGTGGAGTGCAAGTGGAGCACACCTGTGGGAGTGCAGCTTATTCAGACGAGTCCTTAAAGAGTTAGGCCCCAGTCCATTTTCAATGCTTTAAAATTCTTTTCTCTTGATAATAAAAAGCCATCGTTTATCTGAATGAAGAGGAAGATGGGAGAATGGGTGGGCAAAGCAAGAGCAGGAAAGCATACATGCTAATATGTGAACAGGTCCTGATCAGCTTCCAATTGTGAGCACCAGCCTTTCTGAATGGGATGAAAATTTGATGATAGGTTGCATGTGCAATTGAGCAACACAAATACCTTATTCTCAGCTGCACTAAGGGCCAAGCTGCACTTCTGAAAATAATTATTTTTTCTGAATACACAATTTTGAGGGTCATTGCCCATAAATTGCTGAAAATGCTCTCTCTGGGAATCTAGACCTATTTGTTTGGCCATGAGTTTCTATTTCATAGTGCAAGATAAGGCCTATTTACTGCTATTGCCCATCACAATGTAATCAGCTTCTGTTATTATCATCAGTTTATTCATTCTTCTGCAGCATACCGTGCTGTGCTCGAGTTCAATCAGGAGAGATTTATTGTAGGAATGACTTGCTTGTTGATTTGCTTGCCTCCCCCTCCTCTGGACATGGCAGGTATGGAGGCATGGAGGTGCACTGCAACATCTTGATGGTTTCCTAATACTAAATAGACATCACTTCTGGAAAAGTATTTAAAACAATGACCAACTATACTGTCTAATTCTTCCTTTTGTAGTGTAGGATTTCTTGCAGCTTCTGCCTCTTCACATGAACCAGGGCAGGACTGAAGAGAAACAAAGATCTCCTGCAAGCAGTTACCCCACAGGTTAGCTGTAACATGGCCTGGCTGAGAGGGCTGTGATTTTAGCCTAAGAGGAATTTTCTGCTGTATCTGAGTTTTACAAAATACTGTTGCCTATATTTACAGCTACCCAGTCACTTTCTGCTATTCCCAGAAGCACCTCAGGGATTTGCTTATGCATTGGAAGCATCTTTCTAATAAGCCCACGTAAATAGGTATAGCAATAAATCAATAGGCGTTATCCTGCTCTATGATGTGAAAGGAGATCATTTCATTATGCTTATAAAAAATTAAAAAAAAATAAATCAATACACATTATAATACTATATGAAGGTGCATTTCTACACACAGAGAATCTGAGGTATATTGCACCACAATAGGAAAGGGAAATAATTACGGTATATGCTGCTCACAAATAGACTTGTTAGCGTAAGTTGCATTAGAAGACAATATGCTTTATGAGGAAGATGGAAGCATTATTAAAACATAATGCACAAGCAGAGTGATGCACAGGTTTCACTGTGACAACCTCACGCTTCCCAGGTGAATATGAAGTTTATTTAATTTCCTCGTTCAAGTGTGTAAAGCTCTAGCCAAGCATCTCCTTCTGAATCAGCTTAAACAGACCCTTCTCGTACCTAGATCATTTGGTAGCCCCTATTTAATACCCTCCTGCCTCCACAGAAATAAAAAGTAACAGCGTTAATCAAAAATTAACTGCATCAACTAACAGATGGCTTGTTTTTTAATTTCTCCAATAAAACTGAAATTGTGCTTGAAAATTTGGACCAACATTTTAATAGTCCTGCATTTCTTTATTTACTTGGTGCATTTGTTTGATAAAATCAGTCTCTCCCTTTAATTAAACTCATTTTATACTTTTATAGTCATTGCATAAAGTCCAAAAGACACACCAGGGAATATGTTACTGAGCCATTACACTCTTTCTAAATGACTGAAAGCACTTAGTTTCACCTCAGACATCATAGTGCTCATGAGAAGATTAATACAATGACAATTATTAACATTAGCAATCACTTGGTGTTGTGCTTTTACACTGACAGCCTCCCAGTGGCTCCAACCAGCTCCAGACCCTGCTCCCCATCTCCTGCAGCTCCAGCCCCAATGGCAGCACGTGTCCCTATGGAGGAGTGTTGGTGTCCAACTATCCAGAGCAGCTTCCATCCAACAGTATATGGGCAGAACGTGGGTTTTGACAAGATCCAGCACCAGAGCCAGGCTTTGGCTCCATAGAGCCTGTAATCTTGAGTAAATGAAGTACTAATGGAAGATGCACCTTCCTTTTATTTGCACAAGAATACTGTAGATGTTTGGATAAGTAGAAAATAGCATTTTCCCAGTCACATCCTTTATGGGCGGACTGGGAAACACAACAGAAGGAAAAGGAAGGGAAATAATTTCCTTCAAATTGTGAGGAGCTGGTTTTGGTTAAGGAGAGAATCTCTGCAAAATTCCACGTCAATTGTAATTTCATCTGCTTTGCAATCATTTAAAATTCCATCCAATTAAGTTAGTTTTTTGCAATATGCCTCAAAAACTTCCTCTGTGCAAAATTTCCCTCTATTTATGTTCCCTGGTTCTAAAAGCTGCCGCTGTATTGATTACTATAATTCAGCCCTAATTGCACTTTTACAAAACAGAATGAATAGATTACAGTTGAGCTAGGAGGAAGCCAAACATCAATTATTAATACAGCAGATCTGGCCTTTACCATGTCTGTATTATTTACTTCGGGGACTTCAGGAACCTGATGAATAATATTTATTCTTGTAAATTAACCACTTCAAAATATTTGTTTCCATTAAGAAAACCAACCATACTAATAAAATACAGTTCCAGCAAATGCAAACAAGCCCTCAGCGTCTGTAATGATATATGGAAAGCCAAGAAACGTTCTCAGAAGGAGGCAGACTCAGTATTTCAGAAAGCAGCCTATATATCCTTCACCAAGACTAAACACAGCAGGTTGATCTCCAGGTTAGCAGCACTGGTTCTTTGAATTCTGTTTCAGTCACTGCTATTGTTGGTAGGATCCTTTCTGCCCCAACAAGGATCCAATAAGTGAGATCTTGTGAACTGTTACCATAAAGGAGAAAAAAACAGTGGTAAAGCTGCTGTTTCCTCCATGCAATTTTTCTTATTTACAAGGCAATTACACCATGTTCTGTTTCCCTGACCAGCTTTGGGCAGCACAGTGCCAATAAACCCCTTTCTTTTTGCTGGCTCGCTCCTTCATCCCACTGCCTACCTGCACACCTTCTGCTTCTTTGCCCCAGCAACCCACGTTTCCAATAAGAGCAGTTAATATTGACACAGTTTATACTCTAACCTTATGGCCTATGGCTCTGGACAATGATTTGTCTGTTTCGACTTTTATTTTCCTCATATATATATTGCTAAGCAAGTAAGAATTAGAATTACCCCTCTGACCTTTCTCTCTGGATACTTCCCCAGCCCAAAGAACAGTCATCCCTTTCTCTACTACACTTTTGGTCGGCTGCAGAACTTCCTGGCTTGCAGCAGAACCAAAAGCACTGAGGCTGGCAGCTTTGCCACTGCATGCACAGGCCCAGTAAGAACTTTACCTCAGGAGGGAATTTCAGAGTTTTCCACAGGCAGATGGTATCACCTCTTTAGTATTTAACCACTGCTTTGAAGGCAGCTCTCAGAATGCACTGTGCTTGTTCTGTAGCTAAATTTTAGTGAATAAATAGCTTAAAAGCTACGGTGAATGTTTTTATTCCAGAAACAAAAACTAATTCTGTGAAATTCCACTGCCTCATAATCAAGCACTCACTGCACAATAATTAATTAGTTAGCTGTTTGCAGCTAGGGATGGAGGCATTCATCATCTTTCCAAAAGCTTGCATGTTACTGTCTGTAACATCCACTTTTTATTTTGGCTCTGAATATAAGATAATACATTTCATACACTGCCTGCTAAAAGTTAGTAATTTGTTACAGAATCATAAAATGTGAATCCTGTTGCACTTCTTTGAGAGCACTATCCCAGTGTTTGCCATTACGGTGTAGTCTCCCACTGAAAAGCCTGAGGGAACCCAGTGAATTCTATGCACAGTATTCAACTACTGTTCAACTGCAAGAGTATTAATCCAGCTGTTTCTCCATCTAATTACTCCCCATTCTATCCATTAGGCACCTTTTATCTGCTCCTGTAACACACAAGTATGTTTCTATTTCTTTCAGTCCTTTGGAAATTGTACTGCTGCACCAGTAATATGGTAACTGTTTAACTGAAATAACAACTCAGGATTGGATCCTACCTGAGGAAGTAGACACCAGAGTGCTCCTCCTCTGAGCTACCCAGAGCTCTTCAGAAGTCTTCTGAGCAACACAATCCTTGAATCTGAGGAATCTCACTGAGAAGCACAGAAGACAGATGGCTCTGGCTCGATGTGATCCCTCGTGGCACAGTCCCACACAGGGCTCCTGGCACCTCGCAGCCTTCAGCTCCCTGCCCTCAGGTAGCAAAGCGAGGAGAGAAAGCAGTGATTGCCAGTCATTGGCCATCTGCATCCTCAACGTGTTAAACGTGTTACAGACAGCTTCCTGGAGCTGAAGAGACTCTTATCTCATTTCAGAGGTAGTCTGGAGTCACCATTGCGCAGACAAAACTGCACGGCTTGCTCCTAGGTGTGTGACTGAATTCAGCTGTGCTAAAGACCCAACACCTGGCCTAGACAGCAAGCAGCATCAGTGAGTGCTCTGTCCTCACCCTCATCCACGTTGATCTTGGGTCAGCTGCAAATTTTATCATTGACCATTTTGTATCTACTTCAAGATAATCTCTAAAAATGCTGAATAGCATTACCTTTCATGCTAATGCTCTAAAACACCCATTCATTGATTCCTCATTAACGAATATTTGTCATGATCTAAGGGTTTGGCAGTTCTTAAAGCACTGACACCTGTTTTAACAAGGTTCCACAGTGCAAAATTTCCCCAAGAAATCAAAGCTTAAGCCATCACTCCATGTATCACCCCATTTCTTCAACTATTTTTCAAATTATTGATGAACTTCACAGATATCTTACAGCGCTAGAGATCTGAAACATTACAATCCTAAATTAGCAGTAAACAATCCTAAAACTAGCAGTAAAAATAAAGTGTTTTAGAAAGCCTCTCAGTGAAGAACGTGGCTCAGGGATGACATCAAAGAAGGGATCAAACTCAAGGTAAATTCATAAGGCAGTTTGCATTGGCTGGACTGTATGCCAAGTCACCTGCTGAACTCCAGTATCACACAGTGCTGGGTCATGGGCCACCAATGGGACATTTAACTGTACAGCTGTTTTGTCAACCAAACAAAGAATGGAACCAGATCTATTTGAGATCTATTAGAAAAGCAATGTAAAAAATCAACTGTGATCAATATAATGAAAGTAAGCTAGAACTTTCTCAGCCAGATCTGCGTGTTTTTGTGTTCTACTTTACTTGCTTCACTGCTTTAAGGAGGCATCATTCATTTACTCAATCTAGATACAGTCTTTCAATGTAATTTTCCTACATGTTCTGACTTCTCCCCATAAGCCTGTATTCATTTAGTGAAAACTTTCCTTTTCCTTCAAGAAATGGAAATGAAACCCATTCAGACAGAAGAAAAAAAATGAATTCCTTCTGTCTAGATATATGTCTTTGCTCAGGCATTGAGGGAAATATAACATATAGGGTCTTTAAAGACACTTAATGAGAATATTTATTTTCTCGTGTGGGGGAAAGCACCAGTTTTGCAAAATACCGGTACCAGCCTGTTATATCTTGAGCAGACATAATGATATTAATGGCAAATTTCTCCTCCCAAATGAAGTCCACACATGAATATTTATCTACATTCAAACAGGAACATCTCATCTTTGAAAAAAATCATGAACTTTAATAGCAACTTCAGACAATTTGATGGGTTTATATTTCCTCAAGTAAACAGCTTCGCATTAGCATATGAATGTCACCATCTATCCTTTAACTTTGCCAGACATTTACTGACCACTTTGTTGCATTTTTAATAGCTTAGCCATGAGTTTTTTTCATTAAACATTTTTGATCTAGTGGTAGCTTTGATGTCAGCTTGAGAAAGAATTTTGCCTTTTTGCATATCAGTGAGCTAAAAGTTACCTAGAAACACTTTATTCCAGTTTGAATTGCAAAAGTCTTTACACTGCTAGCCTTACTTTTTTGTTATAACAGAGGTACCTGAGGAAAACACGTTACATACCACGAGAGTATGAAGATATCAGAATCTGTACTGCATATAGCATCATCTTCATTCCTCTTCACCATCATCTTCATCCTTACTCCAGCAGAGTTTCTTGAAAATCGGGATGTACAATTTGCAGAAAATATTGGTACTTCAGTGTGTTTTTTTCCCCAAACCTCAGGGCAACTTAAATTACATATATATTGTGAACTGAGATGTGGGGAAGAGAGAGAGAGAGAGATCTCACTGATATCTACAAAATGAAATATTTTTCTACATCTTTCTGTTATCTTTGCTATTACTAACAAGCAATGCATGCCTGTCACCAGGAGAACGGACAACATTTTTCCTGAGTGAATTATGGAGAAGATCTTGAGCATGATGATTGCCAGAGTCACAAATGCATTTCTTGTTTCAACTCTTCTGGATTTCCATTTAATGTTTATATTAAGTCTAACTCTAATTTTGACCTTGAATGACTCATACAGAAAGCAGCAAAACATGCGGCTTTGATATGAGAATATCTTTATGTATAACTGAAGGCACAGCCATACAGGACATCTATCTTTCATCTAAATTAATGGTCACTCTTGGATGATAATAAAGTATATATTTTTACATGCTTGCGAAAATACCTCTTTAATTCAGTATATCAGTTTCAGAAGGGATTGCTATTTTTTAGGGTGCGTGTTTTTACATAACACACACTTCCTGTGCTACATTGCTTCAAGTGTCAAACTAAGAACTGAATGGAAGTGATTCTTTCTCTCAAGAAGAAAACTCACCTCACAGGTCTAAGTGAATGTCTCAGAAGGTTAACAGCGAATAGATAATTTACCTTGATATAGGAAGGAATTTGCATGGATTTGTTTTTATACCTACTGTGATAGCTGCAGCCCCAAAGATTTCTTGGATTAACTCAATTATTTATCATCTGTTTATCATCCACAGGTGGCTGAAATTTTCAGGGTAAAATAAAGCAATAAGGAATTTGAAGCAGTTGCAAAAAGAACAGTCCAGTAATGTAGCAATTCCTAATTTACACAAGTCAAACAGGAGTTGCCATGTGGGTCAAACTAATGGCCCATTTCATCCTTTCTCCTACAGCACTGTAGAATGGGAAAAAAGATTATACAGCTGGAAGTGGTAGATAATTAAGAGAGGCAAGTTTCTTTCCTATCCTGTTCTTCAGCTGAGAGGTTGCTTCCAACTAAGTGTGAAAGTTTACACCCCTTCTGGAACAAAGGCAAGAGTTGAATTGTATTGGTAACTGTTGTGACTTAGGCTTACGAGTGAACTGTAGTCCCTTTGGAAAACTTTCACTCTTGCCAGCTTCCCCTGTCACACCATATTTCTTCATTGTTATTTTCATTGCTCATCTAGAAGTTAACCTTGCAGGATGTAGATCATGCAGTTAGTCACTGAATTTTTGGCGCTTGTTTAGGTGTTCTGATATTATCCTTAAAGTCAGTAAAAGTCAAAGTGAAAACTTGACAGAAATTCTTGCTGTTTTCCTCATTAGCCACATGCACACACTCTGCCCCTTGGGAAATGCAAAGTGCCTTCAGCTCTCATAGCTATCACCAGGCTTCTTTAGTTTCTCTTAGCAAAATATTGCCCTCCAATACACATTGATAGTACAAAAAATGATGCAGCTAAAAGCTGAAGTCTTCTATAGTGATTTTAATTAAGAGTCTGTCATCATCTGAATTATTATTACTGTTACTTTAGGAATTAAATTTTGGCATAAATTATTAATAAAGAAGTCTGGCAATCATGATCTTAGCCAAAGTGCCTGAAACAGGTTTTGCTTGCATTATGCCTTCTGGGCCACTGGGGACAAAGAAATACAGAGATTGCTTCCATTTGGAGAAAAATTGTGCCAGTGCCAAATACTTCCATAATTAACTGCTGTTTAGCTTACGGAGGTGATCGATGCCCTGTCCTTGCCTCTCAAACATACAGCCTCCCCATGCCACTCCCACAGCTCCTTTCCTGGGGTCCACTCTTGCTCCATCACTGTGCCTCCAGCTCATCCAACTCCCCTCTGTTTTTGCTCTTACATACATATCTCAACAGAATGAAATCAGCACCACACTGTCCCTGTATGCCACAAATACATTTGCTTGAAACTTGAGAGTCCCATTTGGGGCTGAAAGTAGCAGATAGATAGCTAGTTCACGTAATAAAGCAGCACAAATATCAACTGTTTGAAAGGGGGTAAAAGTTTGTATTCTCCACCCACCACTGTGATCCATGAGACCATAAGATAATCAGACAAAAGCCAAACCAGAAGCCTCCAACACCTGCACTCCCCTGCAGGGATGCAGAGCAGGGTTCCTCTCCTGCTTTGTCTACTGCCTGTGGATGGTACACGGCTGCCTTGCCAGCTGGGGAGGGGGAGCCTGGCAGGCAGCTCACAACACTGCTGGCAGCCTGGTTGGAGGGAAGAGCAAAAGGAAGGTGCCACCACCAGCAAGCGCCAGGTGTACAGCACAAATGTCCATGCAGTGCTGTGACTTCAGCTAGCAGGCTGGATGCTCACTGTGTGAGGAGCTAGAGCACTGACTGCTCCCTGCATGTCGTGCACCAGGACAGCCACACGGCAGTGTCAGCAACCCTGCTCACCTGCAGTGTGCTGGAAGGATTGGGTTCTCCTCAAGGGAATTTAGAGAATTATAAGCAACAGAACTAGAAAGAGCTGGGTTACAGGCTGTACCTAACTACTTGCATGGCTTGCTGATAGCAGCAGCAGTCTCAGGCTCCATTTAATGAAAGACTCAGGAGAAATGAAGTGGTGCAACAAGCAGAACTGGACTGTGATCCTTAAGCTCCCCCTGCCTGCATCTGCAAATATGCAGCAGTACTTGTTTAGCTAGAGAAAGCCAGAAAATTGCTTTGTGTAAAAACCAAACTAAAAAATGAAGATTATTTCCTACTTGGTTCAGATTTTCCTTATATGTCTGAGTTGAGATTACTTTCCCTCTGTACCAGAAAACTGTTAATCAATTAGAGAAGGCATAGGTGTGGTCAGATGAAATGCAGATACAACCATCTTTTCAGCAAAAGCATGCTATGTATTTTACTGTATCCCTAAGGCCAACCAAATCTATAACACAGAACAACTGACTACAATACAAAATTCAAACACTAAACAGGAAAGAAACAATCCTGGCAGCAGCCTATGTGGAGTTGAGTGACTAACAAAAATGTGGAAGTGTACATACCTTTTATGGATAAATGGAGGTTTGTTTTCACATCTATAACCTGGTTAACTTTGCTAAGCAGTATGCAATTATGCAAATTTTCAAATTCTGGTTATGAATTTTAAAACCCACGTAGGATATGTTCTCAAAAACAGCAGTTCAAGTTATAGCATTCAATTCTAAGTTGTCAGCAATGCAGCCTTTGGGAAGTGCAAAGCTCTCATTGGAAAAAAGCATCACTGCCTTAGGATAGGGTCAGAGCTTCATTTTTGCATACAAAAATCAAATAATTTATAGCTCTTGTTTCAAATTACTATAACTTATCAGAAAGTGAGGAGCATTAAAGCAGACTGATTTTTCCATAAATACAAGTATAAAAACAGTTGAATCTCATTGCATTTTTCAACCAGAAAAAAAAAAACTTCATCCTGTTTTAAACAATTTTCTTATTATTATTATTATACCCTTACTACTGCTTTCCCTTAGGTCACTTATTGTCCAAAAAACAATCCATTAACATTTCAGACATCTGGGACCTGGCTTGCATTACTTGTGCTTCATTCCAAAACCGCCAGCACTATATGTTGCTTGGAAAGCATACAGGATGGCTTTTATACAGGTGATGTCATTTTTCTCCAGAATGGACCTGCACAGTTCACACTCACCATCATCATCAATTCATGGCTCTCTCTCAAAAACTTGTCTGGTAAGGAAAGCTTGAAGCATGTTTAAAAAAAAATAAATCAGATCTTTACCTTTCACAGTTGGGTCTTGTCCACTAGATCTGATTAATTGGTTTAGAAACCACCCCACCAGAAAGCAACATGCACAGCATAATGCAGTGCTACTCCACAAGTTTATCTTAATGTAAATCATGAGATTGTTTGCAGATACTCAGAAAATGATACATGCTCTTAGTCTTCAGTTCAACTTCTTTCAAATGAGCATTGAAATAATGCCAGTTCTCTTTTCTGCAGACAGACCCTGGTGCTGTTAAGCCTCACCCGTAAGAGTGAAATCCAACTCAACCCAATGTTAAAGACCTTTAGAGATTCTTACATACAAAATGTGGCCAAACCCCTCTACTTACATCAACTGTGTTTTCCGAGGTAGCACCTCAGTATGCAACTCCTAGCATCTATCACTACTTATCGGTATACTTTCAAAGCCCATCTCAAACCATATTATAAGCATGGGCCAATTTTCCCAGGATGGTAAATCCATCCACTGGAAGGATGCAATAGCTTTTCCAGGGCTCGGCATAGCCATCTACCCTCAGCACTTCTAAATACCTTTGCAGCAGTGCTAGCACAGTAACATTTTTTTCCAAAGACTTTCACTTTCTACTCATGGGTCCACCTGACAGCTGAAGGAATCAGAAAGACTTTGTCATCCACGCTTAGCCCTTGTTCATTACTTGGCTTTATCAAACCCTTTGGAAGGTAGGAGCTCTCTGAGTCACTGGCTTCAGAACCATTCTGGAAAACAGAGAAGATCTGGTGGGACATCCATCCCTTCTGCCCTTAGTTTTCCTAGCCCTTAATGTGGAGCCACTAATTGGTGTGTTATATACATGTAATTATAAATAACTGTGGGATTGCTTATAAGTTTCATAAAAATATCCAGTGACTACTTCCCTTTGGAAGTTTACTTCCCTTCCCCTGCCATGTCCACTTTCTGCTCCCTCTGAGCCACTCTCCAGTAAGCTGGCAGTTCTTTCAGAGGGAAAGAGCTGAGGCAATCACGTCTCTCTAACAACACTTAACAACACTGCATAAATACTTGGAAAAATATGGAAGAAGTGTTTACTGTAGCTGCATATCATAAGAGAGATTTATAGGCCTATTAAAAAATTATTAGGCTTTATTTCTTCAGTGACAAAGCTGCTTTCATAAACTGCTCTCAACAACTTCACATCCAGAGTCTGTAGGATGCTTACTTTCACATTTTCAAAATGCCATATTTCTTTCACCACTAAATTTTTTATTTTGCTGCTTAAAGCTGCAATTTCCTAACTCTTCTGATCTAGTACTTCAGTTTAAAAATATGTCTGTTACCCTGGAAACGCTTTCAAACGGACAGCATGACTGCAGGGACTGTTGTAAGTAACGTGGTAAAATGTTAAGTGTCTGAAAAACCAAAAATGCATGTGTCACAGACCGAAGCAGGAAAGTTAGGCATCGATTCCAGTTTCACATTCTGATACACATCAGGGACCTTATTCACAATAGAGAAGTCTTTGCCTCTCAACCTGGCCAACAGAGGCAAAACAACAAAAACATTAGACGTTTTCACACTGCCTTTAATGCCTCTCACTCTCCGATCCACTAAGAAACAGGAGGGTTAAGTTCTGTCTCTCATATCCTGATGACAGCCAGGGTGTTTGGCAAGTTCACATTGAAATCTTTTTCCTCGTTAGCACTCACATACCAAATCCTAATCACTATAAGGACAAGCCTATAGGTCTGTCTGCTTACCTTACAGCACTATCATAAGCTCAGATTTTGTTTCATTTTATTAAACTAACAATGAAATCAATCACAGATGTACTTTGTATTAGAAACCATAATGCTTGAATCACGTCTGCTCTGCAACACAAGTCATAGATGATATGACTGGACAAAGACAGTTACCATTGAGGAGCAGTTTTCATAATTTTATTTTAATTCAATCTAAACTGATAAGAGGAAAAAAAAGATCAAAATTTGCAGATCTTTTAGCTGAAGTGATAGACTTAAATCAGCCTACTCCCCAGGTTTCACTCGGCTTTGCCTGGGAATAAATCACATCAAAACTGGCACGGCACAGAAAGACCTTTGAAATGGGCTGTCTTCTACTGACAAAGGCAGTCCTTTGTGTGAAGCAGACTTTCAATGTCATTTTGTTTGCTGTTCAAAATGAGCTATGTCTTTCTGGAACCTACCGCTTGCTTCTATAAATGATAACGAATCACAATACAGTTGCCAAAAGAAAGATCATTTCTATTTCTAAGGAGGATACTGAAGCTCTGTATTTTCTGTCAAGGCACTTGCCAAGACTTCTGACTATCACATCCATCAAGTCTACAGTGCTGGATAGGTACTCTAGGTAATAGACAGCAGTTACAGTCAAACCATGTTAATGAATTAAACACAAGGCTGTACAGGAGCATTCATCATAATTTACATGATAAAACAGTCAGGCAAAATCTCAGTGGTAAATCGATATGAGAAAAAATGGTTTATTCAGGTTAATCCTAGTTAAACTGTATAAATTTTTCAACATATCCCAATGGCCTTTTTTATTTTTTCAAATAGAAAAGATGAATGTGACCTGAATAGAAGACTGATTTCAAACTTAGCTGAACACATTCATAAGAAGCAGCAAAATTCCAAGCCAGAATGCAAGAGACAAAATGATGTGAAGCGATCCTTCAGATTTTCATCGGTGATATACAGCCTTGCTGTGCAATATAACCCACTGAAGCTATTTGGCAATGCCAGCAAATCATCACTGACCAATAAAGTAATTAAAATTCAGCCCTACCACTAGCATTACCTGTTGTTTGCAATTTGCTAAAACAGGAAAGTTGCTGCAATAAATAAATAAATAAATAAATAAATAAATAAATAAATAAATAAATAAATAAGATGCTGCAATGCTCCAAACCACTGGAAGTAGAATGGCAATGATTTTCAAGACACTTATCTGTTAAACAGATTGTCTGACCAATTCCTGCATTTTTATGGAGCTAAATACCACCTAAAATTGAATGAAGCAGAGCATCAGTCCTTATTGCAGCTTATATTTTTTCAAACTCTTATCCATTGGGAGAAAACTATCAGGTTGAGATTGGATAATGTGCATCCAGCTTCAGGAGACAACTTCTGCATTTCCCCTAACAGCTCTAGAAACATCTCTTCTGTGGCAGGAATACAAGAACAAATATTTTTTTCCTAATGACTACCTTAGAATGGTTTAGCGTCAATGAAGAAACTGAAATGACTCGCAGGAATAATGCTGTTGATGGCCATAAACACCCTCAGGGTGTGTGTAATTAATCCCAGTGAGCACATCGAGGAAACATGGAATTTCTCACATGCATGCTAACAACATTTAAACCTACACTTGTTTTACTCTTATTACAAACACTATAAACGTAAAAGAATGAAAGCTAATGTGTGCCGCATGCTAGGAGGTACTCCACATACAACAAGACCACAGCTGTAAAACAGAAAAAACCATACAGTATTTTCAGAAGCATGGGTGGTATCCTCACAGTGTTAGATATTGACAATAGATAGCAAATGATCCTAAGTGTTAATTATATATGATCAAATACGAAGCGGATAAAAGTATTAAACATTTCATTACAGAGATGAAGGAAGGGCTCTGTGAGTCTTCAGGAAAAACAAAGTAAGAGACCAATCAAAACAGGAACAGAAGCTGTAACATAAAGTGCAGATAAAGACTGCAGAAGACCAGAAAGCACTTACTATTTTTTCTGTGTCATAGTCAGCACGTCGCACACTAGACATGTATTTCAGATAGGTCAACAAAAAAAACCTCACGCTTAAATGGCTTCAGGATGATACATAAATAAGTTAAGCATTAGGAGTTAATTTTTTAAAAGAAATCAAAAATCTAAATCAAGGCCAAATGCAACGAGATCTTGCAGGTGGCACACAACATTTCAGCACCTGGATAACACCATACAGAGGTGCAAGTCTTAAGAAGAATCCAAACAACTTTATGTGAAAAGAACAAGAGAGTGCAACAAGACAACACATCCTTTTGTTTAAACACTGTTTCTTTTGCACCTCTTTTTCTAAGTGATTAAAAAAAAACAACAACATTTCCCATATGAAGCAAATTGTCATCACCTAATAGGGCTGTGTAGGTAGCTTTCTCCCCCCATTATTTGCCACGATTTCTGGCACTTTAATTACAACAGAAATTATAGACATTAAGGATAAATGTGCCAGTTATCTTACAGATCTTTCTTTTTCTTCTTGAAAAAGTATTCTTTACAAAATACAGTATCAGATTAATATAGATACAGCATCCCTAATAAATTACAACATGCAATTATATCATGGACACCTTCAAGAGCAGCGCAATTATTTTCACTTTGTCTGCAGCCAGTAGTTAAGAACAGCAGATAAGCTATTCCCAGACAAGTCTAATAAGATTTAGACTTTATCTGAGCCCAGAGATATCCCCTTTCCCTTTAAGTTGCATACAATTCAAAACTGGACAGATAGGTGTGTTAGAATATTTTCATAATTCCTGTAATGGAAAGTGAAGTCATTATAAAGGCAGCCAAGTAAGATCTGCAGTGTCAGCATTTTAAAGTAAATTCTGAGTATGCTAAAAGATTCGTCATTTACACCCTAAGACTCTGAATATCGAGTGAATATACAAACTTTCCTAATTATTCCATCTTCCAGCCAAATATCACTATCATCACTCCACAGGATGTTTACTGGATCCAGTTCCAGTGATCAAACCGAGTTCCTTGCAATCTAAGATGGTTTCATAATTCCATACTTTGAACAGTGCTAAACAGTGCTAAAGGTTGTTTATGGTTACATCAGCATCTCAGCTCAAACATTGCCTCAGTCCAGCACAGAAGAAGCAAAGCAAGCATGGCAGGAGGTTAACAGGATTTTCCTAACCCCACATCCTTATGTACTAAGCTCTGTCTCTCTATTCTTCCCAGGTCACCTGATTCCACTTCAGTGTCTTGTAGGATACGTTTCTATGTCTGTTTTCTTGTTTGTTCTTTTTTTTTTTCATGAGCTACTTGTTCATCCATGCAGCCTCCTGCTTCTCTTGCTTAACATTTGGATGGAACATTGAGCTTGGAATAAGAGATGCCTGAAAATCAATTCGCTGTCCTGAACCCATTTCCTCTCCAGGGCCACATTCAATGGGATTCTTCCAGGCAGGTTGCAGAGTCTGCTCTCCTGAAGTCTGCTGTTGCAGTTCTGTTACTGGCCTTGGTCTGCTCCCTCCAGATTCAGGTCTGAACTAATTCATGGCTGCTACAGCCAAGTCTAACCCCAACCAGTTATTCTTTCAGCCCAGGCTCACTGTCTCCTTTCATTAGGTCCTCAACCACTTGTGTTACGAAGTTATCACCAATGCACTCCAAAAACTTCCTGTTTTGCTGGTGCCCTTCTTTGCGGCATTCCGGAAGGTACTGAGGTGGTAAAAGTAACCCATGAGTACCAGAGCCTGCGAACAGGACATTTATTCCAGTTGACTGAAGAAAGCTTAATCTATTTCTTCCTGATAATTAGTGCATAGGAAATACTGGCCACAGTGTTACCCATGTTGGTCTGCATTCTACCTATGACTGAAAAGCTGCTGGCTGGTTCCCCAGGCAGAACACCATGCACTCCACCTGGTGTCTCACACCCAGGACAACTCCCTTCCTTGCCTTCCTGCCCAAGATTCTGTACCCATTCCTCACAACATAAATTGCAAACAGAAGTAATTTTGCTAAGAATAAGATCATCATAATGACTATCTAAACTGAAATGGGTATCTTAAACCATGGAATCGAGCACATTATAATCCAGAGAAACTGTCTGGAGCATTAAAAAAAAAATCCAAATCATCAGTTAATGACTGATAAAGACTCACACTACCCTTGAAAGGTGGTCATGGGAGCACAGTGGAAATTACAGCAGCTGAACCAGTCACTGGGGCATTATGTAAATAAAGTTAGCTGAGTAGCATGTGCAAGAAAAAGTAAATCCACTCTTTGAATATATTTGAGTAAGGACTTTTAGTATCAATAGGACCACAAAAGCAAACAAGTGTTAAGCATGGAGCGCACAGCAGGAATGCTGAACATGTAGTTCATGCAGACTTGTGAATATTCATGATTTACAAGAGAAAATAAAGAGAAAATAGGGATCAAGAAAAAGGACTTCCATTATTACTTACCAGTCACTCATTCCACTTTTATTCTGCAGTACAGTCATGCCTCCCTGAGCTACTGGGTACTAAGCATTACGCGAGTAGCGCACTACAATCTGAGCTTATTTTGCTTTTAAAGAAAACTCCCCCTTTCCACGGGTATTCAGGTGACTCCCATGATCTCTCCTAATGAACTGTGTAGAAATATATACATCTATCCTAATTAAAGAACTAGGAAAAGAATATAAGCATTTCCAGTGCATTTATTACAGATACTGCTTTTTGAGAATATTACCTGATTTCTAATTGTGTGAATACTCATACAGAAAATACACAAGTTCCATAAATGTCCATAAATGCAAGTGTCTTGTAGCTATGGCACTATGGAAGTGTATTGAGAAGAAATATTACCTCTCAGAACAGCTTCTGCCAGTTTATGTTCTGCTGAGAAAGGTACAGATTCTGTCATACAACCAGCTGCATAGCCTTTGGAATGATTATTCTTGTCCTAACTAGAGCAAAAAGCACCCCCCTCTGAAAATGAGAAATTATTTTTCTTTAAGTTTTATTTCATGTACTAGGATGAGCACAGCAGTAAACATCTCACACACAGAGATGTAATGAGGAATAGCAATGCTGCATATTATTTACGTGGAGCTCATCTGCTTTACCTTGCTCAGGAGCAGCTTTACACAAGAATTTCAAAATTGAATTTGAAATTATTGAGTTACCATCAAAATCAGTTTTCATGGGTATTCAGGAATCCTGGACAAACCAGGAACTCATTCATCAGTAAGGATTCAGATCACACACCACTGATTTCTTTTCATGCCAGCTTACTGATGGCTCAGCCCAGCAGCCCAGGTCTCCACATTCAAAGAACAGAGACAGTGGCCCCATCTGCCTCTTCGGACAGTGATGGCAACTTAAAGCCTTCATCAAACTCAGGCCTTAAATTGTAATGACAGAGAAGCCAAAGATGAGGTAAGGAAATAAGAGGCATACCATGGGCTGGGGCTCAACAGCAGCTCCACAATAGGGACAGAACAGAGCTGCTGGATGTGCAGGCAGTGCCCATCGAGCCTCACACCCAAAAAATGTTCCCCATGGCCTTGTGCTGGCATCACTCACTCAGAGCTGCTTGCAGAAAACCCCACTTCTGCTGAACAGGAGCCTTTCCAGAACACCGTAACATCACTCTTATTGATTTATCTATTTAAAGTAATGTCAGGAGTTTTTCATTAATATTTGATTGGTATTTTTAAATCCTTACAAGAAGTGCGCAGACCATAAAAACGTGTTACAGTAAAGCACCATCGGCAGAACAGCATTATCCCAAACCACAGGGGATGTTGGTTGGCATCCACATCCTAAAACTCTCACAAGGTGTCAGAGTACCATTGTGTCTGCTAGAATTTGACTTCTGAGTACATACGGACTTAAAAATGAGACTAAACAAAAAGACAAGTGGTAGGACAAAACAAGAATTAAAACAGCTTCATAAATATCCATTAAATAAAAGAACATGATTTGTCAATACAAATTCTAAGTATGCACTGAGGATTTAGGTAGGTGGTAAGCCTACAGAAGAGAAAGGAATTATTTAGATAAATCAGTGAAAGATTTAATAACAATCAAATATTTTGGGGACGTAAAAATCCTTAGAATAAATATGAATGATATCTGAGACTTCAGTCACAGCAACAGAGCGAATTAAAAGTTGTCTTTCAGCTATTTTAAAACTGCCACCATCTGGCTGAAAGAGAAATATAGTTAGAAAACATGACTAGGAGTGTTTCATTGCTCTTTTGTGAAATTTTCATTACTCTCCATACAGAATTGCCTAGATTTTTCTTTAATCACTCAAAGTATGTGACAAATAGGTTTTAACAAAGACATGAAGTACAATGCAATTCAAAGCAGCTTCTGGCCTCTGCAGGGCAACACACGAGGTCGTTGTCTATAGTTTTGTGTGGATATACTCAACATCCAAGATGTGTGATATTTTTCACCACAGACTTATTTCCTGCTATAAGTCCCCAATGGTCATCCAGAAAACAATTCTTGAAGGTCACAGCTAATATCACACCAAAAAGTTTTTACTTCCATTTCCTTTTTCTCAACAATCAATGCGCTCACAGCTCTCAAACACATGCGTGAGGAGACCTTTTTTCTCAGGTCAAGTCTTGCATCTGTGACATGGGAAGAAAATAGCTTAGAGCAATTTAGAGGCATCTGATCAGTACTTTTAGTGAAGGCACTGTCCTGTGCAGCACTAGCAAAGAAATCAGCTTTTATCCCTCTTGACAAATTATAAAGGCAGCCACTATGCAAGTAGAGGAAAAGAGTAAATGTGCATGAAAGTGAGAAGGAAGGCCTTTAGACTCTAACATACTAAGCATTTCTATAACATCCCTTTGAAACACTCTCTGAGTAACACAGAGCAGTCTAGTAAACTAGAAAATGGAGTTGTTAACAAGCTCCAAATGTAAGCCAAAGCATGAGGGAAAGAAAGGAAAAACAGGCAGAAAGAGGCTAAATATACTTTTGTATACAGCTCTTACATTTTAGAGCTTGCTACAGTGAGAGACTTGCACATAAAATGTACCATTAGGACTGAAGTTCTCTATTCCCTCAAATTCCAAAGAAAAACACAATAGATCTTGGGGTACTTTTAAGGGTGTACTTTATGCCAAACATATTCAATATTCTGAATATATAACTCAAAACAAGAGGAACTGTGCTTTTAGAATCAAGAACTATGAAGAAATCCCACAAATTAATCTATGCAAAATCATACACATGGAATTAAAAAGCACTGGGTCTTCAGAGTGCAAAACGAGTTAAAAACAGTGTTAGGTGTATAATGCAAGCACAGAAAGCTGTTTAGCAATCTACTCACACTAATGACCTGGAGGCAAATTCATGTTGCCAGCATTAACTGCAGGAAGAGCAGGCAAATGAGCCCAGATGCCTTTGATGGGAGAGAGTCCTCCCTTAGTTTGCCATCTGATACCTGAGAGTGTCATCACAGAACAAGAAGTTTGATAGAGAAAAAGGTTTTAAATTTAATTTTTTTTTAGATAAAAAAAATTATCTATGTTATTATAAGCATATCTGTAGATACTTTAAATTACAACAGTTTTTACTTTCAGAACAAGAATAGGTTTTATATTAACCTCAGATAGAAGTGGCAGCGCTATCTACAATGTAAGAAACCTGACCCACAACAATATGTGACTCAGGTTTGGTAGAGTTTGAAATCTTTCTGAGGTGAATTTAGAAAATATATACATTATTTACTGTAAAAACTCTTACCACTTTCTGCTGAGATGTTCTAGCTTATCTGTGACCTTTAGCAGCAACTTGAACTTTGGCTACAAGGGATATCCTGGTTTCTGGACAATTCACTCAGAAATTCAAGGGTTGAAGTATAAGCCTCTGATTCCTTAGTCTGCACCCTCACAGCAGTGACTGGTATATTCTTTAGAGCTAATTGCTCCAGTCTTCCCCCGGCTCCTCCTGTGGCTCCTGGGGGGTCAGGTGGCCTCGAAGGACACAGGGGAGTGACTCCATGAAGTCTCCTGACAGACCTCAGCTGTGAGATAAGGACAAAGAGGTGGCCTAGGAAGAGTGGGGCAGATGGTTCACATGAGCTGGAGGGATGGGGAAACCAGAAGAGAAGCTGGCTGGATGATTGCTGTGCTGCAGGGAACTGCACTGATTCTGCCTGGGAGCTGCACTGGGACTCCCAGTCTAACAACTCAGTATCTATAGAGAGATGATACTAACAAGTATATATACTTTAATAAAGATCAACAAAGCAACCTATTTTCTTTACCAAATTCTGGCTCTTCAACAGATATTCCCTCCACCAAAGCATTCTTTTGGAGTTCCCAGAAAAAGCAGGGAATGTTTTGTTTACACCTTGCTACCAGAAGACAACCTGACATCACCAACAGCTCAGCCTGACACGCAGTACCCCCAGTCTGCCAAACAGCCTTTGTGATGCTAACATGGTGTTACAGGCAGCATACCTTACTAAAGGAAATACAGTAAGGCATCACTTATTTATCACTTATTTATTATTTAAAAAAAAAACTAAATTCATATTAAGAGTTTGTAGGAAGCAACTGCAGAATTTATGGATATTCAGTTACTATTGAAAGCTTAAATGCTACACTATTCTCTCATAGGACTAACATATGCTATATGGAGTAAGATAAGTTCAGGTTTCACTAATGCTGGATATTCTGTTAAAATGTAATTATGCTCCTACTCTTAAGTGTGTACTTTCACACAGTTACTGCACACCATGCTAATGCAAATGAGGACACTGTGTGGGCATCCTATCACCTGAGCACAGAGCAGGATCCCAGCCTTCCTGTTTGGTTTTTTGCTTAGGCAACCAATTTCTAGTTTCTGTTCTTCAGCACAATAATTCACAGATCATCTCCCTTTAAATAGTTCATCCCTATATATATATATATATATAATACAGCATATTGTTATCCATGGTGGAGCAAATGGACAATCCCATGAGCAACAGAAGTCATGCGGCAAAGCTGCTTTGGTTCATAGTCAGATCTCCATGGGTTGGGATGTATTAAGGACAAGTACTCAGCATAACCCAATGCTTGTGAGCCTGGGGACAGGTAGGAAATCCTGTGTTTCACTATGTATCAACTTCACCAGTATAAAATGTTTATACACCTGTTTCTTCCTCCGAGGGTTGGATAAAAATATGGCCCTATACTTCCTGCAAGTCACTGGGATTCCAGTACTCCATACAGCAGTCTACTGATAAATGCATACGGTTGAAAAGCCATAAATTACCCTCTGAAACATCCCCAAAGATGTTTATTCAGAATACAAGAGAATCAGGATCACTTTTTCTAAATCAGTACTACAACATGAGCACTAATTTATGAAAATCTAATATAGAAACAAAACACTATATTAAAAAATGAATTATAACCAGGGACTAGAGCAGGCCTACAAGAATTTAAGACCAACTAATTGAGCCCCAAGTAGATCACTCTGCAAGTACTCCTGAAATATGCAATAGCTCCTGCCCCCTGAATAACAAACGAGAGTTGGCAGACGTACTGGAAGCTCTTGCCAAGTTTATAAATTCTTGTCTCTCACTGAGGTTACAAAGCACGCAGCTCCCAAATGACAAGCTGCATACCCATGGGTGCAATAAAATTTCCCATAAAAAAGAAAAGTAGCTGTGGTAGCTTGAATCATTTCTCCAGTTCAGGGTCAAACTGTCTCTCCCCCCACATAACCATGGCATGCACAATGTCAATGGGAACTTACACATCCATCCCGCAGTGGAACTGAATTTTAACCTACATAAAAAAATACCACATTATTGTCTATTATCATAAAGCCTGAGTCTGCTAATATATCCACGGTATAAATTAGAATAAACTTCTTTGAAGTCAGTGGAACCAAAACTCTAAATGCTGAGAATTAGGGCTTTCAATCCAGGCCCTCCATTACACTGCTAGAAATAAAGGAATAATAGAATTGTATGCATCTGAAGAAAAAAAAAAAAAAAAAAAGGCTTAAGAATTTTACTGCCAAGAACATGATGTTAACAAAGTTATGAAAGACTTTTTTATAGAAATCTATGCAGGAGTGAAAGAGAGGAAGAAAGGATAGACACATTTACAGTGCTATGCTTCTTCATGACCAGAGAAATGCAAAATGAAGCAGGAAAGATTCTTTGTAGTTAATATGAAAGGCAGCATCTGCCAAAGAAGATGTTTCCTAGGAGAAGAGTGTTGGAAGTGCCATTTGACAATGCTGATCAAGAAGTGTTCTAGTTAGTGTTCACAGTGGCCGTGATGATAAATTATATGAATAATTTGGCTCTCTGTTCGATAATAAATAATATCTGCCCGTAACACATCTGTATCAGTGCACTCTTAATTACCAAGAAAAGGACAGACAGAACACCACAAAACTTTTCCATGTATCCTTTGTGCATAGAAAATGACAAGTTCATATAAATCATGGCATATTTTACAAAAGCAAACATTACGCTTCTTTTCATTATCACTCACCATACACATGTAGCATTCTGAAGAGCTTTGGGGAGAGTTGTTACACAAGATTCATCAAGATAAAAAGGAAGCTACAGCATCTGAGATGATAAAGGTCTGAGGGCTGAACCAACTGTGCAGTCAGTATATCCTACAGTACTTATCCAGAACGAGCAGCAAAATTTAGATTCAGTCTACTTGCAGATAATGGACATAGAAAAAGCTTAGGAAGCATTAAGATGACACAAAGACCTCAGATTGCTCTGCGAGTTGTTTCCCCGTGTTTCTCAAGATTAAGGCTTCTACCCATCTAGGCTGAGGAACAGCAGAATGCAAAAAGTCCTCTGTGTAAAGAGGGAGCAGAGTTATCTTCCTGTTATCTCACATCTGTTTGTACATATCTATTAAGTTACTCCATTGTCCTCCTTCCTGTGGAGGACTGGACCAGATGACATAAATCCTATATGCTTGCTCTTATACTCTGGATTTCTACCATTATCGATCTCAGCATTTTGCCTTGTTTCATTCCTTACAGCCTTACAGATTTGCCTCAGAAAAAGACCACATCCAAGGAATTCTAGCTGATGTTCTCTGTTCTAAATCATTTATCAGACTTTCTGCCTCTGAAAATCATTTCACATTAATGCATTCTGCAGCTGAACTGCATTTTACTTTAGCATATGCTTCTCAAGTATCTTAATATCATGTATGTTCTTTGCTTTACTCTCTATGTAAGGAAACCCAAATTAATGACCATTATGTCAAATGCAACAGCCCAGATGATCAGTATTGAAGTTTGAAAATCAAAGATGTAGCAAGAAAAAAACCAAGGTAGTTCTGAAACTTATGACATTATATCTGCTGTGTATTTCTGCAATAGGAACCCTTGCACAGTAATTGATGCAGTAAACTATCGGGCTGGAAAATTGCCATTGAAAACATATAATCAACCTTTTGAACTCTATAAACCCGAAGAAATGTGACATGCAATTCTGCTTCCTCAGGTCAGTTTAGGCATCAACCTCAGAAAATGGAGGTGAACAAATTGCAGACAACTGCTCTTGGAGGAAAGTTTGTTTTGCATTTCATCATCCAATACATGCAGAATAAACTCTGAGCTCCTAGTCTTTTGAAAATATACAGATCATACAACGTTAGGGGAAGTGCTTCAGAAGTTTGAGTATTAAATGAATAAAGAGAGATTCAACACACAGGAAGGAAGGAAGGAAGGAAGGAAGGAAGCAAGGAAGGAAGGAAGGAAGCAAGGAAGGAAGGAAGGAAGGAAGGAAGCAAGGAAGGAAGGAAGGAATTCTGGCTTTTTATTCACTTGATATGATTTGATCTTTATTGCTTCTGTTTCATGACAGGCTGTGATGCTGTTTCACACAGTAACTATTAAAATAAACACCTAGTCCTCAGTAGAGGTTCAGATAGTGCATTGTTTTCTCCTTTCTATGCACACTCAGCCTAGGAATGCTTTTGCACCCAAGGTTAAATCATAAAACGAAATTCATTATTTGGCAAAGATAGGAAAGAGAACGAATAACACATAAAATTTACTGATCTCTAAGATATTGTCCTGTAGTAATGGACCTAAATCCTTGCCACTAAAAGGCATCTATCTTCAATATTCTTTCATTGGTAAAATCTATGAACTTAGTATTGATTCTAATTTGATGTTTGAATACATTTATGCGAAGATTAAATCTGCCTTTATCATTTTAGAAGATCATCAGGTTAAAATTCCTCTTTTCACGCCGAAGTACTAAAATTGACTTGAGACATGATTCCTAGTTGGACTTCTATACTGCCTTCTTCAGCAATTAAATTGATTGAAAATAGTGGCTTGGGTTTATTTTTTATGGGAATAGATACTGAACTTAGCCATAGCAGGGAAGCTGGCTTACCAAGGTGAGCTCATGTCCCTGTTGTAACACCTTTGCCCTTGTTAAGCACTAATTGCTTCAGAAGGTAATGACTGTGCCAGCATTTTCCAAGTATCGAGTTTGCCTCTTGAGATGTCTTAAAGTTCTTGAAGAAACGTTATTCACCCACAGTGAGACAAAGAAAAGAGAAGAACCAGACTATATCACAGGAATTTCATCTGACCCTTTAATCTATAACAAACTATATTAAGCATTTATGTTCCAGAACGTTACAGCTCTTACTATTAATTTAGGAATACTCAGATCACCAAATCAATAGCTCTCAGTAGCATTTTATTACCACCTTAATGAAGATAGCTGTTTATAGAGTATGGATTTCTGGTTCTAATCTTTATCTTTAGGCAGTCCCACACTGAGAAGAGACACCATTCAGTTTTAACCTACATCTGACTTCTCTTAATCCTAACCTGGGCCTCTTTAAAGTATTACACCTGGTAGCAAATCTGGAAACTAACTTTTGATGAAGATTCTTGGCAAAAACCTCTTTCATTTGTGCTATGGCTATTTTACTGCTATCAAAACCCTGCATTATCTCAACCAACCAGATCTTGCTGAGTTGAAAAAGCCTTTTTATCTAAAGATAGAGGTGTACTCTGTGTGACAGGCTTTTGGAGCCCTAGAGTCAGAATGAAAAGATCCTATAAAGATAAGTATTTTAAGATAGTGAGGTTGCTCATTCAGTAACTCAACATTAAAGGGTGTTCCCACCTCAGTGTATGGGTTAAAAGGACCTGTTCACTGCCTTCTGATCCAAACTCCCACTAAGTATTCAGCTTCCTGATTTTCTGTAGCATAACTTTCTGGCCAGATGTCTGATGCTTGTTAAGCTCATCAACTTCTCTGCTAAGCAATTAGGACATTATTGTCTCAACACAGTGCTAGACAACAGTAACTGTGTAACTGTGAGTAACTGTACACATCAGCAGATTTTACCCTCCCTTTCATGTGTGCATGTTAGCGTAAACTACAGGGAAATGGCTCTTCGGATCACACCCCACACTGTCAGGACTGGACCAGAGTGGATTTTTTTAGATTCTACTCAGGTTTTCTTCCTAACTTTACAGATCATAACTTCAAAATGCATCATGCAGAAGGAACGCATATAAAAGATTTATGCCAACACATGAAATTATCAGAACTTATTTCTGAATAGTTGCATAATAAAATAAAGTGTTCTGGACTTCTCTAATTTATTTAAGGAAAAACTGAATTAAAACCATGAATTTTAATTGCTTTTGAGAAAGTGAGATGCATGTAAAACTAAGATGAAAAGAATCTTACCAACCCTAATACATTTTGGATGAGGACATCAGAACTAGGAAATGTGTTACTTTTTGGAAGGGCCTTTTTACTTCTCTAATGGAGTACATACAACTTTATACTTACATTAGTGCTATGTCTTAATGAGCGAATATAGGAGATGGTAGAACAAAATGTATTCTTTTTGTGCTGCCAGGATCATTAGAGGCCAATATATCTATCACCTATTTCTCAGATGATTCACGAATGGGGGGTGGGGGGGATTGGAAACATGTCACTGTTTCACCCCAGGGCTTTCAGAGGAGCATCCAAAAACAGGGTCCTTAAGTCTTCATGTTAGAGTGGCAAACCTGACAGACAGCCCATGCCTGGGTCCATAAAGGGATCTCTGTGCATTTAATGCTCCCCTGACACGAGTCCCAGTGCAGGCCTGGCAGAAGAAAACACGCTCCCAGACTTCAAGGCAGCAACAACGAAGCAGTATACATAGTAGAGCTTCATAGTAAATAACATCATGTTATCTGTTAAAAATCTCTCTTTATTATTATGCCTGAGCAACATAGTAAACCCAGGAAACCTCCCTCCATTGAATTACATTGAAATAGAGGTGAATGGAAAAATTATACTAAGTAATAAAATGTATCATCCTCTCAGGTTATCAGCTGTGCTTCACACTATTGCATCATGGGTCTGAATTTTTTAATTATTATTTATTTGTTATTATTTAGAGTATGTAACGAGTCCTTTCATCAGTAAATTATCTTGAAAGTTTGGCCATAAAGCTATACTTTAATATACCTTTTATAAATGAATGGTTACATGAATTCATTTTCCTTAAAGCGCACAGCAATACTTCATATTCTATCTCTTCTGCCATGGATCACGTTAGTGGCTATAGGAGCAAGCTAGCACACCAGAAGGTGTACATTTAGCTTATAATACTGCAAATCACTGCAAAGTGTTTTGTAGGATGGTATGTGCACGAGGTGTGCTGTGTTTCACTAGCAGTCAGCACTAATACACAAACATACATAATTTCAAGTAAAGTACACATTTCAGTTAGAAATGGTTAGGAGGTACCACCAGGAATTAAAAATCAGCACACATAAGATCAGTTATATCATCTTAAATTAACTGTTCTATTAAGTGCATTTTAAAAAAAAATCAATTTTTAGGCAGTCATTAAAAAATAATTTTTAAAAGTTCTAGTCCAACTCTTAATTAAAGCAATGTTCCAAACGCTCTCCAAGGCTGCTTGGTTTGAACTGTGTCTGTTTTCAAACAAAATCCAGGCCATAATATCACAAGCCAGAGAAGCCTACCTGATTTGGGAAAAAATAAGAACAAAAAGCTTGGCAGTAATTGCTTCAGAATGGCAGATCCCACAGATGACTCCCACTGTTCAAAGGAATTGGACAAAGTATCTTAGACTGTGATGTATGTAAGCATGGAAAAAAAAAAATCCCTACATTCTTTGAGTCCAGTGTAACCAGTAGGAGGGATCCTGGGTGAAATTGTCCAAATACACATCTTAGTCAAACAGCCAGCAAAACCTACCAGCACATATAAATGCCAAAGGCAATCTATTTTACAGCTGCATAATACTATAACTGTCTTTTCCTTTTTTTAAAATTTTAATAGTAGTTTAGTATTTTTCATTAATTACAGAGTGGCAGTTAATGAAAATGAATCCTTTTTGTTGCACGTGTATTCACAAAAACTAAACCATATGGCATACAAGGTGTGTACTTAGGGGCTTCTAACAAAAGAAGTTGTGCCATAAGTAGGAAAACTTTCAAAAGAAGGAGAGCATGTAAAAACCTCATAGTCTTCATATGTTGGCTTATATGATCAATAAAGTAGCTTATGCGTAGAAAGGCTTTAAACAAATGTTCAAAGGGATACTAACTCGTAAAAAACAGTACCTGGCAGGGGAGCGATTAGGTAGAGAAAATAACAATGACAGAAATTAACTGGAAGCCTTAGGAAAGACTGGCAGTCACCAAAACAGCACACTAGAATAGGTTGAGCAGCAACCTACACAGAGCTACGACTTGGGCAGATGCCCCTGTGACAAGAAGTGTGCTGGGACACCTCACAGTCAGAGGGACACAGGAAGTGCCTTGCAATGCTTCCATTCATTGTAACATTTTAACCCCAACTGAGCTCACAGCTGAGTGCAGGGGATACCTTCAAAAGATGGGCATAGTTAAGCTGAGCTTAAAACACAGGTAGCTACACTTAACATGCTTAACATTCAGCAAGTCAAACATGCTTTGGCAAGAAGCGGTAAAGCAAGAGGCTGGTGAAAAGCAAAATTATGGATTGGATTTGACCGGCTCAAATTATGATGATGATCAAAGCTGCCAGTCGTATGTGACCCTCTAAAGTCTTTCTCCATGCATGCTGTCTCATAGCCTTAATTAGAAATTCTAAAAGCTGCCAGGGCATTTTTTCCTTACTGAACAAAGAGATTTTGTTACACTCATTCCAGGCCAGATCCCATTCTCCCATGGCTTTTACTGTCAGAAATAAATATTTGGGGAAAAAAAACAAAAAAATGTTCATCTTTTTTTAAGAGATAACTTTGTGGGATACATTACCTGTGGTTGTTGTGCAGGTGAGTAAAGTGACTTCTGGAAGATCTGAAGTAATGCAGAATAACAGATATTAAAGTATCAAGAAAAAGAAAGGAAGAAGGCAAGAGGATGTCAAATCAAAATCCAGTGCACATAGGTAAACGTGCTACATGTTGATAAGCAAGGCTAATATTTGAAACTATCTTCTCCATAAGAGAGCTTATAAAGTATGGCTGAGAAAGAACTGCTTCATTTCTAGAAGACAAACCTGGTTTTGCTTGAAAGATTTTTTTCCCTCTCTTGAGCTTTAGTTACATTCCTGCTTGTCAATAGTAAGAATTAATTTGTATTCAAAGTGGCATAGCAGGAGCATTCTTTTCCATGGATGCTACAGTTTGGCTGATCTGTTGGACACAAAAGCCATGGACAGAAAAGCAGTGTCCCAATATGCCATGACTCACATAGGACTGCTGTGGGGATGCCAGCCCCAGGCCCAGGGCTCCCTAGAGCCCCCCTCTCCCCCCCCAGAAGTCCACAACAGTAGGAGAAAAACTATTTTTCATTTTCAATATCATCTTTTCCATAGCATGGCTTGTCCTATGAGCTCTGAGCATATGCCACTTGCTGTGGATCTGCACTGGTAAAAGTCATTTCATTATTGTAAGGGTTGTTGTAATATATGTTTGCATAAATGTAATGTATGGTTTATTTTAAATTGAGGACAAGAAGCCAACTGAAGTCATAGTGTCACCACTGCCACATAGTTATGCTTAATGTGCACACTGTAGACTGTAAACATTTTTGTCCTCATAAACTGCAGCAATTGAGCTTAAGAGAAAATTCTCAGGTAGAGTGATCTTAATCATGTTTTCCTGCAGTATGAAGATTAGTTTTTTTTTCTGTAGTCTCTCAGAAACAGTATGTAAGAACAACCCAGTGTGGATTTAAATTAACTGAAGCTGAATTCTATTGATGATAATCTGTGTTTTTTAATTATTCTTGTCTCCTCTCAAATGAACTCTGTAAGTTTTCCACCCCATTGTAATAATTTTCTTAGAATTATATTTTAATAAGTTTAGTGGCATAGCAGCAGTGCTTAAAGCTGCTGCATAAAATGCTCTGGTTCCAAATACACCCTTGGGTTTTCATTAATGGCATTTACAAATTGAGATTTTACCTTTCAGTGGAGAGTAAAAAAAAAAAATCATGCACTCTCTCCATCTTTTTTTCTCTCCATAATCTGAAGCAGACACCTTCTAGAACTCTGACACATCCACGTATGTAGGAGACAGCTGCTCCTTTAGCACCCTGAAAACTCAACACTCTGCTGGGCCTGAAAAGAAATACAGCCACTTCTCAAGGTAAAAGCAAGAGTGTAACCAACGGGCTCCCTTGCAAGACGCTGCAAGAATGTCATTTAAATTCATGCATCTCACTAGGGCATGCATGCACCAAACCTGCAACCACACTTAAGGACTATGTAAGCACACCTCAGCTAAATTTTGGCAAGCTATGACTGCTAGCAGCAACAGAAACAGTGAGGCAGATCCCCTGGATTCTTTTGTGGATTGAGAAGTCCCCAGAGGTCTGCCTGCCAGCTGCCTTTCCTGGCCCATTCCAAGCAGGTGCACAGAGCTGAGGATGCAAGGCTGTGCTGCACCATGCTGCAACCACATCTCTGCAAGGTGCTGGAGCTATAGACTTGTTTAAAAAAAATGGTTTTATAAATAGACCTTGCAAATATCAGGCATCTAAGGATATGTGAAATTGAAGGAGATCTTGGGCAATTTGGTCACTCCTGGCTGTGCCCTGTATCGGCTCCGTGTGCTCCTAACTTCACCAGGGATCCAATTTGCATCAAAACACGGCTGTGGAACGTTGGGCTTGGCGTCCTGCGGAATGCCATGAGCATTATCCTTATTATTAAGGAGATGATCACATTAATTCTGTCTGATATAATTCCTACCTCTGGAGAGGCAGCTATGGTTATGTGTTACAGTAACTACTGTGTATCAGTTACTTAAAAAATAATTCAAGATTTATTTGTAATAAATATCTTTCCTAGAACTCATCTTGACCTCATCCCAGGAAGGAAATGAGCTCTCAAAATCCATAACCATCTAGTCTTCATTCATTCCTTCCACCCCCTTCCCAATATAAGCAGATTTGATCTCATTTATCCTAATTCAGACCCAGTGTAGCTTCACCATGACAATTCCAAAGGACCCAAATATCCCTGCATTTTGACTTTCAGTTTTTGGATAAAAAACAAACACAACTTTGGTTTCTGCAAGAGTTTCCACAAGTTTTCTTTGGTGATACAAATGGTACAACCAGCTGCCTATTTTGCAGGCAAAGTGGAGCGCTAATTACAAAAATGTCACTATCCATATAACATGTGTTTTCTTTAAATGAATTATGATTTTTGCATATATTTCACGTTTATATATATGCATATTATCTTCAAATTTTAAGACTAATTTGCATTTCAGAATATGACACTGTAATTTGATTTTCCCAGATATATCACTCTTAATTAATCCTAACAGTTACCCAGCTTTTTTACATTTCAATTATCACTATTTAAAGTTGAGAAGAGACTTCTAATTGATCTAAATTACATATTCAAATTAGCCTTTTATGAGCTCAAATTAACATACCATACACTCATTTTATTTAATTGGGTCCCCAAAACATCACCAAAGTTAATTTTTAATATATTAATTAATATGAATTCACAAATAATGAAACTACACTGAATTCCTCTAACTGAAATCTCCCCTTCAAATAACACCTTTAGCAAATTTCATGGTTTAATAAGGCATGAAATACTCCTCCCCCACAGCTCCTCCAAAGTAACAATACAGCCCAGCACAGAACTCTGCACTCACAAGCCTTGATTCCTCAAGTTCTTTAATATCTAATGAAGGAGAACTCAGGCGACTCTGCCTGATCCCAACTGCTACCCACCTATGTTAGGAGTATGAAAAGTGAAAATAAAGCTATTTGCAAGACTAGGGCTCTATATCTGCTTACTTTTAAAATCCCGTTTATCATTCTTTATTACTGAAAATTGCTGACCTTTCAGAACCTGTCCAAGTGATCAGGTGCTGACCTTACTCTAACACACCTTTGCATTCTCACAAGTCTATAGATCACAGTTTCATCCATTTCCTAACTCTTAGACTGGAAGCTGAGCTCTGGAGCAATGAGCTTTAGCTGTTATCTAAACCTGTGTATGACTGACTGTGATATCCAGCCACTTACACCATGGCTTAAGTGGTAAACCAGAAACCTTAAGATATATAGATGCTTCAGCTGCAACTTGGTTCTGTTGAAATGCCACAAGTGACAGCTTTCCTAAGGAATGTCTTGATTACAGAAGCATACAGCTCTGAAACTGTCATCACCCTTTGTCTATCTGTTTTCAATTTCAATTTAAACATCTTAAAACATAGAGTTTTCATGTTAACTCAAGTCCTTTAGCCTGAAAACTTAGTTTTTCCTGAATATTTCAATGATATATTTGGCTTAGCTGAGTGATAACCCATTTGCAGGAGTTCTCTGCTTCCAGAGGTGAACCATCAGTGTTTCCCTCATTAAGTCATTCACCTGGAGAACTTCAGTAAACTCCTGACTCAAACTTCATCTGCTTGTAAAATAAAACCTGTAAATTTCCACATAGCTTACTAGCACTTACAGAGCACACTGTATGATTCACTTTTTTCTACTGAATGTAATCGTCTGTTTTTCAAAAATTAGAAGGCTTAGGCTTTTTATTCTTTAGCTGACGCACTATCTACATGTTGATTACTGCAGACGATATTGGAAACATGGCAGAGGGGTGCAATCTCAGCTCTGAATGAGCTTGCCTAAGAAAGGAACTGTCCAGAATTTTTGGTTCATAGGAAAACTCAACACTTCAAAATTTTGTCTCCGTCCAATTTGGAACTAAATCTTTTTTACAGCAAATTCTGTAGGATTCTTGCTTTTGGGAAGCCAAAAGCGGAAGTTTTCAAAGCATGATGTTTCTTATATTCATCAGTTGCTGAAAATGTTGATGCAACTCACATCACTAATCCTTAACCAAGGAACACGCTCAGTTCAGATGTGCTCAGTAAGAAATCTTATGGCTCTAGTTACCCTGTTTCTTACTAGATACATTTCTGCTCATAATAGGAAATTAAGCCCAACAGATATATGTATAAATAGTATGTTGACTCCTCCTAAGACAACTCCTTCTGCACAACTTTGGTTATCTTATATACCTTTAAAATACCTTTTAGTTCATGGTCGTCATGGAATATTTTGAGTTTTGCAGCAGAGTAAGGGACACAAGCAAACCAGAACAAATTCTCATGTTTCTGCTACTACTGGATTATAAGAAAGAAAATAACAGTTCTGCCAAAGCAAAGTGTATATGCTCTGCAACTGAGGTGAGGCAAAGTGTGGAATACAAAGCCTACAGTGCTGCAAGTCCAGCAAAATCAATAAAGAAGCTGTAAGACAGAGTGATACCTACATCAGCTGATATTTTTGAAGTATAAAGGTAAAAAGTTATTGTTAATGGAAACAGCTCAAGTGGAAAAACATAGTTCTCTGCCCACTTCAGGATTATATCCAAACTTTGAGACATCGCCTCTTTTTCTGGGAGCTGCTTTCTGAAGAATCTTACTCTTGGGACCAACTGTCCGTCCCAAGGTCAGCCATCTTGAGTTCACCAAAACTCCTTTGAAGCTGAGATAACAGCACTGAGCTAACTTCTACCAGACAAAGGACTTCAAAAGTTTTGAAAGGAAAAAATTATTCACTGAAGTGCAGACACTACCACAGGGGAAGCTGACCAGTGCTAGATGTTACCTTGTTTACAGTTTAAAAACTGAGTTTGTGTCTTTCATTATCCATTTCTTGACAATCTATAATTTATTCAACAAGAATTCCACACACTCATGAGCAAAAGGTTGGCTTTGAATTTGGATATGCAAAACTACAGAGATGTCTACATGGTTGCATAGAGGGGATCTGCGAAGACAAAGTACAGCTCTGGTACTACAGAATAACAAAGGATGACTCTTCCTCTAGCTGCACTATAGCTGCTTCTGGAATCAGCGTACTTGTCAGGTACCATATGGCCAATCTGGATTTCTTTAAGGGAAAATTTACCTTCAGTTAGACACGTAAGAAAAGCAGTACTTTCACAGCACCGATTGTTACCAGAAGGCGTATTTTGTTTTCCTCTTTTCACAAGGCAGTTCAGCATTTGCTGTTTATCAATCCAATTATGCCAGAATCAGCCTACAGTTAATCTGTAAGACAACCTTTGAATAGTGAGTAAGCTAAAAATCAGCAGATCTGAACACCTACTTGTTTTAAAGCCAAAACTTCAAAAACTGAAATTAAATCTACTTCTCATTACTCAAATTGCCTCAGGGTCTAAATCTTCTTCTGTTTTAAAGGATATAGACCAGAATCCAAGTCATTTAATTTGGTATTTTGACTGAATGAGTTGTTTTTTTTTAAATATATATCTACAAAGAAATTCTAAAACCTCCGATCTCATTTTATTACTTTGTTGTTTCAATACTTAAATGTGTATTAGACACACTTTACTTGTTATTTACTACAATAACATATAGCTAAATTGATTTACAATAAACCACTTCCTTAACTAATCCCCCAAACCTGGCAGAAATCCAGAACCAAATCCAACTCTCTTCATTCATGGACCTGTTTCAAGCTTGAGTCATTCCTGATGAATAGTCATTCCTGATTTATAGAGACAGGCAGCTCTGAACATGAAGAAAAGTTGCACTGGTTTACCTAAAGACACTTCAGACAATTTAGAAAATCAGCTTCTGCAAACTCTCATGGGTCTACTTATTCCAGCTCAGGTTAACACGAGCCTAATTCATGAGAATGAGTAATTTATGTGTGATTTCTCCTATAAAAAAAAAAAATCCAGCACCACATAACAAATCCATAGCAGCTGCCATAAATAAACATAACTTAGTCAATTAGATACTGCACTTGAGCTAATTGAGAGAGCTTTATTTAATTGGGTGAAGTGCTGCAAGGCTTTCAGGGCTTGAGCTACCATCTCAGCACTGCACTGCTTTTGCACAGTTGCTGTGCAAAAAGGCCGATGGCAGGACTGATTTGGGTGCGTTTGTGCTTCCCCAAAATGATTTTTCCCCCAAAACTCCATCCCTACTGTGCTGCCTCTTCAGTCTTCTAACAGTCACTTGGAGGTTGTGAGTTGTTTCCAGGTAACTGATTATGGCTAAAAATAACCTTCATATAAAAAGGAACTCATTGTAGCGGGCAGTGCTGAGGAAGGCAGTGCTTTAGCTGGGATGGACGGAAAGAAAAACAGCGCTAGGGTTTTTGGAAGCACAGTGCTTTTCTCACAAACCAGATGCAGGGCAGCGCTCGCTGCACAAGAGCAGCTCTGTACGATCTGCAGAATCCAGCTCTCTGTTTGCCTCAGGAGCTGAACGGCGATTCTGTCTTTTGGATATGCGAAACAAAAAAGGGGGGGGAGGAAAAAAGAAAAAGACTTTAATGGCTTATATACAAAACACACTTTTATCCTGATCAGTTTGATTTCATATCAATGCTTTTGATTTATACAAGGTGATTTTTTCCATTCTCATCATGTGTCCTCTTCAGTCACAGATTTAATTAAGATTAGGAAAATGAAAAGGTACTGAAAATTAGTCCGATTTTTGAGACAACATCTGTAACAATTATTCATTCAGGACAAGCCAGAAAAGATTATGCATGTAATACATTTTGAGGAGACTGAATATATACCCTACAGTAATTTCTAATTTATGGAATACAAAGTAATTTTATGCTAGACAAGTGTCCACTGTGATTAATAATTCATTTTTGTGGAATCTCACAACTCCCTTTTCTGGGCTCATTTTATGG
The DNA here is from genome assembly GCA_035772895.1 of Perdix hodgsoniae. Classification (NCBI taxonomy): domain Eukaryota; kingdom Metazoa; phylum Chordata; class Aves; order Galliformes; family Phasianidae; genus Perdix; species Perdix hodgsoniae. The sequence continues at coordinate 3,056,512 of JAPSGF010000031.1, forward strand.
AAGATGCAAGTCTGCAGGAGTCCTTGGACCAGCTGGCTGAGACACCCTCGTATACAGAATGCCTTTCACCTTTCTTCCTAATAGAAAGTCCTAACCACAATTTGAAGATCACCATTTTCCTCCACATCATCTATTGTTTTCTCTACCAGGTATAAGCATCACAGTGAGAAGAGAGCAACAGGAAAAAGCAAACCATTTTTTTCCAAGCAACACTGCACCTCACACGCTGTCTGAGGATGTAGCTGGAAGCAGGCTTTGTTGGGGAAGCAAGCTGGGCTGAAGCAAGTGCCTCGTAATTTAGGAATCTCTGTCACAAGCTCGATGTAACCAGCCTCAGGAACAAAGCATTATCTTCTGATAGTGGGTGGTAAAACAAGGCAGCAATGCTCTCACTTGAAGTATTGCTCCAATCAGTAAGGCTTCGTACAGTCATACTTTGCTCAGAAGGGCTACTTCCCTTCCTCTGCCTCCCCAGTCATGAAACCATTACATTCGCTGATTCAATTTAGATTAGAAAGAATAAAAGATGGTAAATGTTTGCATCAGTGCCCAATTAGGGCCGCAATCATTCCACATTGTAATTCATTTTTATGTAGTTTTCAGGAAAGGGGGGAAGGCAGTGATCCAATAACCATTCAGTAAAACTGTCCTTTTCAAATCTTTCTTTCAGACACCCAGTTGGTGGCACAGCCTCTCCCTCCCTGGCAGGATTTCAGGGTGCTGGTGTTGCCAGAGCTGGTGCCAAGTTTGGGGGGGCTCTGAGTGGAAGAGGAACGTGCTGAGGCTGCATCCTACAGCATCACCAGGTGGCAATGGAGCAGGGGAGGAAGCTTTGTCCCTAGCACTTACAAGTCAAAGCTACTTAACACAAAATCAAGGACAGCCATGAATAAGAACAGGAAAGCCAACACAAATTCATACTGAAAGAAGAAGCTGAAGAAAAACGCTCAGAAAACAAACTAGAGCAGTGAATAAACCATAAACTACTGTGTTCTTGTTCCAACACAGCCCCTTCTGCCACTGCCCTAGGCCTTTCCTCTGCTTTCAGAAACACATCCCAGACTCCTACCAAATTTTGTACATGGATGCACATGTGTTTGCCTGCACAAGTGCTGACAACAGAGATTCTTAGCCATCCCCTGTCCTCATTTGTATTGGAGCAACATCCCCTCGAGTATGTTGTTCACACAAAAACTTCCATCTCTGTCCACATAGAACTGCTACTCAAAAGCAGCAGTCCTTTACTGCTTGGGTGAACATGTCTACAGACCAGTTGAAAAGGTCACATAACATGTTAAAAGCCAAGAAGGAAGACTGACTGTAAACGAATTGAAATATTGAAGATCAAAAGTTAAATTTCAGTGTCCTTTGAAGTTTAACAAGAGTATGGCAATTAACTATACTGATTGTTCTGTTGAAGGCCTAAGATAATAACTGATGTATATGCTCAAGTGAGTATAGAGATACATATAAAAACATGACAGAGAAGTGAAATACAAAGGTGAGAAGAAAAATATAAATCTATACAGCTTTTAAAAACATTTTTGAAAAATTTTATCTTGCAAAGTCTACTTCTATTACACATCCAAATTACTCAGAAGCACTTGCAGTAATTCTTTGATCTGGTCCTCTTTCCACACCCATAACAGAACATAAAATGGAATTAAAATTTACATCACACATTTGAGATACTGAGTAATCTAGTTGCAAACCCACAAGTGAGTCATGAAGCACATCCCAAACCACTTGACAGCTGACTAAAAAAACCCTAACCTCCAGCCAACACAGATTTGTTAGCACGGGTTTTTAAGCACGATGATACCACATGTGCATTACTAGCAGGTCAGACACACTTAAATCCTTTTAAAAGTACCAAACTGAAATATCCCCAGGAAAAATTACTATTTCATCACAACATGCTGCTTAACTGTACATTTAAATCTGAAAAATCAAGGTTTTGCAGTATAATTTCACAAACTGCAGTCAGCAAACTGCAGTGCAGGGAGATGCTCACACTCACCATGGGCCAAACAGAACAGACCTGTGCTCTGGACAGCACTGCTGCATCCTTCAAGGAAGGGGTTGCTCTCAGAAGTAATTTAAGGATTCATATTTTCTTCTTCATCCAGAATGCCTGGGAATAACTTTCAAGACTTGAGCTTTGAAAAAGCTTTGCCGTCTACCTAGAACTGCTCAGTTGGACAGGCCCTTTGAAGACTGAGTCCACCTACCTGATCTCCTCAGGGCTAAGCAAAAGTTAAATCTTAGTGCTGAAGGCACTGTCCAAAGATCTGGATTATCGTATTTAAGAACTGTGCCCCCAAAAAATCTTATAAACAAATGACAGTTTTACTGCAACTTAATCTAATATCTAAGCAGTCTGAAGACATACATTAATGGAGCACAGCTGGTTATTCCAGAGTTCACTAGTAGCAGTCTCACATGAAAGATGGAGACCTGCACAGAAACAAGTCTGCAACTCGGAGAAGATTATTTCTCTGTATTGAAGAGGTATGCAGTGCAGAATCCCCCCATGGCAATATTTATAAATACATTGCTGTTAATACTGCAGAAAAAATGTTCCATCTTCAGATACATCAGATTGTTAGGATAACAGGGGTTCTGTACTCTCAAGAGAAAGACAAGTAAGCCTCTGAACAAATCTGGAAAGAGAACAGCAATTTTTTATGAGCAATGGATGAGCAAAAGAAAAGGTACAAGCAGAACCTGTAGGCTAAGGCTATCTTTGAGTAACCTTAGGAGTCTTTTATATTTCTGCTGAAAGTGGAAATATAATTACAAAAAGCAATTCACAAGTATTTACAAGAGTGAAGAGTCAAGACTGATGTTCACAGACTTTTGTATTTGCTTCTCATGCACATTTGCTGACAATTTGTTTGCAGTGAACAGATCGATCTGTTGTAGTATTTTGTACACAGAAGGAGACAGATTACGAGAGCAAGTGACAGGGCAGCTCAATAAAGACACTAATCAAGAGAAGACAATCTCATCAGTGGCCAGATTTATTTTTTAACACTTTTGAGAGATGTGGTTCATACCTACTCTTGAAGGGACAGATCCTGAGCTTGCTGAAAGCTCCAACTACGTAAGCAGAGAGATCCATCTCTTATTCAACATTTTGTCCTGCAATTTCTCTAGGCTCCCATGTTACTCAGTAATCCCTGGGAACTAAAACACCTGACAGATTCCAGCTCTGCATCTGACATCAACTTATCAGCACTGAACAAAGGAAGCTGGTATACAGCTCAAGTGTTGGCATACTGCAGATATCCCAAAACGTTTCATTTGCTATGTCTACCCAGAATAATATTGCCTTATAGACAGCCTTATAGACTTCTTGGATAGGAAATTTACTGGGAATTTAATTTTTAAATGACAGAGCCAAGGATTGCAGATATTAAATTCCACTGCTTCTTCCCCCTGAAAGGACTCAATTGTTGGAAAATTAACATTGTAATTAGTGTCATAGATTCAACAAGAACGTCACACAATGGAAAATTCCTCAAGGCTATCATTCTGTTTCAGTTTTTAATCTCTTAAGAATCTACTCTTCATTTCTCCTGGACAAGTTGAAACCACTTTTGCTTCCAGACAAAACTGCTGCTATTTCTGGGAAGCACACAGTTCCAAGGTGTTGTTCTTCATGGTGCCTTCCCTCGATGCAGCTACATTTCCCACTGCTTACAAGCAGTGCTCCAAAGCCCTTCCTGTCTAGGACAGGCACACTGTGTCCTGTCAGCTCCAAGCGTCACCCAGGCCCAAATGCAGAGCACAAGAAATGGAAGCACCACGTGAACTTCAACAAGCTGACAGGTCATTTCCTCCCCATTTCATTTTCCCTTAAACTGCTGTCACACAGTTCCACTGGGACTTGCTCAGTGCTCTGAGTTCAAATTGATTCTTGGTCACGTTCTATGAAATCATCTCACTTGCACTTCTCACATTTTATTGTCAATGCCATCCATGTTTCTGGATTAGTCACGACATAAATGCCATTTCCTTTTGCAATGATCATTTTTCTGTTCATTGAATTTCATGGCTGAAGGTTTTTTGTTTGTTTGTTTGGGTGTTTTGTGTTGTGTTTTTTTTTTGTGGCATACTGCTCCAAGATGCTCCTTTTTCTTTTTTTCTTTTTTTGTTCTCTTTTTTAAGCTTTGTGACCTTATGTGTATGCCCAATACAAACAACTTCTCTCAGGTTTTTCAAACCTCTCCTCCTGTACACAACATTTTCCATATGGAGACTATGGTCTCAAACAAAATCTCTCTCAGCATTCTAGTTAAATGTAATATTTGGTCATCCTCTGAGCAAGTCCTTTGATGTGGCTCTGGCTTTTATTTTGGCTTACAGCCCAGATTCAGAGCAAAACCTTACACGCAATCTACCACAGCAAAAGCAACAGGAAAAAAGGAAAAGTATTTAGTGGAAGTGACAGCCCAAGCATCTGTACCCGTGATCCACTTAGTACTTTCATGAAAGTTTCAGATGCAGCTCTCCTGGGGCAGACCAGGAGGCTGTCAGCACACCTCCAGGAGGCAGCCAGACAAAAGTATGGGGACATTTTTCACAAACTCTACTAACATGCTGCATTCTATGACAGTGATTTATGGTAGCTTTTGATTACTTTAAAAAAATAATAAAAAATCTTGATAGCATGTTCATAATATATTTAACAAACCTATAAAGAAGAGAGCAATACAGTATTAACAAGAAAAAAGCGTATTCCAAACAGGACATAGGACAGATGGCATGTAAAACAACAAAGCACATCACCCGAAGGATGAAAGCATAAGGGAATGAAGGCTCCAGCCCCTGGCGAGATTTATAACGTAACCATACACACGATTATGTGAAAAAAAGCAGAAATCTCTTAATTCTGAATGACACACCTATCACCAAAAAAAAAAAAAAAAAAAAAGGCACGTTTTTACAGTATCATATATACTAGATAGCAGAGGAAAAACGTGGGGCAGAGCTATTAAAAGCTTCCTTGGAACCACTGTAAATAACCATTTTCACTTTCGGCTTAAAATTTCTCTAGCTCTTCTATCAAAAAGTGATTTATCTTCTTTCATTTTTCATATTATCTGAAAATAGGTTATTCCCACTAGCACTGCTCTAAGAAACATTTGTCACAGCTGTGAGAGGACATAGCCTGGCTAATTTCTGGTTTCAAAAACCAAGACAAATCACCTTTCTCACCCTGCAAGCATCCCTTAACATCAGTCAAGCTCCTTCTTCTGAATTAAAACAGCATTTCAAAATATGACAGATACCTTCACTCTGTTTTTCTATTCATTGCTGATGTTTATAACATCAGAACATGTTTAGGATATATGTATCACCGTGTTTATTAATATCAATGATGTAAAGATATAGACAGGTAACTAAAGTAACCAGTATTGTCAAGTATTGAAGTGGGAGGAGCACAGCAGTACCTAGTCAACTTGTAAATACATCCAAATAATAAACATTTAGAAACATAAGATACAAATATTTAATTAAGGCAAGGATAGAGACCCTTATTATTGACAAGAGATCTGCTAAGTGTTTTCAAAAGCTGAAAAATGCTTGGTAATTTGAGTCCCAAACCAGTACTGAAAAACAGAAATCTCGGTAGTAAGAAGTGGTTAAAACTCAGCCAAGTACTAATTGCTCATGACCATCCAGCAGAACTTCATTTGTGACACCAGTAGAACAGAAATTATAATGCTAGTTCAATAACCTGAAAGAACTTTGCTACTAAAAGTCTGAATCATTTCTTTAATATTAAACAGTACATTTACTCTGTAAATGATGAACCAGTATTTCAGCAGAATGCACAGTGTTAGCCAGCCAAGACTTTTCCTTATTAAAAAAGAACAGAAATCACTGTGAACTGAGTTCCACAGTCCTTTCTCCTACAAAGCTCTCTTTGAGGTCAATGGAGAATTTGGCTGTTCAAGGATTCTGAACTCTGACCTCTGGAATCAGACAGCACAAATCATATTTGGTTTTGGAAATAACCTTCCCTCCTAGGTCTGGAAAGACTTCAAAATAGAACAACCTTTTTCTATTATCCTTCCCTGAAGTTCACAGTACCTGAAAGGTTACAACTTAGAACAGTTTGGCAAGTCATCTCAGCTCCCTCATCCACTTGCCTTTATTGTTTATTACCTACTCATTTCTCTTTTAGTATGTATGAGAAGTAACAAAGACCATGAATCTATTTAATCTAGAGTGAAGAAGCATTTATCATTAAGCACATCAAGCACAGTAAAAAGGAATATGTCAATATGTTTAATGTGCTTTTCCAAACTAGAGAGACTGTTGGTGATGATGAACAAGGAGGGAATGCAAACCAAATACCTTGCTATTATCATTCAAGTAATGTCTAAAACTCAAGTGAGAAAAACTCAAAGGAAACGAGGAAACAGAAGCCAGAAACAACACACAACAAATACAGTGGTGGTATTCTGACAGAGGTCTGTATTCACATAAAAAACAGAATTTTTATAATTTTTCTGCTACATTTCAGTGCAGGTTAAACACAATACCATGGAGATTGTTACCTGTATGATGGAAGAGAGAAAGTGGCTGATTTAAACTTTCCAAAATTCCAGACAACTGTATCTCACTATATTTGTAGTATTCTGTTCAATATCAGTATGGGAATGATGAAATTGACACAGACTTTCTGTGGCTCCTGTAGCTGACAAGACCAGTTCACTTTCAAGGCAACCTCAGCCACATCTTCCCATCACTACTTTCATGTTTTTTCACTGTCAGCACCCCTTGGATAGCCTCAAGGACACAATTACATGCTGCTCAACACACCAAGGGCAAGAGTAAACGGATATGATTCTGAGAGCATTTTACAAGATAAAGATCTCATACACTGAGTAAATCCCACTAACCTCAATAAAACCCAGGAGACGTGGAGACAGATTATTTTTAAACAAAAAGAAACAGGAGCTCAAGCCAACTGGCTGTGTGTGAGAAGGAGGTATTGAATATATTGTCTGAGAAGAAAGGCAGTATCAACAGGTTTGATGATGATCCGTACTCAGCATAGGATTCTGCCGTGCCATTGAACATACACTGAACATGCTGAGTATACCTACTGGGCTTTCATAGGACTCTAAATTCATGTTTCATTTTTACAAAAGCACATTCAAAAACATTCTTCTGAAACTCCTCTTGTTTCAAATTCCTTTGCCTACTGAGTTTCAAAGTCTGTTAAAATAGCAGACTCAATAACATTTTTGCATTGTTATCAATTTTCATTGAGTGACCACAACAATATTCAAACAACTGTAAATTCGCAGTTCAAAAACATTAAATTTACCTCAGATCATCAAACAACCATTCTATTTTCATATTCAACTTGTGCTTTTTTTCTGCCCATATATTTTAGTTTTAAGTCAGTCTCTCACTTTACATCTAATTTTATAGCTTTGGAAAAGTTTTCTGTGTTCTCAAACTGCTTCCATTCCGCTCAAAATAATATATTTTACTTAGTATGACATGATAGAGCAATTTAACAACTCATTCCCTTCAAACAGTTAGTTATAGGTGATTAATCTTAGTCCTATTAGATCTGAAGTGTCCCTGAGCTCACCAGTCAGTCCTTTCTAGACACCTAAACTAGGGTTGGGAATACATGAAATAAATGCCTGAAATGAGATAAAGACTGGCTAGAACACATTACACTTTAATCAAATCTGAGTAGTTCGCTTTGGGGTTAGAGAAAGATTAAGTACAAAGTCACAGTGGTCTGATGTCTTGCCTGGAGATCCCTTCTGAGCCATCAGATCAGGACTGGCAGAGCTGCAGTGAAAAGTCAGTCACGTTACAGCAAAAAAATGGACATAGTTTGTGGCCATGTGCTATTTCGGCTCATGGAGCTGCAGTTTCCCTGAGGCTCCCATTGCCCTCCCAATCTGCAGTGGTACATACATCGTAGCAAGTCTCCAACCTGCTTTGTTCAGCTTCCTTCAGTGATTCTCTGCTAAGTTATTACCATCTCTCACATCTCAACACAAACATGCAATTTTCAGGGACGTAAAAGCCTTTCAGGGATGTAAGAGGCTTCTTTTAAATAGGATGGTCCACCACAGGTGACCATCTTTACCCCTCTCTTCTTTCCTCAGTGTCATTTTGTCCATAACTAGCCCACTGCTTTCACATTAGGAAATTCCTTCAGAAAATATGATAGACTCAGCCTTGGTGTCATTCCCATGGCAAACATGTTACACCCTGATTATCTTCCTTCAGATCACTTCATTTGATCTTGACACATTCGGACAGGCACGCACGGCATCAATCCAGTCCCATTAGGGCGCCCTGCTGTGCCCGCAGCCCCAGTGGGGGCACAGCAGGCAGCCAGGCTGCAGAACGTGGCTCCTCCAACAGAGCCACAGGCAGAACTTTGCAAGAAGAGGAAAGACTTCACCTCAAGCACTGACAGAGTCAAAAGCAAATTAGTATATATTATCTTTTTTTTTTTTTTTTTAAGATGTATTGATGACCTTTGCTCTCTCAGACCATTTGAAAACTATGAAGTATTCCCCTAAATGGGGACTTCTAAGAATAGCATCACTTAGCACTTACTGGGGTAACTACTGCATGGAAAATATCAGGAAAATACAAATCTTCATGATTTACACTTATGCAATGAGTTTTAATGCTTTGAAGAATGACGATGAAATGAAATGAACAGTGAGAATATATATTTTTTTCTGAAAGAAAAGTATAAATAAACTCTTCTGTCCTGACAGCATCCTCCAGATGCTGAAGATGAAAAGTTTTTTTTATTGTCAATCAGAGAAAATAGATTTGTCTGTTAAATTTGTGTAATCAGTAATAATAGGAGAATATATATGAAATAAGGTTAACGCAAGACCACACTTCCTTCTCAAGAGAGCAGGAAAACACACACCCCCAATGCAGTATGCACACATTCCAAACAGATGTTACTCAGAACAGAATCTATTGTAATGCCCATTCTAATTCCCAAAGTAAGGTCATCTTTAGGACCCTCTGTGTGCATTTTTATATGATCTGCCAGTCTTTGTCTTAAATACAGACCTGAGTTCTTACATATTAAAGTGCATCCCTTTACATCTCTTTTAGCAACCTGCATCTCTACAGCAGACTGCAGTAGGGAGAGCAGGCTCCTGCTTTCATCCTCAACGGGGAAAAAATATTATAATTTTTTTCCTCTTATAACACTTGTGTAACATATTTTCTTTTTAAGTTGCATTGAATCATCCCAAGGCTTGACATCAGCTGAAAGGTTTAGAGGTGAGATTGAGGTTTAACAGCAGGTATGCAGCCCAGTTTTACCTTTTCAGCGATAAAATGTTAAGTACTGTGCTATACAATCACTACACTGCTTTCCTCGCTGCCACCCAGTAGGGACATATTAATGGCAGCAAGGAGAGGTGAATGCTACAGCAACAAGCTGCAGAGAAGGTGTCATTTGTGGTTGTCCTTCCAGGATCTTTTCAAAACCCGTAGGTGGGCACCGAGCTCACTCTGACTCATTTGCATGACAGTCTTCAAAAATTTCTGAATATTTAACATAGGCAAAACATATCTCAAATAACATACAGTACTATTTGTCATTGCACTGCCTAAGTTTTGGGAAAAGATGACAGAAACTAAAAAATGAACACAAACACCAAAAAAGCCCTGCAAAATTCCTCACAGACAACATTTTCCTCCTCAAATTCTCTAATTGCAATTTTTCAACATCAATATACCAATACCTCGCATTTGTAGCCTCCAAGTCATCTTAGAGATCCACAGATCTGTCCAACTGGATTTCAACAGGATCACCTATATGAACATAAGAGAAATGGATTGTTTTACCGTGAATATTTCACAAGAGATATAACAGCACGCTCTGCTTGCTGTCAGAGAAAGTTTCATCTGCTGCAAACTCTCATAGCCGTTAGTGAAGTTCTGCCTCATTTAGGTCACTTCTGAACACAGGAAAGAATTGAATTTGTTACTCAGCTTCATGTTTTCCTTGCCAACAGGGTGTATGGCATAGCTGCTGGGGAAAAAGTATTTTTGAGGTATCGCACAGATCCCAGTGGAAGATTATTTGGGACAGCTCTTCAGCCTCATGCCTCAATGAGGGGATAAGAGGGATGGCAAAAACTTTTCTCACTTTCTGAAGTCAGAGAGACAGCAAAGCTCACCAAGATTTTACTTCAAACTACTTCCCTAAGTCTCCATCTTAGTGACAACTGAAACAAAGGAAAGGAACTTGAGAAAGAAACTTGATGATCACAAGCAATCAGGCATCTCAAGGAAGATGCTCAATGTGAGATATATGCCTACCAAAATAAGCAGATTGGCTCTTCTTTTCTCCTCTTTCTCTCCCTTCCTCTACCAGTGCAGACTCCAAACTTTATTCTTCCATTAGGATGTTTACCAAACACAATCTGGGAGATGCCAAAGCCATACTTTGTCACAGCAGGGCAAAGCAGGGCCAGTGTGTCTGTCAGAGCATCCTCTGCTGGTGTGGTGCTGAGCCTGCAGCCCTGCCTGGTGGAGCTGTGTGCCCCTGGCAGCCCCCACAGCCTCATTCCGGGGTTCCGTAAGAAGTACAGGGCTCGCAGAACTAAGCACTGGAAACCAGCAAGTACCAATGATTGGGTGCCCAGCTGCACTGCCTAACAAACCCATATGCTTCCTCATGCTATTCAGGATATATGCAATTTAAACACTATTTGTTGAATGCTGAATATAGTTTAAAATGATACTACTCGTATATTATGTAAATATATTGTCAGTCAACTCAATGTAAATTTTTGAATAAACACTGCCTAAGTAAGGTCATTTAAGCATCTGTTGACTGTTATTTTGAGCACCAAGCCATAACACTGCTGCTCTGAGCTTGCCATCATTTTTTGCTCCTTCTCCAGTCACTTCTGTAAAGATTATTTTATTGACCATATGAGAAGGTAGTAACCTTCACTTTAATAACTACTGACAGTAGTTATTAAAGTACAAAGAACATGTAGCATATGTCTCAGGCACGAGTAATTCTGTATGCTCATAAAGCACACCTTTCTGTACAGGTTAGGAAAGGCACAGGAGCCCTGAACAAAACTCCAACAGGATGGGGCTGCCTGCTGAGCAAAAGTAGCCCAAGGGTTCTTTGAGCAGCTCGAAAAGCAATGCTGCAGCCATGCTCTGAGGTGCAGCAATGGGCTGGGAACTGCTGCAAGAAGTCTGCCTGCTGGCAGCCTGGGGGATGAGGACCTCTGGGACAGCCGGTCCTAAATACACAGATGTTCACAGGCAAACAAGCGCTGACTGCATCAAACAAGTGGTTGTCATCTCATCCTTAGAAAGGATAGGGTGGGATGACCAAAACTCTTGCTATCCTCACTGGAAGCAAACCCAGCAAGCACGTGGTGCTTCAGAAATTATTGTTACATTTACATTAACTACAGTTGACATATGAAAATTCAAGAAGAAACCTAACGGTCAAAGAAAGTACTGCTGTACTGCACATTGCACATCAGACTTTGTTCTTCATAAAGATTATTCACATGTCTAATTACACGTGAAAATAAATTTCCTCGGAATCAATGACACTTTACGTGGCTCAGTTGCTCAAAGAGCCAGGCTTGCTGTGAAAGCAGGAAGGGGACTACAATGGGTGCATTCAAAATTCAGTACTAATCTTTGGCAAGAATGATGTGGGTGTTTAGGAATCTGATTTTGGAAACCTATTTGTCTCTTGGTACCTATCATGCTAAGCTGTTTCTTAAAATAGAAACATGTCAGCTTGACATTTTTGACAACACTACTCTCGACTCCCTTCAGTGCCTTATCCCTCTTTGTCCTTTCAGAAACTGAACAAGACTATAATCCAAGGAGAGCACAGAGACTTTGGCAACTGATAAAATATTCACAAACTATTATGACAACAATGTATAAAACTAGCTAACTACGCCAGGACTGTCAGGCAAGGAGCCTATAAATCATGCAAGCATCTTGCTGCATCTGTTAACAGACATGAAAAGTAATATATTGCTCACAAAAAATAACAGATTCTTACAGGACTGTAAAAGAAAATGTATTATTTTCACTGCCAGATTCTCTCAGTTTTATGATTTTAATACAAGTTAAATTATTTTAGACTGAAAATCTATTAATCTCAAGTCTTGCAAAAAAAAAAACAAAAAGTTAATCAGCAGGATCATAAAGGTGCATCTGCTTGGTTGAATATTCCTGATGTCTCCAGCAACTAAACGCCCTCAGACTGTGCAGCTCCACAGGGAAGCTCCTCAATATTCTGTCTGCTGAGTATCACCTGTAAGTCACTCCTGAATAACCACCATGTCCCAGCCTACATCTTGCAGCAAATCTCCTGTACACAGAATGCTCTTTGCTTCCTAAAAACAACAGGGCAGACTTCAAAACCCACTTTTTCCCAAGGTATACTGATGCCAGGCATGGGCTCCCAGCGGTTCCCAAAAAGCCTGGCTACCAGGAGCATCCCTGCCTGGTGCAGGAGAGCAGTGCAGCCCCAGCCACTTCGTGGGGTGCTTCCACGTGGCAGAGTTGATAGCACACACCCCTTCAGGACTCAGTTTTAGTGCAGAGAACAAGGTACAATACATATATATTAAAAAGTCAATGAGTTATAGCTGAGTGGACTACACAGTGGTGACCTCTAGCTTTTGTTATAAATAACAAAACCCAATAACATACTACATGATTAATTAAAAATACATTGTCCACAATGAAGAAAAACCAACAACACTCTACAGTCTATTAAACAAAATGATGATTCTGAACTGTAATTGCTTTATAGACCACTGAATTAGAAAGTGGAGTAAAAAGATTTATCACAGATGATATTTGAGATCATTAGTGAAACTCACTAATTAAGGAGTTTTAACTCAGAAGGCTAAGGCTATTTCTGTATTTACCTACACATCTATTTTCTCCTAAATTATTAAGGTCACCAACCCCAACCCCACCCTCGCATAAACCTCCCTGAAACATTTCATGTGCTCCTGACCAACTTAATGAGATGGATGTAATTCTCTGTGGTCTCAATTTGGGAAAGCATATGGCTGTGTCTTAACTCCAGATGGGACAAATTCTCAGCTGAAACACATCACATTGATGGAGCTTCAGCACTCACCTCAGTGGGACTTAAATACCTGCTCAGTAGATTGCTGAATGAGGTTATTGAAATAATTTAAAACAAAAAAAGTTCCTGAAGCTATCAAGCAGCATTAACACCACAGAAATTAATATTTCTAAATGGAATTTCATTATAATGATTTTTACGTAACATGAACATTCAACATTATATGTAAATGTTACTATACAGAAGCAACACTTTTCAGTCTAAGGTAACACAGCACTGCCTAAAAGATCATTAATAGTCCTTGTGGTTGTGCAGTCATTTAGTTGGTGATCTCATTTTGTAGCCAAAACCTTTTAGGACAACATAAAACTGGTGTCAGGGAAGTACATTACTTAATTAAGGAGTAATCTAAATCAAACCAGGAGGAATATATTTGATTCATTCTAATTGTTTATAGACACTATTTATATCTTGCCTGGGGGAATGATGCGAATTTACAGGAGCAGAAATAACAGGACTTTCAGGCTTCTTACTTTCCTTTAAAGTAATTTTCTAATAATTTACTATTTACTTCCACTTTCACCTGACAAGAACTGAGACAATTTTTATGTCCACTTCTGCCCATGTTGACATCAGTCACCCTCATTAGGTGTCACAGAAAAGTCCCCACCATTTGTGAACAATAGGACACAACAGTTTCACCCCAGTTTTCACCAGCTGGTCTGTACAAAGTGCTCACATGAATCAAGGATGTCTTTTCTTAAATACACACTGACACGGCATCCTTCTCAGCTGGTTGCAGTGTACTCCACCTTACTTACTTCATTTGCCCAGCCTTTTAGACCATAAATTCCTTGTTACCAAATTCTTGTTTATTTGGTCTTTTCAAATCGTATGGAAAAATGGAGCTCAACCTGTTCGTGACCACAGTATAGAAGTTAAATAAACCATAACAGCAGTCAAAATGCATTACAAACTGGAGTTGTCTTCTGTTTATTTCATGTTGTGAACTACAAAAATATGTTAGAATACATTTAGAAAATATAAATAATTATATCATGAAAGATGGAAGTATGCTGATCTATTTTGCCAGAAACTGCCCATAGGTTTTGCATTTATAGAGAATCTATCACTGTGGTGTCCCCAGGTAAAATTGAGGCTTTCATGCCTAGACCTGAAAAGCGTAATGATTTCCACTGACTTCTGTCACTGTTCCAGATTGCTTCTAGGATCCTGCTTCTGAACATTAATGTGTTCAGTTATCAGTTCAAATGACATAAGATTGTCAATGTCCTTTGAAGCTTTAGATCTCACCAGGAAGAATTCACTCTCTCTCTTGTAGCTGTATTCCCTGTGCAATATGAAACCTCTCCTTATTCACAGCTTCTCCCTACAGTCATCAAAAAGTTTATTCCTATTATAGACTAGACCAAGTGTATCTAAAAAGACACTGCAGGCACTGCATTATGTACAGTATGAATCACGTTTGACTTACTTATTTCTAGTTCATCATACATTGCTAGTGGATAGCTTATAGCTTCTTTCTCTAATGTTCAGTTTCTGGAGGCAAACAAATTTCTGCCTTAGGCACTTACTGAACGAGCAGCAGATCCAGCACGTCCCTATCTGCCTGTAACTATTCCAGATCCAGCATGCTGATGTAGACTCTGTCAAAGCCACTCAAGGACAACATTCTCTTATTTTTTCTGTGAGTTTTGGGTTTTGCTATCTGTTTTATATTTACTTCTTTTTTTCTTTAATGCTTTAAGCTACATTAGTGGGAACATGTAAACTTTGGGAGGTGTGAACTAAACCAAGCAATTGTAACTTTAAGCTGCCCCATAGCTGCTCCTACTGCTCAAGTTTCAGTGGCATCACCCTTTATACATCAATGAATAATACAGCCACTGCCATAGTTTTAGTGGAAGGGAAATGATACACAAGACCTAGGGCTGCTTCTTTAGGAATGTGCTTGAGAGTCCACCTTCTCTTACAGGAAGATGATTTGTTCAAGTAAATTACAGCAGAGCCAGGAAAACTCATATTGCTTTCTGCTATAGTGATAGATTAAGGAAGGAAGTGCTACTCTATTGGCAGGGGTTAGCACCTGGGTTAGGTTCTTTGTTTATGGGCACAGTGGGGCCCTACATGGTGATGATTTCCCAAATTCCCCTTCTACATTCCTTGCTGGGCTGGAGAAGGTCCTTCAGCGCAGGGGCCTGAGGCAAGCAGTTAGCATCATCCTGCTCCATCCCACACAGCAGTGTCTAGGAAGCTTGCAGTTAGCATTTCCCACCAAATGACATTTTTTGCTTTTCCCCCCATCTGCAGATAGGCACATTTGGTTTCTATTTAGACAGATATCGGAGCACTACTTTACAGGAAAGTTGGGCTATTGTCAGTTGTGGGCTGGTAAGTGTGCATTAGGGTTGCAGAGAGAATTTAAGGATGTTATCATACATTATCTGATCAGAATATATGTCTGAACAGTATATATGCTCATGCAAACTACTGGCAAATACATTTCAGTTCAATATGAGCCAGTATTTCCCCATTTAGGGTGTATATTTGCCATGTTTGAGCAAACATATTTAAGACAACTACATCTTTACATGTGAAATCTATTACTTTACTGCCTCTTTCCTCTAGGAGATAATCTATGACACAGTAGCAGAAATGATGCAGGGTGTGAAGCCATTGCTGCACTGTCCTAGAACAGCTTAACCACTAGGCATCATCTTTCTAAACCATCCATTTGTGGTACTTCCTGATGCTCTCACAGGCATTTGTACAATCACATGATAAAGATTTTGGGCTCTTTTATGACTCATTTTACCTTTCTCTCGATCTTGACTTTCTAACCAAACTTTAGAAACTAGCAGTGATGGAGCCCATTTTCCACTACTACTACATACTCCTCATTCCTCCTAAGCTTAAGGTCTCCTGAAAGCATGATATAACAGTTTTGGATCAGAAATTATTCTGAGCATTGGCCACTTGTACATTTACACAAGCAACACATACTGACGTTTTCCTAATTTTACTTTAAATCAGTTTCCAGTTTTCCTGTAGCAGATAATGTTCTCTTTCCCTCAGATCCTCAAAACACGTTTTAACTGGCTTCCCTTCCTCCAGAGTTTTTAAGAAGTGCAAATTGCAAATACATTATTATGTCTGGCCATTGCCAGTCATCGATCAGCACTGATTTAGCAAGTATGAAGCAAACTTGGCACAACTAAGCATCTCTTTAAGAGTCAAAGGTCTTAATTTCAATTATAATCCTCATTATTTACTACAATTAAATGAATTTATTAATAATGCCAAAGCTCAAGTTGTTTAACATAACTAATTAAGCAAGTAACAGATTGTTCTATCCATTGGCAAAACACTGCTTCTCGGGCTTCTGGTGTTTTACATTTCAGTTCACTGTTTCTACAGCAGAATTGTAGGAAGTGCAAGAAAAGTGGGGCAACTGCAGAGCCCAGCAGCCTCTGAAACATCTGTCATTGGAAGCAGAAACACAGTACAGGATGTGGGCATGTACCCCAAGCTGAGGTAGCATTTTTCTTTTCTACAAATGAAATAAGAAAACACAATTTGCTGTCTGCATAATGACAAACCATGGATTTTAAGATGCCCATCGTCTGATGGGAGACAGCAAAGAAAACCAAAAGTCTGGTACAGAAGAGCACAAAGCTGTTTCAGTTCATAGCCCCCAAAGGCATCTAATTCCCTCTGCCCTAGGGGACACAAGGGAGACAAGACATCCCCGTGTGATCGCAGCATCGCAGTGTGGAGAAAGCACAGCTGAGAGCACAGGGAAGAGCTGGGGGCAGCTGCTCCTTGTGGCACAGCTCCAGCCAGCCTGGCACATTCGGGCAAGCTGAGCAAGCCCACCACAGCTGCCTGCCCCCTGGACAGGGGGAACTGGCAGAGCTGCTGGCAGGAGACACTGCTTGCTGAATAGTGCGACAAAGTACTTTGCGTAAGGCTTTTAGAAATGCTAGCCCAGGTTTAGAAAACAGACTGCAAGGTCTTCAGGCCAGGGACCATCTGTCTGTTCTGTATTTAGCAAGGGGAAGTGGGGGTCTTACTTTTTCTTTGATTTATTAGGCACTGCTGCAATAAAGTGGGGTAAGAAAACAGAAGGATGCTACTTTCAGTAATTGAAACACGCAGAACAAAATAGATGACAACTGCAGGGGGAGGGACACAGCAAAGACTAGACCCCAGCACGGCTGGGCAAATAACAGTAACACCCTCCCCCCCTTATAAACAGGCATTTAAATAAAAACATCAACTGTCAAACAAAAACCATTGCTTCTGTTAGGAATATCTTCTTGCAACTGCTTGTTTCCCAGGCAACTTCATTCACTTCATGCAGTTGGAAAGAGCCGTGCTAGGAGTTCAGGCTCCATAAGGATTATCACAGTCTATTAGGACAGGACACTGGAAGAAAATCCTAGATTTAGAAGCCACATAACACAACTACAATTACAAAGTTCATAGAATCATTTCAGTTGGAAGGGACCCTTAAAGACCATCTCCCTTGCAATGAACAGGGACACCTACAGCTCAGTCAGGTTCTTAGAGCCCCCTCCAGCCTGACTCTGGGGATCACCAAGGATGGAGCACCCAATGCCTCTCTGAGCAGCCTGTTCCCATGTCTCACCAATCTTACAGTAAATATATATATATATACACTTATACCCAAGCTAAATTTACCCTCTTTTAGTTTGAAATTCGGGGATACTGAAGTCTAAACCTGATGTTTCTTGATACAAGAACCTTTACTACTTATTTATTTATTTATTTATTTATTTTGCTTAATTTCATCTGAATTTCTACAGGCTCTGGTTTGTCAGAGGATGGTAAAGCTTCTGCTGGCACAGAAAGCAATTGTATTCAAAACACATCCATCCTCCTGGAGGTAGAAAGATGCAAATCAAACCTATCAACTCAAGTCCTGCTCTGTACCTTGCCTATAATAAACAGTTGGATTATCTGGGATATCAAGAAAGTTAGAAATGAATAACTCAAGTGAGAAAAATCATTAAGTTCTAATTAGAACAGAGTTTTGCATAGTCTGCATTGGAGTTGGTACTTTTTCATTGATATGGCTCTGAATGTTCCATATATCATAGCTATGTCTTTCCTACTAATTAAGTAAATATAATTCTAGGAACTGTCAACAACATATGTTCCCCCAAAGCATCCTTTGGATCTCTAAATGGAGACATCGCTCCATTTTGCTGAACCTGGGAATCTTATAGGGTCCTAAACACCGAAAGACCTGAGCGATCAGCATCCAGTACATTACACTTCTGAAGACTTGTGCTGATAGTTCTTATTCCTACCTACCCTCGAGCTCCTACAAACAAATGTTCCAAACCATTCTCTTGCCTTTCTGAGATTTTTAAGAGGCCCCTCCTTCTTTTGAAGGTTACTGACTCCTTCCCTCCCAGGAACATTTTCTACCAGCTCATGGCTGAAAGACTCAGACAGGCATTTTAACCCCCTTCACCTTCTCCTGCAGAGAAGAACAGAGAACCAAAAATAGCTGGAAGGGTACCAAAGTAAGAGTGATTGTATGATCCATTTTATCCTTTCTGAATATCACAATTGGCTCCCTGGACAGAGAGCAGGAACAAAGAGCAGGCAGCCGTAGATGGCATCTCGTCCTCCAGCTTTCACCCATACGCAGAAAACTGTGACAGAATACCATCACTAAATAAGGTGCAAAATTCATTGCACCACCAGTACTTTGCCTGAGGAATGCACACAGAGTCTGTGTAATGCAGGATGGAACTGGATGCTACAGAATAGCCTCAAAAACTATCCAAGATCAATTATAAAACAACAAAAAAAAAGATCCTACCATGTCCTAAGTCGTACCTCACTGCATACCAGCTATCTCCATTAGTGATTCACAGCCTTATATCCTCCTTTTACTTATGCAACTCTAGTACAGCTGTATAGAATCCTTCAGCCATTATTTCAGTGAACTTCTGATGTTCATCACAAGACTGAAGCCTTCCCCTGTTCACACTGGAAACCACAGCAACGCCCCTTTACCTGCTCATTGTACTTGATCCAGAAAGTGAGAAGCCACTATGCAGCCTGGCAATCCCTTTGGAGTGAAGGAACAGATCGTAATACTCCAGGAGCACGTTTTGGAGCAGCTAAGTGGCTCCTCAGTGGTCATTTGCCTTCGAGTTAAGAATTGGATTAGGGTTGAGGCTACAGCTGTAGATATCTCACAGATCTGAGTGACAGCACAGGTTCAGAAAGGCTCATGAAAAGATTCTGATAAAGTTCCAGCATTAAATGGAAGGTTATGAACACCTGGCTTTTATTACTTGCTAATGTTTAAATTTACAAGCCTTTTTTAGGCTGAGGAGTATCATTACCATATTGAAAACTACAGGTCCCTTGTGTTTCTTCTCGAAAGAACGAGATAATCACAAATAAATAATAGCAAGAGTGTAAACTTTTGTTTTCATGCTAATTGAGCAGAATGCTGCCATTACAACACGTAACAGCTGGATTAACAAAGGAAAATTATTAAAATATTTACTTTCATTGCAAAAACTTCACAGCCGCAAAATCTTACCAGAATTCCACATTTTTATTCTTCATGAACTGATTTGAAAAGAACCACTGACCTAATATCATTTTTTCCACATAAAAGGGGAACTAAAGAAACCTACAAAAGTATTACATAGCCTTTATTTATGTAACAATTATATAAGATTGCATCACTGGATCATATTCTATGTCTGTAATAAACATAGGGGCAAAGGTTTTATTTAGAAAGTTGCCCTGGCATTTTCACTGTTCACCAAAACAAATGGCTCAAGTTACACAGCTGTTTACATCTCCTTGCTCTCACACAAATCAGTGTAACTGCATTTGTACAAACATTATGAGGTTCTTCTGCTACAAAGCACTTGAGACAGGAGGGTGTTTGTTGTCCTTCCCTAAAAGTAAGAAAAATACTAACAGTAAACCAGACTGTACAGTTTCCATTTTGGTTTCTATTCACATGGTAGCATATGAGATTGCAAGTTGTTGGAAAGCATTGAAATTAAATTTAAGAAGGATCCATTTCTCTCAATGAACTTTGAAGCTTTATTTGTCAGAGATTTGCACTTTATCAAACACAAAGGAATATGGTAGCTGCAATCTAGCCCTTCACTTAGAAAAGTGACCTGAAATTGGAAAAAAATGAGTTTAAAGAACACAGCAACTCGGTTGCCTACAAAGCAAAAGTTCAGCTATACTTAGCAGTAGATGCAGTATAAGTTCAAAGCCCTACTCTTGGTGCTGTGCTGCAGGAATTAGAGCTGTCAGACCCTGAGTGCCTTGAGCAGCAGCTCTGATGTGCAGCCTTGGATCAGGATGCTGGGAAAATTGCAGTGAAGAAGAGGCTGTGAGAAGCTTTCCTGGGACCTCCCCACCTTTGCGCAGGAGCTGCTGTTTAAGTTCAGTTCCTGAGCTTTAAAGTATATTATGTCTTAGGTCATTTTGTAATCAAATAAATATGCTTTTACCATGACACTCCTGGGCAGAAACTCATAAATGGATCCATTATCTTTACGCAAGTATGATGATACATGGGTTATTATTTTCACCTATTCCTGTTTTATAATACACACCTGAGACTCTTCAAAAATAGTAAGAAACTAGTGATAAATGTTAGTTAATATATGTAAGAAAAGATGTACTCAACTCACCATACTAATCAGAAACACATGTAGGATATTTGAAACACTAATCTACAGAGCCTAAGCCACTTGTGTTGGCATTTGCTACAATAAGGTCAGCCCCAGTATTCTGCAGTCATGCTGGAATTTCAAACATTCCTGAAGAATTACCTCTCAAGTATTCTGTAGGTTTCGAGTGCAAATGGTGTACACTACTGTAAATTCATATCTGTTCTACTTTGATCATTTTGGGTTAAAGATTGACAGATCTAAATTAATCATTTTCTTACTTTACTTACACTGTTACTTCCCTGCTCGTGCAAGTTTTACCAAGGTAAACAAAACTCTCCTCCATGCAATTTATAACAAAATTACAGATATACTCTGGTTATTTATTTCCCCCAGTATTTGAAATGGATCTGTTAAGCTGTTGGCTTCCAGGTGTAGGTGGAAATAAATAAAACAGAACAGATGGAAGAAACATTCTGTTGACCCAGGCTGTCTAGAGCAGACTCCTGCCTGGCTGAAGGCACATCTCTCCTGCTTGCCACCCTGCATGCAGTGTTCTGTAAATTGGTTCAAGGGAAGTTCTAAAAAAGGAGCGGGCATTAAATGTCAGTTAACTGACAGCTAGCAAATGGCCCAGATCTTCCTTCAGTTAATATGAAAACTGTCAAAGTAGACAAGAGGAAAGATCAACTTCTATTTATTGATGGTGAGAAACTGGAAGAGGTAGAAAATAAAGGAATTAATTGGATACTATCTGATGTGTGAGGCGGTTTCTTCAATTTGTTCAAAGTTATCAGTGTAAGACAGGTAAAATCACTGCATGTTGCTCACAGAAACTATGGGATTAATAAATATCTTTCATTCACGTTATTTCATGCGTCACTAAGAGTGGTACTGGAAGGAATAAAGCCAAGGTGCCAACTATTCACCAGATTTCCTAGTTGTTGGGCTTTTGATGCTTGATTTGATTTTATTTTTTTTTGCTTTGTTTTTGTTTGCTTGTTTTAAAACTATTTTATCTATGTAATCCGTTTTAAAAGCAGACTCTAGGAGCTATAGGACAGACAAACGAGCAATTTCTTTTCCCCAGATGTGGCTGGTCAAGATTAATGGAACTACAACAAGAGGGAAATCAGCCAGCTTCTCTGCTTCAAACGCATCAAAAACATTTGAGGCCATTTTAATCTTGTCTGAATGATCAAGCAGCTAATTCAGTTTGAGCAAGGCTTCTGATACAGCACAGATAACATTCTCAGCTAGCATGGATTTATATAGTTTCAGTGCAGTGGTTTTGCTGCAGCTGAAGTCTAAATTCAGCATGCTTAGTAGCAGAAGAGAAAATTCAGATGCTGTTTCCAGCTAGCTGTCTTGGAGAACCTGAAATGATAGAAAATCAATTCATCCCTGGGCAAAACCCGCTCTTGTAAGCTGCCATCCTGTTTTGTTTCAAGTGAAAATAATATTGATGTTGATAACACCCACTAGGTTGACATAATCTAATAGTCAGTTTGTTGCTAGTCAGAAATGTCACCTTAGCAAATAAAATGCCTTAAACCACCAACTGGCAAAACCATAACAAACTGCTGGAGACCATTAATTCAAATTTAAGGCCTAGCATTACAGTTTGACAAGTCCAGCATGCTGAGGAAAAGCACTACAAATACAGTACCTTCATTTCAATACTTCATCTTGTCTAATTCTGTGTGTATGTGTGTATATATATATATAAATAAAAAAAAAAATTACTCTTTTGCTAATAAACACAGTCTAGGCCTTAGCACACCACCTATTTGGAACTGTAGGTTTCACTAAGAGGCTTTTTTTTCTTACAAATATATACAGCTTATATATCCACACAATATTTATAGAAATGTGTTACATAAATGATATAAAAACATATTTTCCTAGATACAATTTTCTAAATCATTCCTGCATGAAAAGAATGAGTCACAAGAGAGTGCAATTCTGAAGCACAAGACAGGCGCTGCCCAGGATGTGCAGACAGGCAGGAGGAAGCTGAGGACATGGTGAAGCTTCTCTGCCCCAGGCAGCTAAGCAGAGCCTGGAGAAGCCACTGGCCTTGAAGAAGGCTGCCCTGGAGCAACTCCAGCACTTCAACAGCTTCCTGCCAACTGAGGATGGACCAGCTTACCCTAATGCTCTGGACAAATCAGGACTTGATGCGTGCTCAGGCACATCTGAGCTGAATGGACACCTTCAGTCAACGACAACCACCTCAATCCAGTTTTAGACCATCAGTACATCTCTGTTCAACCCCTGGGATACGACCTGCAGTCTGCTTCATGGCTACTGTGCGCGTGCACTGGCCTAATAAATGAACTGGGTCAGTCGCTGCGTGCACTGGGACTTCCACAGCAAATGCTGATTTTCCTATCCTTGTTTGCTATAACTAACCAACTCTAATTCATGTACCTTTACCTGGTTATCCTTCACAGCTGAAGCTGATGGTGACAAAAATGGTTAGGTCAGTACGAGCACACTCCTACACAAAGAGCCAAGAGCTATCTCAACAACATGTCAGAACATCAGATGCACACGAAGCATTTATGTAACAGAGGAGGCTGCTGGGTGTGTATCAACTTCTGTTATATACAGACATCTATTTAAATAAATACATACACCAAAAAGCATATGTAAAAATTGGATTTTCTTCGGGCTCAACATCACCACACGTACACTTTATGAAGCTATTCCAGTTAAGATATGGCAAAAGGGAATTAAAGCGAAACTGACACTAAAATGGACCCAGTGAAGTTTAGTCCATTACAAAACCACACACACGAGAAAAATTAGCTTGGAGTTTAGTCAGGATAACTCTGTGGTGTTCTACTTACTTCCTGCAAAAAGATACAAGTGCTTCACCAGCAACTGTTATGATCTATTAAACACCAGAGCCTGAGTTTATGCAATTTAGGGAAAAAACTTGACCCATGTGATGAAATGAATGTCAGTAGTAAAACAACAGAATGAAATTAACAGTTCACTGATGAAAAAAAAAAAAAAAAAAAAAAAGTAAAAGAAATAACCAGAAACAGTCAATGATCACAGTGACAATCCTGAGAAGCCAGAATTTTTCTTTGCTTTTACTTTATGTGGGGTTAAAGCTAAAAGTAACAACCTGCTTCCTCCATAGCAGAACTGTAACTTCTCAATTAGGCATCAGGTTCACTAGTAATTTTGTTAAGGCACTGCTCCAAGTATCATCAGCACACTGATCATTCTCATGATTGCTGTGAACAGCAAAAATTATTTGAGAAACAGACACTCCTGAAGCGCTGTTGCATTTAGTTAGCAAATGAAATCACATTCAGTAGAGTATTTATACCTTTAGCTGTGCCCTTAAGTCAGCAGTTTGCAGGGTTAGAGGCATGTTTCAAATAAATCCTTGTAATCCAGCAGTTTGCACAGAGTAATCATATCGCATTTCCTTCAAACACAGTGATAAAGTGTCATAGCAGGCCTTATCTGAGCAAGAATCACCAGCAGGTGCAGAGGGAGGAAACTTCAAAGCACTGATGGGGTTACTTGCACAATAAAGTGATACATGTTAATTATTTTTATATGGAAATGTGAAGTTTTGCAATGGTTAGGACAGCAATTGATAAAGTGTTTTAATAATGCAACATTGAAAAGCACCACAAAACTGCTGTAAGGCAGCCACTCTACTATATAAAGTGCAGGTTAAGTAGTTGTTCTTATCCAACCAAGTATCGTTGGATATTTAGTTTCCTTTATCCACACTAACCAAGTCAATTGATTAACTTCATTGCTCTGCACAATAGGCTGAAGCAGTCATTAGACATATTAGTAGATCCCAACTGCCACACTCACAGCACCTTATCAGTTCCTCTGTTCACCCAAGTGAGCCTCTGAACACATCAAAGCTGCATGGCCTGCAAGTTACAAGCAATTGTACTGAAGTCCTTCAAGTTATACAGGTAGATAACTCTGGTTTAAAAGAACAACACAGGAGAGTCTAAAAAACTTATTGCTGTTGCATTCTTTGCAAGTATTTTTTTCAGGATGCCCAACCTCCTCCCCAAAAAATGAAGCCAATGAAGGTATTTTTTTAAATAGTTTGATCCAGGATAATAATAGGAGAATGTTCCAGAATTAACAGTGTTTAGAAAGAGGCAACTACACACTTCCCTTGGCAAGGCTTGGAAACATTTAGCATAAGTTGTCAACTCCACCATAATACATACCAACACTTAGAAGAAATCATACTGAAATAAAAATATGAAATAGATCTATTGGATATTATTTAAGAACAACACAACAAAACAAAACAAAAAAGCCACAACCAAAACCACGGCTTTTCTAATCACTTCTCTACATATTATTTCATGAAAAAATTAGCCACAATCCACAAATGCAGTCAGGCCATTAGCAAATATTTGGTTGTTCCAAATCCAGCATTTGAAGTCTTCCTCCAATTGTCTACTCATTAAAGGATAGCAGTTTCATAACAAAAAAGCAGTTTACACCCTTTAGGCTTCATGTACATCAGTTCAGCAGACTTCTTAAGCATTTTCCATCATTTTCATATTCTGCTTTTTTACTTTCCAGAAAATCAATATATGTCAGCCTACTACTTGCATTCTGTTCTTTCCAATAATTGAGGAATGCGTGCTAGCGGGCTAAAATACTTAGACGGACAGAGTTCTTTGTTTTTACAAGTATAACAATATTTATATAACGAAAAGCACCTGTAGCAAGAACTTTCAGCATTAGACTTCATCCCTAATTTCAGTAGCAGCTGGCTTAAGAGACCAAATGGATCGCCATAAAGTCAGAAGGGCATCTGTGAACCTCTCAAATAATGCAGGATGTCGATACTACTCCCTACTTATTTTTCTGTACCCTCCTCAAATTTTGCTCCAAAGAAACAGATTTCCTCATGTTGCTTCAGCATCTGCAAAACTGCATTCTGAAGTTCTACGTTTGGCAAAACACTTCCATTTTAAGTTTAAAAAAAGTTCTCTAAACTACACAGATGCTAAGATAATTCATACTGAAAATGAAAAGACTACATAAATCCAGGATGTGCTCAACACGGTTAGGTAACAAAACGTAAAGCTTAAAAAGAAACTCAGTTCAAGGCTTCATCCTTCTACTCAGTACTTTGTAGAATAGATGCAGCATCATAATTATACTGAAGATACACAAAATAACATCAACCACTGGTATAATTCCAAATCTCATTGACATTGCCATAAGTGTTCGAGAACGAAATTCTCGTATTTTAAGGAAATACAATAGAGGAACAAAGTCATCTGTGCCAGTTCCCTTCACTATAAAGTATAATTACATGAAAATCCCACAATTTGATACAAATGCAAGACTTTTAGATTTTATTCTATAGAGGAAAACTGTGGAAGCAATGAAGATGCTTCTGGCACACTTTTAAGCCTGATCAATCTGCTGCTTCAATTAGAATGCGTAACATCAACATTAATAGATTGTAGGATAGACAATCATTTTCCCAGTCTCAGCAGCCACAAAACCTGCTTGCAACTTCTAGTGAACAGTCAGTGCATACCTCACCATACAGGCTGCGTAGGAGGCCCTTGTAAAGAATACAGACTGTCTTAGGTCTTTAAGCCTAAGAAGAGCATAAGATATTTTCCAGCACATTGTAGCAGTCGTGCAGCGTTTTGAGATTGTGCCCTGAGTATATTTCCTCCTATGCAATGGCCACATTAAACTTTCAAATTAAAGACAGCAAATTTTTATTTATTTTTAAAAGAGGAATGGACAAAAAGAGAGGAAACACAGAAGAGCTTCCCCAGGCAGTTGTTTATATACATAGATGTATTTGGGAGTATCTTGCAATACGTCAGATAAACTAGAGCAATCTTTGCCCTGGGAAGGCTGAGTCATTGTCCTCAGCGGGAGGGAAAGCTGCATGGTCCACAAGAAGTGGAGGAACTGATAGAAGCATCAGAAGAAGGTAATTCTGGAAACACATTCTACTTTTTAAAAAGCAAACTTCTTAAACACAGTTTTCTCCTTGCCAAATGTACACACTATTTTCATATTTCTGCCATTATAGACAAATTCACATATATTTTCTATGCTAACCTTAGACTAGAATGTAAATTCACGTAGCATGGGATGCTATAAAAACTAAGGAGAAAAGGAGATCTGATGACAGTTCCTTTTGTAACTAAGGATTGGAACATGTCTGAAAGACAATTTTAATTCTCCTGACAAACATTCACTTCCAACCAAAAACAAATCTCAAGGAACTTCTCTTCAGATTGACTTCAACATCACCTTTCAATCTTCAGCTAGAAGCAGAATTGCCAATACTTCCATAAATTCTCTGCACCGAGAGCAGTCATTGCAATAAGGACAAAAAGGATAAACATGACTTCACCCCAGAAGCCAGTGGAAATTTTGCCAGTAATTTCACTGAAACTAATGGGAAGAGGAATCAAAACTATCACAGTTCTTACAACCTATATTTCCTGAAACTCATTTCTAGTAAGACATCAGAACCCAATTGTTCATAGCACTGACACAGTTGGTTATTGTTGTGGTATCATGGCTATGCAAAACTTGATGATTGTGACTTAAGGTTCTTTCATTTCTCCTAGCACCAAAAGCCATGCCAACAAAACACAGAACAATTTTCCATTCAACGTGAGAATTTCTACTTCTGATTCTTAATCTGAATGGCTCAAGTAGTTTCCAGTATTTTAGTGTCAAAATGCTCTTTCACAGAACAGATGCTATACTTCTGCATTTACTACTTCAAGCATCAGAAGCAGCACTAAAATGTTCTGGAGTGAAATAAGACAGACAACACTCACTTAGGCACAGGTGTAACAGAACTCTGCCTCGTTTTAAGTTACCTATCAAAGTCATTAACAAATTTGTGTAGTCTGCCAACATTATCTTTTCATATTCACCTGGGTTAGACAATCCTTATCCTTCCATTTCTTCCAAAGAGAAACACTAATTTGGAACCAGTAGGCTGGTATCTGACAGAAGTAAAACCAATGCAGAAAAAGTGCTCTTAAAGCACTGGCTTAATTTTATCTCTAGCAGCCAATATGGTCATCTTTCTCGAAGAGCTATGATACAAATTTCATTGACTGTATTGTATCTATTAAGAAAACCAGGTTTATATTGATGGATGTTTTGCTTTGAGCTCCAAAACAAATTGATTTAGACTGTCCCATCTAATAATTACAGAATCATAGGGATTGAAAAAGAGTGCTGGAAATCAAGTCCAAACCCTGCAAGGCAGGATCCCTACAGAAGGTTACACAGGAAAGCATCGAGGCAGGTTCTGAATATCTGCAGAGAGGGAGACTCCATAATCTCCCTGGGCAGCATGTTCCAGTGCTCTGTCATCCTCATCAATAAAATGCTTTCCCTCAAGTTTGTACAGAACTTCTTATGTTCTGGTTTGTGCTCATTTCCCAGTGACAGAACAATGGGCATCACTGAAAAAAGGCTGGCCCCATCCATTTGACTCCTGTCCATTAGATACTTATAAGCATTGGTGAGACTAATCCTGTGTTCTCTAGGCTAAAGAGTCCCTGGTCTCTCAGTCTTTTCTCAGATGGGAGATGCTCCAGAATCCTAACCAACTCTGTGGCTCTGTTGGTCTCTTACTAGAAGTTCCCTGTCTTTTATGGGCTGGGAGGACCACAGCTGGATACGGTACACCATATGCACCCTCACCAAGGCAGAGTAGAGGGGGAGGATTATGACCTTTGATCTGCTGGCAGTGCTCTTTCTAATGCACCACAGGATCCCATTTGCCTTTTTGGCCATGAGGTCACACCACTGGCTCATGGTCACCTTATTGTCCACCAGAACACCTAGGTCCTTCTCCACAGAGCTCCTTTCCAACATGTCAGTCCCTAACCTATACTGAGACATGCAGCGTTGGACTGTTGAACATGGGCTTATGGAATCTCTTAATTTGTCTCTTGAAACTTGCTGAGAGTGATGATGGTACTAAGATGGGAGGGGTGGCTTACTTGCCAAAAGACTGTATTGCTTGTAGGCAATCTCTATTTGGCAAGAGAGGCAAAAAAACAAGAGAAAAAGAATAGGCATCCAGTTTTAAAGCAGAACAAATGGACAAAACAGACATGGTTAAAAGTTTTTCTACTGGACTTAATTTTAACATTTGCTAAAAATATTTTAATGCAAAACAATTTAGATAAATTCAAGTGCAGAGGTCTTCATCTATTTCTTGAAGACAGAAAATGGGATTTTTCTTGTTACTCCTCAAACTTATTTGTATATAATCTTTGGTAAATGAAAGCATTTATTAAGGCACACGTGAAGATTCAAGTTCATATTCTGCTGGTATAAGGAAGTCATTCCACGCTCCTTCATTTGGAAGGAAGGTTTCAGATTTCCCTGTGCTGTTCATTAGAGGTTGTTTACTGTCACACAAGGGCTCGCTTCCAACACAGAAAGCAAAATTACCCAAATTAATTCTTGGTCCTTTTGCAATATTATCTCCAGCATCTGCATACCTGGCACACAGCATTAGAATAGAAACAGTCTGAAGGGACTGATGTCATTCCATTTGCCTGTGAAGAGCAAATCCCCGGCTAAGATACATGAACATGAAACATAATTTATGAAAAAGAGAGCAAAGATATTAGAATATTTAAAAAAAAAAAAAAAAGGAATAGTTTTCCTTCAGTTAAGTCCTCTTTACAAACCCTGATCTGAATGATTCAGCCATGCATCTCTTCATCTAGTCTTACTTGAGACAAAAAGTGTTTTCTTCTCCTATGTTAACTAGAAACCGAAATATTACCTTCAGCAGTAGTGCCTGGAGAATTGCACTGTCTTCTCTACAAACAAGTTCCCAGAATCCTGCATGTCTTTTCATTTTAGTTTATGATTTATTTTTATTATTTTATTTTCTCCAATGGAAATATTTTCTACTCTTTTCTTCAAACTTTTAATTATGAGAAAAGCTACTATGTTCTGCAGCTGTGTTCCTAAACAAAATCATCTCAAGTCAAAAGAGTAAATGAAGGAGCACGGGATGATTTCCTTATACCAGCAGAACATGAACCTGAATCTTCATGTGTGCCTTAATAAATGCTTTCATTTACCAAAGATTATATACAAATAAGTTTAAGAACAGATTTTAGTATTAATAGCAAGACAACTTCATGAAAATGAGGAGTAAAGCAAAGCAAAACAAGACCCTCCTAAACACTAAAACAGAGATTTACTTTTTTTTCCAGTCCCTGTTTTACCTACAGAGAAAGAGTGGTGGAACAGAACAGCTTTTTTGCTAACCTGAATGAAGTTTACTGCCTTCCTTCCTTTTTTTTTTTAACATTACTTTGCTACAGAAATCATGAAAACAATAGGAAAAATATCAAACAAGTTTTCAGATAAAACTCTTCTATTTTCCATTAAGAAGCAGTGAAGTTCAAAATTAAATCTTAATTCAATTTTAAGTTATGTTGAGTGAGGTCATGCATACCATTACGAACATCAGTTTTTTTGTTCAGCTAGAAAGCTACACATTTTTTAGCCATCTTTCATTTTACAAGCTATTAATAAATCATTTTGTCATCTGCAGAATATTATCCATCTGAGGACCATCATGTCATAAAAATACATTAAAATGTGCTCTCATTACAGATGTGGTAATTATTATAAATCCTTATTTTCAGGTTTTAGGATAGAAACTCACTTCAGCAGATGCACTTAATTAAAACATGCAGCAGCCAAAGGTCTCTCTAGAACAAAATATAATGACAGTGCTGGAGTACAAGCAAAACAAAGTCCATTTTCAAACCTTTTCATAATTTTGCATTCCATGAGGATAAGTGTTGTCACACATTAAAATCCCTCCAATATTAGATAGTTCATACTTAAAGAACCATCATCTTTCATCATGACTATCTACTATTTTTCTCCCATGAGTCAGTAAAATAAGTCTTCCTTGTCTTTCCTTGGCTCCATCAATTAGCATTTGAAGAGACTGACCTGAGCAGTATGTGTAATAGGAGGCTGCAAGTAATGCTTTTTCCCTTGTTTGCAATCTTAGATACACAGAATAAGATGCCCATAGCACCTACCTCAATCTGATCCTACAACACATCCTGAGTTGAAGGGAATTTGCCCTATTGACAAGGCAGTGAATCACAGACCTCATGCACCTTTGAGGCACCTGATTCCTTACTCATTCTGATGTCAGATCCAGCAATCTAAACACCCTTCAGAACATGAGACTAAGCAGCCTGTGGTGGCAAGAATTCTATCAAGAGGCAGTAAGTAGAACCCACACAACCCCCAGGAAGCAAAGCATGAAACTCCACCCACTCCCCAAAAAGCACACACAGGGGACCTGCATCATATGCTGGCAATGCTACTCATACTCTTTTATGTTCATATCAGGACAGTGACCATCAGATCCTATAGAGCATTTTCCTGGATTATGTAGGAAAAATATGCTTTCATTAGGCATAAATATGGTTTTAGAACATGCATGACTTCAACTGAAATCACTGCAAACAGCATAAGTAGATTACTGAAACTAGTAGTCCCATCAGTTATTACTGATATACTGAATTGGTAAAATTGAGCCTTAACACTGGGTAATGTACAGAGAAACTTTCAGCTCAAAGATGCTACAGAAATACCTTCTTATTAGTAAAATGGAAAAGTTCATCAAAATAGCAAAGAGAACAAAAAAGAGATGCTTTAGTTCATAGCTCTCACATCCACAATAATACAATTTGAATGCTTCTGTGTCTTTCCTGATATTTCATCACCACAGAACTTTTCCTCATACCAGGTGTGACGCTTTGGACTTACTTATTTCAGGCAGTGTAATGAGAAACTCTTTGATTAAGGCTGACCTGGTTCCTCTTCTGGCAATCATTAAGGTAAATCCCATCCTATAAATCTTTCTTCAGTGTGATCCAATGCAATATCCTATAAAGCACTCAGTGTCTGCCCATATTTATAATAAAGGAAATGTTTAACCCACTTCCATTACCTTTTGAAGTGATGCACAATCCTATGCCAAAATATTTGGAATTTTCTCTTTAAATGTGCCAAGTTTACAGAATCTTGACTCAATGTTTATGATTATAGTATTTCAAATGGTTACATTCATGAATAGTTTCTTTCTAGTGGACAAAACAAAGCTTACATAGAATATAGTTTTTTGGGAGTTTTTTTGTCTTTTTTTATCTCCTCTGAAATTTCAGAATTCACAATTTGCCAAAATATTCAAAAATTTGCCAAAAGTATTCAAAACCTAATCAGTAATGACAGATTAGAAATGGTATTTTCCCAGTGGAAGAAGTGTGAAACAGTACAGTAAAAACCTGCCTTACATTTTCCTCAAAACATTCACAGTAGAATAATTACTCAGTTTGTAGCTTGATTGTGATATTCATTAATTTGTTAATATGTGAAGGAATTTAGACTCTTATTACTATGACAGAAATCACAAGGAATTGGATGCATTGCACAAAATTTGAACTAGGATGTTTTAAAATGTGTAATTTCATCTCATGCAGCTAAGAGATGTAGAAGCCTATGGACAAAACCAATGGGCATTTAAGAAAGCAAAATTCTGAATAGATCACATGGCAGAACAGTAGGCACCCAAGAACTGTGCATGTAGAAAGCTGAGAGATGCAAAAAGAGCACTTAATTACTGAAGGTACCTAATTACATTTTATGCCATTGGAAAAGGGATCTCTCCAAGGAAGCAAAAAGATAAAATTCCCCCCATTAACCAACATTCTTGTGTTCAGCTCTACCTGATGCAAGAGCTGATAAAACTTCACTCCTCACAGACTGATGGACTGTAGGTGTCCTGTACACTATCAGTACTGACACATCTAATCTGACAGTAACTGTATGCTAGTCAGGGCAACTGCAATGGCTGCTCTGATCTGCACCAAAAAGCCATGAAAACTGACTTAGAATAGAGATACAAAAAATGAAACCAATTAGCAGTATAAGTTTAGAACCACTGCAGCATCAACACTGGAGGCACCACACAAGCACACTTAAAAAGAAGGATGGCGTGACATGAGATTTAGTAAAGAGAACAAGCAGGAACAAGAGTGAGTAAAGTTTCATGACCTGAAGACAGCTATTTTTAACCAACCTTGTTATTTTCCCTAAGCAAAAACCGTAAAAACCATGCAAGTCTGACAGTATCTCAGATCTGGGTGCTCGCAGCAAGGCCAGTCATTTTGAGCTAACTCTGAGTTGATGCCTTTTAGTACGGTTCAACAGCATACACTTCAAGGACAACAGCCAGTTGAATCCTGTCCTTATTTTCAGAACAGCAAGAAGGTATATAAGTATAAAAGCCTCCCATGTAAACTTATTTTATATAAACCACACAACATATACGACTAACTGCTCATCATCAAGTAAAGATTTCCTTTTCCTTTTTTTTCTTTTCAAGATACAAAAATACCACATTTGCATAGAAAAGTATGTTCAGTCTCTGAAATGAACCCTTTTAAAAGGTTTTACCTGCTTTTCTTTTTAATAATAAAAAAAAAGGGAACTGACTTGAACTTTTCTCATGCCTTCCCCCCATCCCAGTTTTTGCTCTTCAGATGGGAGGAAGACATCACAAAGAATCAAAACATTTCACCTGAGACAAACCTTTGTAGTACCAGCCACAAATAATGAAGCAAAGAGGAAGAGATGGATAATCCCTGATCATTTTTACCTAACGGCTCAAAATCACACACATTCAGCACTGACTGCTCGGCTTCCTGTTCCTGTGTTTGGTCTCTGTGAGGAAAGGGCTACATGTGAGGAGCAGCAGCCACCAGAGCACACAACTGCTCGTCTTGAATCCTTTATACCCTTCCACAACACACAAAAATAAGGCATTAAGCAGTTGCAGTTCTCTTTTGGGTCAATTCAGCTGTTTCTTCCCCCAGAAAGATTCTTTAGTTGTTTAAGGAAAAACAAAGACTTACATCTGTAATTCACCCATTCATTCATCTTATACTATTTAAAAAACTCATGAACAATTTGAGGGAACTGAGATTTCAATATGTAACAAATATAATATTGTCTGTGAGGAAAAAACAAACAAGAAAACCACACCCTTCCAGCTGTAAGTCTGAAAATCTTTTTCAAAATATACTTTTGTCTGTTTTGCTTTGTTTTGTAAGATGCCATCACATATAAACTGATAAAATTGAATTCAGTGCCACTGGTAACAAACATTAGGACATAATATTAACTGCTGGAGATCAGTTGTTAGATACCCACACAAACACACCCTTTGGGAAAGGATCTTTTTCTGTCCTCGACAGAGAAGTTGATAAATTCACCATTTCAAAGTGTTAGGAATGTCCAATCAAGTACAATGTAGATTTGACCTACCCTACTTGAAGGAAAAAAGATCTGTCATTAAGTACATAAAGTTTTCAGACAAATTATCAAAGAATATGTCTCATTACATTTAAAAGGAAACAGGAGGAGATGAACATGGCATCATCGACCTTCAACATACCCAGACCTGTTGGCTTTTTATGTGCCCAGAATATTCAACACAAGTTCAGTGAAATCTTGCTATCAGTTCTAGAATCCATTGGATCAAATCTATCGATAGGAGAACAAGGCTTTTTTGTTTTAAGATTTACTGCTATTTTTGCAATGAGATTTCGCTTCCACAGAAACAGACATATTTTCCTTCATGTTTTCAGAGACTGTGAACAGTCACAGGCAGAAACACAGTATTACCATCCTAACAGGAACAGTACGATTAAACCCTTTCTTATCAGCAGTCAATCTCTCTCTCTCTAAAAAATAAATAAATAAATAAATAAAATAGTTATAGAAAAATTCAACCAAGTGTAATGAATTTTATGATATAGCAGCTGTTCAAATAAACCAAA
The DNA here is from genome assembly GCA_035772895.1 of Perdix hodgsoniae. Classification (NCBI taxonomy): domain Eukaryota; kingdom Metazoa; phylum Chordata; class Aves; order Galliformes; family Phasianidae; genus Perdix; species Perdix hodgsoniae. Next base: position 3,091,272 of record JAPSGF010000031.1, read on the forward strand.
GCAAATTTGGCTTAATAGATATTTGATGAGCATAAACTGGTCTAACAGAGACCAGAGAAAAACATAGCAGTGTTGTATATTCTGTCATACAATACAGGTTTAAATACAGTAAAGAATTCAGGGGAAAAAAAATCCACAAATGTTTCAGTTTCAATTCTGCTAAATGATGTTGGACATTCAGATAATTAACAGAAAGAGTGTACACAGATTTGTCATCTTAAAGAATTGAGCTGATGACATATTGGCACTTTCAGCTCTGCCCATAATTGGAATACTTTTACTCCAGCCAGGGAAACTGAATTTCTAAGAGTAAAAGATTTGGTGCTACATGCTATTTTACCTTATAGGCACTGATTTAAAAGTAAAATAACTGAACTACACTTTTCTGGATCGTGTTATGCAATTCTTTTCTACATCATACAAGGCAGTACACATAGGAACAGAAAATGAATGAAGTAATTTCCTAACAAGTGATCACTGACAGACAAAATATTCACACTCTCTGAATTGTTCTTTAAGACAGCTTCTGTTAGCAGAAGTGAAAAACTGAACTGAGTACGTTTTCTGACTGTTTACGTGGCTTTAAATATAGTAGTACATTTTCGCGTATTCTCAGTACTTTAAAAAAAATAAAACTCTTTCTAACCTTTTCTCATAGGAGTATTGCAAGTTTCTCCATTTCAGCAGATCAAAACTGCACGAACTGTGAGAACAAGACTTAATTATAACAAGGAAAAAACAGGGATTTGGTACAATCACATGCTCTTAAATCATCCCATCCCATCTACTAGCCACAGATGAACTTCTAACTCTAATTGAGGCATGAGAAAGGCACCTGGCTTTAATTTCTTCATTTCCATGCCATAAAGGCTGAGCTGCAGCAGGTGGAAATAGCAGACCCAGATAGCAGGAGAGATTCTGGGCCAGACATGCCTCAGTTTACCTTTCAGCTCCGAGACCCACACAATTTGCCCTAGTCTAAGGAATTGTTTGCCCATTTATGAGGTGAACCATACTTTTCCCAAGGTGGGAAGGACCCACTATCACATCCCATAGTTTCCCCTTTAACATACACTTTCATTGTGCAATACTTAATAGAAAAACACAAAGACAAGAGTTAGACCTCAGTCAGTGCAGGCTACACCACAGCATCTGCTGTTCTGAAAGGGGTACTTCTCCCACCGCTCTTCTCACTTCTTCTGAGTGCACTGCACAGCCCTATCTCATGACTGGAGTTTCCTCACCTCCTTGACTTCAATGTTCTCCCTTCTGCTTTATTTCTAAATAGTGAACACTACTCCTTTCTCCCTGCTGATTTGACAACTGAATAGGGCTGATCGAACGTGATATTGTCTTTACTGTGTTCTATAAGGGACTTAGAAAACATAAGGACACAGCAATTTGTGCTGTTAATGTGGAGAAAAACAGTGGAACACCCTCTTCCTTTGAGAAACAAATTGAGAGTTTTCAGCTGGAAGCTCTTATAATTTCAGTACATTCCTTATCTGCCTTTGTCCTCAATTGCTGACAACAGCTCAACTCTCACATCCATCCCAGCAAATTACATGACTTTAATCAAGTGGCTGTGTGATATGTTTGGTGACAGCAGATTTAGTTACCCTGCTGTGATAAAGAGTTGATCAATGTACTATTTTTCTTTTCTTTATTGGTTTTTCTTTCTTCTAAGCAAGCCAAAGACTACAGTATTATAGACATTTTCTACACTTCAGAACTTGCTGCCCATTTCTAAAACTAATGGCATTATTTCCTGCATCAAAGTCTATCTTAAAATTCATTATTTTCTTGCAATATTATTTTTAAAGAACCAAATTTTTCCTGTATTGAAATCTGTATATCGTTCCCCATTATTTGGAGATTTTTTTTTTTAAAGTAGCTCAAAGCAACTTTTTTTTTTTTTTTAACAATAATGAAATAATTCCTGCCTTACAATCTTCAAGAACAGAGATGAATATAGCATCAGGTAGTAGGTGCAGAAGCACCAGGTATCTGTGTATTTGTGAAATACAACTTCTTTGGACATATTTAATACCTCTGCTTTTGACTGAACATGCCACAAGTCTTTAATGCTCTGTTCATATTTTGTCAGCTACATAACACAATAATGACTTCTCGTCAGTGATCAGAGCAAACACATTTTTGGTAGGCTTGTACAAACATGTTCAAAAATACATGTTCTACATTCGCTTTTGGAAAACTGTTCAGGAAAGTTGAAGAATTTGATTTCAAAATGTTTCACCCAATGTTAGTGATGCTGCTAGCAAGTTACTTAGCTCTGCACTTCACTTAGGAAATATCCTCTTTAGCTGTAAAATGCCATCAGAAAAACAATAGGACAAAACAGGACAGCATTTCCTGAGTAGTTAGATGACTTGGCAGATGCATTTGAAAGTCTCCTATCATAATCCAGTTGGGGTTATGAAAAGAGTTCAAAACTTTGGAGTAAAGGGCAGATTTCAAATTAAAGATGAGTCTCTTCCATCTGTAGAGCTTGTCCTGCTATTCACTGTGCTATTACATACTAAAAAACGTGTATTAAATATAACTTTACATTGAAAAAGTAATTGAAGGATCAGAAAAGCAAAACTCCCCTTCAAGCTTTTTGCTTTTACTGCTATTATCTGTCTTACTAAGCAATGTCTTTATCATGATGTCATTTCTTGTAAGGTAATAATTGCAAAGAATGCAGGAATCATTCATCTACAGTAGAAGTTTGGAATGGGCACTTAACACTGGAACCTACCTTTACATCTTGATTATAAAAGAAAATGGCCCATATGGTATAAATATCTTCAACTGAAATGGGAGTTCATGAATTTATAGCAAATGTGATAAGGGTAAAAAGATCTCAAGAGGAAATGCTGTGATAATGGTCTTTTAATAGACCTGAGAGAAAAAAATGGATAACTCTTAGCACAGCTGAGCAAATAAAGACACAAATCAATGAGAGAAAACTTGCCAGTTAAACAGAAAGAATCCAGAACAAAGCTTGTATAATACAATGATCTGCCTTCTAGTGAAAGCTAAAAAGCAAAATTCTCTTAGTGAGACAAAGCTAAAAGTATTAAAGGAAAATAAGAATGAAGACATCTACATTAGTGGATGTTAAGAGCTTTTAATTTGCTTAATGACTGAAAATGTTCAATACAGTTCACAAAAGCCACCTGAATGAAATATATATATAATGCATACTTTAAATCAATGTAATGTTCTGTACCTCCTATGAAATAATTTCAGAGTATGTAAAATGCAAATCTGTGTTCACTGGGGTATTAAAATATCTACTTCTTAAGAAGGTAACCCGTGGTTTCAATTACAAAGTGGTAAAAGTACTTCTGAACTCATGGTCTGTGTTATTGGTTTTGGAGTCACACATTTAATTTCCTCATGCACACCTACTCTAGGGAAAGAAATGAATTTCTAAATGGATACTTCTGAAAGGACTAAAACTTCATTTTTAATTAGCTCAAAAACCTACAAAATGTTTTTCAAAGTTCTCAGTTCCTCTCTCCAATTGTTTTAATGCAGACCACTTGTTTCTGTATTATCAGCAGTTCTGAATACTTCCTCCTATCTTTCTTCTGTTTGTCACCTTTAGCCCTCAGCAGTTTAAGTCAAAGTGCTCCAGTGACAGACACAAGTGTTCCATGAGCATGACTCCTATAGCCAAGCATTCTTTTAAAACACAGTCTAGGTGTTGGGATACTATTTGGTGGAACTGCTATGTAAGAAATAGAGCTAACACCACCTTTGTTTTCTCTGAGATTAGTTTGATTTCATAACTGTGCTGCCTGTGAAGCTAAGCAACATATAAAGGATAGAGTGACAACATATATAGGTCATTCCAAAACTAATGCCTCCTATTTATTTCCATGCAATCTACAACAGAGACCAAAATAGAACAGTTCCATATAGGAAATTCTCAGCTATAAAACCCTGTTTTTCAACAGTCACCACCATTAACTGTGCATTTTCACCAGCCATGAACAAGAGACTGCATGCTGTGCTTATAAAAATCTGCCATATATCTAGAACTAGACAGAGATCTCAGAGAAAGGAAAGAGCATAAACCTTTCCTTGATCGTATTCTGTGTGTTTGCTGCTGTTACATTCAACAAGTCACATCGCAAGACCTATCCACATTTCAAATCAATATTGCTACCGTCAGCTTTATCATGCAGTACACCACCAGCGTACTTCTGTAAGATGCTGTTGTATACATCATGATGTAAATTAAACTAATAAATACAACTGAATAAACAGTTGCTCCCTCACCTCTACATACAAACAAAAAGCAGCCTTTTCTTGAGCAAATTATTAGCTTTAAATTATTATCCTGCTGTTCAGGAGCATGGTATTGGTTACAATTGTTGAGACTTGTGTTAGGAAGCTACTAGTTTTGCTTCCCACTTCTCAACCTTTACCTCTTCTACTTTTTTTTAACTATAAAACTCCAAAGCAGAATTGTGAATTTTTTTGAGAGGTGAAAAAGAAAGTGAAGTTTTTAAATACACAATCAGCGCAAACCATAGGTCCTGAAACAATAAAGCCCAATGAGAGAACCTCTGTGAAATGAAATGCAGCTGCAATACAATGACCAGGAAAAGGATTTACGAGTTATTGCAGAAAAATCCCTAAACCCCCCAACAGAATGAGACACAGAAAGTAACGAAGGCATCTGGATTATACTGCAACTGATTCAGGTGAAAGGAAAAATCCCACTAATTTCTAGGCTTTCATCAGAATATTGCACTGTTGATAATTAGAAGATTACAATATTTTCTCAGCTATCTATGAAGTAAAAATATGCAGCCCTCCATTGGTGTGGGTAGGGCTTCCTTGTGCAGCAAGGTGCTTCCAGCAGCAGGGCACCCCAGCAACCACAGCCATTTCTGGCTGGGGCTGTGCAGTGGCCAGCAGAGCCACTCCATGCGCAGCAAAACCTGCTGGAAAAGTCACAGCATTCTTGGAATGAATCTGAAACAGCCTTTCCCAGAGAAAAACTCACCAATCATGTCATCTTCAAGGTGTATCTTTATACTAGATATTCCAGTTGATGAAATTTGGTTCTGCTCTTTATCTTTTCAATGTGAGATCAATACTCATGCTACACACCACATCAGAACCCAGCATAGTGCCAAGAAACACCTCTAAGCTGGCTGTTTTAGACCCCAAAAGACCATAGTTTTAGGGAACACAGTTGGAAACGACAGATTAATCAAAAAAAAAAAAAAAAAGCTTTCATCTGATCTGCCAAAATAAAAGAACAAGTTGCAGGTCTAACGATTGGTAACATTTTGGGGACATTTTCTGCACCAGCTGAAATACAGAAGCATAGAAGACACTTCTGAAGTGCTAGCTAACCTTTCTTTTGCTCAAGGAAGCATGCTCAGTGTTGGTTAAAGCTCTCTACACCCTTGTATTTGGACAAAATTTGCACTTAGGCATCTTCCTATTCTGCAGTACCATCTAGTGACATAGCAACGAATGGGAATTGAGCTTCACTGCAGTGCTGATTTTTGAAGGCACAATTACTGACGCAAATCTTGAAACTCCCACTTTCAACCACTTCTTGCTTGGCTTGTTATGAACCTTAGGATGCCCCTAAGAGAACATGTATGATTAGAAGGTACAGACTGCAAGAAATAAATATATTCATGAGCCAGACACAAGGCACACTGCCTGCTTCCTGCCTGAATGGAGAAGATTTCAATTAACCCATAGGTATTAAATATCTCACTGTGAAACCTGCCTTAAAATCAAACACACTGATTAGTTAAGATCCCTATGTTAATCTGCTGCCCTACCTATCAGGTAACTACGCAACAGTATCTTAACAGCACAGGGAGTAATTAAAAAAAAAAAATAAAAGCTAATAAGCTGTGTCATTGACAAGGGTAGCTGCTTCCCTGGTTCCCAGATCTCAGCTAAATGTGCCTTCAGAGAAATTCTGGAAAAATCCAGATAGGAAAAAAAAAAAAATACTAAGCACATCTTAATACATGAAAATTCTTAACAAAGTATTACAATATTACATTAAATTGTTAAAAGACTATCTGTTAAAAATATTTTAGATATTGTACCTACAGAGCAAAAGAACTGCTTGATTTGTAGTCTGCCTTATCTTGGCTTTACTGGGGAGATTGTGGCAGACAAAGATAATGAGATTTTTCAGTGTCACAAAAGGTAAATAAAACCTTTAAAAATGAAAAAAATGAAGTTTTTTCATACAAAAAGTTTTGGTATCATTTTACACAAAAGAAACTCATCAATCTGGATTTTATAAAAATTTTTTCCCCCCAAACCATTACTCTTTAATACATCTCACAAGCAAAACCAGAATTTTCAATGCCTATTAGTAATCACAAACCCAAATTCTAGAACTAAAGGGAAAAAAAAAAAAAGTCAAATGCACATATACAAAGAAAGACTTTGAACCTGTAATATTTAATCAGGATACAGACTGTGAAGCTTAAATACCTATTTTTATGCTGTAATTGTTCATGTATTACAAACTGTAATAATTTTTCTCTAGCTAACACAGAGAATTTCAGTGCACTGAGACTCAGTTACACATAAGATGTTGTATAAAGGGTACTCCAAATACAAACAACAAACCAGAATCTCCAATTTAAAAACAAAAATCGTTTAATAAATACTACGATAATCTGTGGTCTGGGCAGATATAGGAAAGCTTCTGAAACTAAACTAAACTATCTGTGATCAGAGCCAGTGTAGGAAAAGCATCCATCTACCTGGATTTTTATCAGAAGAGAAAAGTAAAACCATTATCTCTGCTATTACAAGGCAACAATAAAAGGCTCGTCACCCAACAAAGAATTCATCCGAGAATTTCAGGAACTACAGGGAATCTAGCTTGAGTTACTGTGAGCAGATAACATCGAAATGCTCAGGTGTGGATATGACTCAGTGTTGTAAGTCTTACCAAAAAGCAATGATACATCAGTATTCTAGGCTTTCATCTCTGTGCCTTTTGAAAATGCACCACCTTTCTGTAAGGATATGACATAAAACTTGCAGAAAATTTATCTCTCAATGGGTCGGGCCCTGACTAAGTTTCAGTAAATGCATGTCTACAGTGTTATCAGAAATTCTCGGTAGTGCTCAATTTTGTTGTCTTTGCATTCAATAGGAGGGATGCCATTGACTTCCTCAGGGCTAGCAGCTCCACCCCCCAGCCAAAAAAAAAAAAAAACAAAAACAAAACAAACAAATAAATAAATAAAAAAAACCAAAAAACAAAGACAACAAAAACAGAGGAAGGTCAAATAAAAAGGTTTGATAGCCCTAGAACCATAGGCACTGCAGTCTGGACTCCACGATTTTGAATAATTTCAATAACCCAAAACAAACCAACTCTGTAGCACCATCTAGTGATGCTACATCGGTTTCACAGTGAGTCGGTACTGCAAAACAAATCTTCACACGAATACTGCAACCTCTGCACATGAATGCATTGTAAGCAGCTCACAGCAGTCACCCGAGCAGCAGTTTAGCCAACAAGTTTAGCTGTGTGTGAAACAAATACCTCCAGAACAATGAAAAAGAAGTTTGGCTGAAGAACTTTCTTCTCGGGTTTGCCAAAGATAGTGTCAACAATTCGAGCTGAAAACAGGAACTTGGAATTCACGTAAGATGTGGATTGGCCAAGCCAAGAGTAAACTGTTTTGTCTCATTTAATTCAAATTTAGGACACGTATTTGAGAAGAGTTGCCATTTAAAAGGTTTCAAATTCTTGGTAACTTGCACTGTATCAGCAACTCTGAGAACACGGATCTCACTCTTGAGACCTTCACAACTTTCTCCTGCATGGGGAGCTCAGAAACTGATTTTAATTTGAGTACTATGCGAGAAAAGTGGTAGAAGTGATAGAATTCTCCTCATTTTCATCATTAACTGCTGGTGTTACAGGAACCACATTAAGAAATTACAGAATTAAATGAATTTCCTTCAAGGTGAGCAAAAGAGGATATCGCTATCTGTAGGCTAACTGCGACATAAGGTATGGACCTCAAAAACAGGCACACTGCACATATCCTGGGAATCACCAGGAACCAGTGAGTTCTGGCAGCATGGAACCATTCTTTGTAAGCTGTGATTCATGATCCGAAGAATTAAATTTCCTTCTGTTACTACTAGATGTTTTTAATCCAATACCTCTGCTTAACTTCCGCCAGTTGCTATACTGACTCTACTTATTGAGACATCAAGAAAAGATTGTGAAAATGGGAAAATGGGGAGTCTCAAACTACGCAGTTCTGATGTTGCCTTGACCTTCCAGTAAAATCTGGAGATTCAAAAGCAGTTATCACACCACCCAGAAATACCTTTGATTGGACCAAGTTCTGACAGCACCAATGTCTCCTCTTACCTTACTTGAGACTACTGAGTTTTACTCAGCAGTAGACAGAGCCACTTTTATTCCTGAGCTTAATGTCACATAAAATGTTCTCTATCATTAACTTAGTGGAGACAGCGTTTCTACAAATAAACTTTACTTGTGCACTTAAGTAATTCTTCACTAAAAAGAAATGCTAAAAATTGTTGTCATTTCTTTATTTTAAAACAAAGGGAAAATTCAAATATCCTTTTCTCTTCTACCACCTGAGTTAGTACAGATAGAAACAAGTATCACAGAGTCACAGTCACAGAATATCCCAATTTGGAAGGGACCCACAAGGGCCATCAAGTCCAATCCCTAGCTGCGCACAGGACAACCCAAATTCATCAAGAGATAGTGCTTTCTTAATGCTGCTTACTCTTCCTGTGCAATTAAAAGAGATGCAAAAACTAGGTGGGATGAGGCTTTATAGAGACACAATTGTATTAAGACATACTTAAATTCCCCACCACCTCTCTTGTGGCTTCTTATGAAGCCTTCAGGAAGCCACCCACTGCAGGTCTTCCAGATTTACAAAGTTAGCAGTGACTTAGGCATTAACTGGTGCCAGCATATGATCTATACTGCACTTCTATTCCAGAAAATTCTTCCTCCTCCTCCCTCCCTCGCCCTCCTCAAAGTCATTTGAAATTGTGTTTAGAATATGCTGGAGTAGAAAAAATAATAATATCCCTATCAAAACATAACTTTCCAGAGCTGTGCTGAGAGAATTGACTGGTGAGACAGCAACAGAGTCCAAAAAGCTCTGTTTTGTGTATAAATATAGCTAGAAACAAAGTAGATCTCAGTATGTAATTCTAACTCTCCTGCTAACAAGACCTGCTGCACAAACTAAGTCAAGCATAAAGAAAATAACTCAAGTAAACTCACCAGAAAAAGCCATATTACACTCCTTCTTTCCACCTTTATCCTTCATGTACATCCTAACACATTTTAAAAAATCTGGAAAGAAAGAACTGATCTTGGGTTTAAAACATTTTTCAGGCAGAATGAGATAAACTTAATTACATTTAAATTCCTTATATAAGGGCTGAGATGACTAGAAATGCTGACCACACACTAATGCAGCCACACTAATAGGCTCTGTTAATTTTCATCCCAAGTGAAAAATAACAAATATAGAATGATGTCTATTCAAAGTACTTTTTAATTATGTACTGCCATATTGTATCCGGCCACAGATTAGAGAAACAGCGGCCAAGTGCCACTAAATTAGACGTTTCAGTGTAAACACAGAACAGTAGCAACATAATCACTAATTAAACCCCAGGAATCATTAAAAAATAAAGAAATAAGAGCAAATTAGTCAGAGAGAAAAGGCTCTCCCCCTCTCTTACAAAAGCTCTGTCCTGCACAAGAGTGGCAAAACCAGTAGCAGTGGACTAAAACAGATACATCTGCTTCATGCCACTGAAATTGTAAGAATCACCTCTTGTGCCTTACAGTCAGCTCAGAGAACTGAACAGACAGGCAAGAAAGCAAAGGGAAAATCTAATCAATGTTAGTTGATAATATGAGTGAGTAATATTGGCATTCATGAAATATATACCAACGTATCATATATTTAATCAAATCCTTTATATGACAACCACACAAAAAAGAAGTCATTGTGAAAACCATGTGTGTTTTAATTCATTTCATAGTGTAACTCATCTAATGCAGCTTGTATCAATGCTAAAATATGACCATGCACAAATCTGTAAGATTCAAAGAACACAGCTCAGAAAATGCAAAAGCTACAAATGATTCCATAGCATAGACCTTTTCTCAGCTCTACAAGACACCTTCTGCCTCCATCTCCTTCATCTCAATCAGGGCTGTAGGTCAATGCTACATAGGAGCAATATATTGATATTATATTTACATTAAAAACAAAACAAAACGCATTCTCAGCATTCAGATTGGTACAGAAAGCTCCTATGGTATTGTATAAATCATAGGATAAATCATATAAAGATATTTCTTTGTGCTTTGTTGCTTTATGCAATTTCCTCTGCCTTTGGCAGGTGGAAGCTGGAAGGGGCTCTATGCACTCAGCTTAGCTTTCCCTGGAGCGTAGCTGAGCTCCACCAGTCCAGCTGCAGAACTAGATGCTGCATCTATGCAGAACCCTCAGGACATCTCCCTCAGTGATGATGGCCACTGTCAGCATCACATCAGGTCTTGCAGCCCTTGCAGTAATTTTGCACCCCAAGTGACACTATGAAAAATGCAACACTGAGAATTGCACCCTGTAGAGCTGCAGTTCAAGAACTGTTGGCAGACTAGTTCCAGCATCAAGTTAAAGTTATATATTAGTAAATCGAAATTTCTGGACAATTTGGAAAGAAGATGAAGGGACAAAATGATTCCCAGGAGCAGAGAGCACAGGAAATGGAAAGCCTTTTCTGACTCCAAGTTTTAGAAGCTGCTGGTTCTTCCCCCTGCAGAGCTCTTTGGTATAGCAGGCTCCACAAGAAGTACCTGTCCTAGGAAAAAGAGAGCCATGCCCCAAGTAGTTGTTCTCTTAGCAGGTTTCATGGCTAGAACTAGTTTTCCATCACTGAAGCTCTTTCCCATTCAACTGCAAATAGCCCACATGTAAGTAACTGCCCTTAGTGACAAGCTTGAGCTTTGCTTACTCTGAGTTTTTCTGGCATTCCCAGAAGACAGCTGCCCCAGCAGTTACTCTGAGGTGTGGGGATGGTGGCAGTTCTCCACGCACTGAGCACACCATACCTGACTCCTCGTGCCACAGACATATGCAGTCACCAGCAGCTCAATATGAGCCAATATGAGGGCTAAGGAGCTTAAACCCACTCCAGTGCTTGTTCTCTCACCCTGTTGCCAGTAAAAATGGTAATAATTCTATCAAGTTCAGCCATGGGCAGAAAGCGATTCAAAAAGAGGATACAACAGCTTATTTAAGCAAAGGCACTTTTCCTCTCCATTAGGTTTCCCAGAATGTACAAATAGAACAGAGGAAAGGATGGCAGGGAAGAGAAAAAAAAAGAAAAAAAAAAAGACTGAAGAACAGCCACAAATGTTCCTTTTCTCCAGAGAAAAGCCGGCTGAATAATGAATTCAGCAAAGAGTTGACACCATCTAAATGTTCAGTTGAAATCTGAACATCATCTATAATGAAAAAAACAGTAAGAACGAACTTTTACGTTCTGTAAGAGAACTTTGAAGCAATGCATAAACAAACTGTGGCAACAAAAAGGCAACGTATTTGTAAACATTCATAACATTTTCCATTCCACTTCATTTTCATCCTAAAATTGCTCAAGGCTCAATTCATTTTTAGAAGACAGTTACATTAAAATGAAAAGAAGTAAGGGTACAAAGGTGAATCTCACCATGCAAAAACCTTCTTAATTATGAATTTCAGATATGATGATTCTTTTTATGAAGAGGGCAATGCCAAAATTAATTAGAATCCATACACTTTAATCCATGACAAGAAATTAATTCATTGTACAGGTGCCTTTGGGATTGCCACTATCTCTAGAATTATTTCTTTATTTAAAATGGGGCAGATATTTCCATATCATTTTATCTGCAAATGATGGCAGGAAATGCAGGCCATCATAATGAATTAGCATTTCACCGTAGGCATAAGCTTGCAGTATAACTGTGTACAAAAGCCTGTTCAAATTCCTGTTTCAGAACAAGTACTCAAAACCAGCATACTGCTATGGCTGTATCAACTGCACAGCATATGACATACTCCCTAGATGCTATTACGATCTTAGTAATTTTAACACAGATTTATTTGAATCACTACTTTATCTTTCATAATTTGCATACCAAGTATTTTCTCTTGATAGTGCTATTCCACTGAACATAATCACTATGTTGAATACAATGGGATTGTAATCCATGTTATAAATGAGAAATATTTATCTTCTCTTGCCTTCAGGAAAGAAGAATGCTGGCGGTATTCAGTAATTCCATTTCATATTTAGAGGTTTATTTCACACTGAGAAATGCACTATTGTACTACATCAGACAGCCACCTGGGGGAAAAAGGGGAACTTAAGGAAAATTACCATTTCACACATTTGAACTACTTTTGCTTCGGAAATGATTCTGGAAATTTCAGTCTGCAAGACAGAAACAGAAATGACAAGTACACAGCTTGCCTCCACATGACCAGACAGGCTTTTTGAATGGAAGAATCATGGGTTTCTCTAAGGTTTCTGTGCGAAATCCTCTATCCGCCCTGGTCTGAGGATGCTGAACCATGCCAAGGGATGCAGACATGGGCACAGCTTGGCTCACCAGGGTCAGTACAGACTGGCTACATACAAGTGGAGCTCTTCAAGTGTTCCTACTCAGTACTGTCTACACATTGGTTGTTTTACGAGCAACTTCTCATGTTTGGACTTATGTTATGAAAATGAGTTGTCAGCATTTTAATGCCCCATACATTTGCTGAAAGTAACTTTGACATTTCCATAGTTCTGCAATTTGATGTGTTGGTTAACTCTGTTCATTGCTGTAACACAGAACACAGCTGCAGTGTGAACAACGCAGACACACAAAACCACCTCCAGAGCAGACAGCTGATGGAAGGAGTCAGTAGGAATTTCCTGGCAGTTACAACCTTCCTCTTAGAAGAGCAGATGAATAGCTCCAAACACGTAATAAAAATAAATAACATGCATATAGGTACCAGAAGTAATTTTATATACTAGATGCCATTTTGGAGATCCTGGTTGTATCTGAAGAAGCAATGCTTTATTAGCTACATTTATGCAGGAGTATTCTCTAAGGTAGCTCAGCTGATGTGACAGCAAAGCGTGAAGTTCTGATATCAGATGCTGCAGTTTGAAGACCTTTGTCTTAATAGCCCAGCAGGCATTATAACCAAGTCATTTCCCACTGTTCAGACCACCACCATATGGAGCTTTAGCTCAGGTGTATACATATTTACTGCAGTGAACTTGATTTACCTATGCTCATTAATAAACAGAAAATTAACCTGATCTATTGGCTTAAACATTCCAGTTTCTCACCTTTTCCTTTTCACTAATGGAAAGGGGAAAAAATGGGGGAGAAAAACTAGAAAGGTCTAACAAAAGCACTTGCTGAAGGGGGAAAAAAATAAAAAAGCATTTTTGTCAAACATTTCGTTTGTGCGCTGAGGCTCAGAGAACGTTAATCCAATGTTAGGTTGAAAGATCACATGCTTGCTGTAAATACACAAACCCATACAATGTTTTCAATTTCAGTACAGTTAAGCTCTGTGAGAAAACTGTTTAACAGGCAGCTCAGCTATTCACCTCAGCAATGACAATCCCAACGGCCATTAGAGGCAGGAGAATATCTGATATCGTCATCCTATCTAAACAATGCAGCTTGAAAGAATTAAATTGCTTGGTGCTTTTCGAGTCTGCAGTAATGAAAAAACAGGAGCATAACAAGGAACACAAGGGACAATGTTTACACTGCTTTTTAGGCATTAATACACTTTTTGATATGCATGCTTCTGAATTATTCCATTAGAAACACACAAAGATGAAAAGTACCGACAATCTCCAAGACATTTCAAAGCCATATTCCTTATTTTTCCTCCTCTCTTGTTAAAAAATAACCCTAAAGTATTAAAGATTTATAGCGAAGAATGCAAATTAAGTGATAGATATATCAATATAACTGTAACACATTTCTAATATAATTTAGACACCTTGTAAAGAGTTGGTGGGGACAGGGGTCGATGCTGTTAGTTCAATGGTGGGGTTTTTCTGATTTTTTGTATCTTGGTCTTTTACAAGTATTTGTCTCTTTATACTCTCTTGCCTATACATGGATTAATGTTATTTCAGATCAAATGACAGCAATATTAACTTCACCATTTCCTAAAGAAGTCTATGTCCAAAACAGTCATGGGTTGCTGTTCATTGTCTCACACATAAAAGGCCTATACACAGAAATCTATGGATTCAAGCCTTTCATACTTCTCTTAACCAGATTTAATCAGCTGTCTGAGGAAGTCATTTGGTCCACAATATTGAAACCTCCATGAATAGATGAATATGAATATATGCAGTCCCCCCATGGGATCACGCTCTTTGGAGAAAGGTGTGACTCAGGAATTTATCTATGTATGGGAGTTTGAATAGTGAAATTCAGAATTCCCTTTTTTTTATTATTATTTTTTTCCCCTTTGGAGGGGAAAAGGGGGCAGGATTGTGAATCTGCAAGTGATCTCTGTATAACTGTTCATGTGTTTTTAAAGAGGGATTTTTAATTTAAAATATGCATACTTTTTCGGTTTGCCCTCTATTGATATTTATTCTCAGTATGTTATTAGAAAATAAGAACGCATTTAGAGACTGCTACTAAACATTAAAAAAAAATAAATTTCTAGATCCTAGTTGAGTTTATCATGAAATGCAGAAGTTTTTAACATATTTGTTTTCAATTCAATGTTCTTTTGTTTTCATTAAAAGGAAAATGTTTTTACAACAACTGAGAATTTCAACAATTATTCAATTTTGTGCTAATACAAAAAGGCACGCGTTGCTTTGTTTTTCCCTTCCAAGATGAGGACGGAGTAACGTTCTTTCCAAAGAGAAACAAGAACCAACATCCTCAGCAGAAATTTATCACCATTACATCATTTCATCCAGTTTCTTAGGACAACAATTCTACAGAAACAAAAGAAAGCAAAGAAAGTGCTTTGGAAGCGTGGCTCATATCTGTTATTCAGGAATTCATGTTCTGCCTAACCATAGGAGAGGATGGGCATGTTCAAAGGATGAGAGAGAAATCCGCACTTCGCTGCTGCAGTGAAATGGCATAAAAGCCATTCCAGGAGCTTTTCTGCTAAAAGCAGCGGAAGAATTTGACCCACACTTTTTAAATGCATATATTTCACCACCAGCTGGTGTCACCATCTACCTTAAATTTATATCAGGTTATTTCACATTTATCTTGATATTCAGCAAGTCATAGGAGAAAAAAATTTTGATGTTTAGAAATAAGCATCACTGACACTGCATCATCTCTTCAGTTCTTTGACAGGTTCTGTTTTCATTGTAATTAATTAAAGTAATTAAATCTGTTTTTGCTTTCTTTGTACATAGTTATTAGTGAAGGGTTTTTGTTATTGTTGTTTTTTTTGTTGTTTGTTTTTTATTTTTTTGTGAATTGTTGTTTCCAACAGCAATCCCTGGGGACGGGGGGAACAATTTATTCTTAGGTAAAAAAAAAATTTAAAAATTCACTTCGGAGATAGAAGTATTTATTGCTTATACTTAAAGACCACACTTTATTTCAGGACAGGTTCACTATGTGTTCTGAGTATTGCTACCCTATTTTTGTGCAAGAGTGGTATAAAGAACCATTACTTAGGAAGAAAGGTATATTGAGAGCAAGTTTGTTTCTCACCCACTTCCCCAAAACATTCAAACGAGCATGACAAGGTAAATGTCCTCCTAGGACACTTAAAGAAATGGCTGAGCCATTTTTTGATCCATTTTTGAGAACCCAGGAGAAGTGCCTAAAGGTTACTCCTAAAGAACTGTCCTTTGACCTAAAGAATGGCATGAACAGTGTGCCAATACTGAAGAGGAATAACTGCATAATTACAGAGCAAAACTAGAACAAATAATGACAATGAGTTTCATATCACAGAAGACAATAACAAAGCCAAAGAACAGCAAGCAAGATTCATCACAATGACGTATCAAGTTAATCTAATCTCCTTGTGTAGACAAGTAAGAGGCTTTATAAAAAGAAAATAGCAATAAGGTTTTATCTACATCCTTACAAAAGAAGCATTAGGCCATATTGTAATCACAGCATCAGAACGCCTTCAAAAGAAACACAATATAAAAGTCTTTGTAGATGACCAGCGTTTTAGTGAAGACACCAGCAATTTCCTGCTGAAGAGAAAGTTTGCACTAAAGGGTGTTCTGCAGCAGTAAAGCCTATGAGTCCGTCCTGTTAAATACCTTAATGACATGCTCAATGATATTTTGATTATTAAATTTGCAAATATGACAAAACTGGGCAAGGAAAAACAGTGAGAGCCTGGGCAGAATTCAGTGGTCTTAAATGGGAGATGTTCTCTGGCAAAAGATGACCAAAAGGTGCAAGACTTCAGCAGAAACAACCAAACAGTGCAGAAAAACTGCCATCATTGTGACTGCTTCACAGTAACACATCATGGGAGTTACCATAAAGAAGTCACATATAGGAGTCTATGACTGCATACGAAAACACGCACTTTGTTTTCGTGTTGAATATGGACAGTAAGGTGCGTCCTGAGCTTTCAGAACAAATAGTGAGCAGTGTGATAGAGAAATGCAAAGTTTAGGAAGTTTAATGAGGAGTACAGGTAAACCCCTGCAAGGAAAGACACAGACCAAAGATCCTGCTTCAGGGACTAGCAAGGGTATGAACATCCTTTCCCAGTCCTAGGATACCAAGATATCATTTTCTTCCCTGCTACCTGTGCCTCTGTTTCCTGACATCTCATTCATCTCATCAGGGACTGTGAACTCCACTGGTTCTTACAATACAGGGTTTGTTATTTTCACTGAAAGGAATAAACTATTTTTATTGAAAAGAGATCATATAGGTTTGTGGATGTAAACATTACAATCCAAATGAAGAATAATTTATCCATGAGTTAACATTTTTTTCCTTTGGAAGATGTCATTGATTTGAACTACATGAATATAATTATTAGCGTGCAAAAACCATGCTGTGATGGTTCTGTGCTCTCCTGTGCTGTGCTTCAGTGTAGAGAGAGCTCTAGAAGCTCTGTATTTAAGCCCAAGTGCTCCTATATCGACATAATCTCTCACTGTAGTCTGATCCTAAGGGTCCATCTTCCATGCACAAATGAGCAAGTATGTCAAACTGAGGCAATTAATTTTCCCCTAAGAATCCTCTAAGAATCTCATTTAAACCCTTCACAATGGAAGGAAAATGCCTGCTCTCCATTATGAATTGGCAACAATCTTGAAAGAGCCAACAGAAGACATTATGAGCCCCAAGTAAAAGAAATATATAAGCTCTGTTGCAACTTAAGGTAGTCAGTAATGCTATTTTTCTGCCCAATTATCATTTCCCTGCTATCTCCTGCTGTTAGGCTGGAGAAGTAGCAAGTTTAACAGCAACTGAACTGGGTAAGAGGTAGTTCAGTATTGCTGAATATAGCGACCAAGCTCACTGTAGCACTAATTCTAATAGGCAAAGTAATGGTAGGAGAATAAAAGAGATGTCCAATCTGAAGATAAAAGTAAAATGCTACATGGGAAGGCAAAGGGGAAACAGAGGAAAGAGGGGAGGTCGGTAGTTAAGTGATACTTCACTTACACATATAAAAACTTGTAAAGGTTATTTTGATTCTTTTTCCTTTTAAATAGCTTAGTGCTTGCCTTTTCTTGATAAGGCATGTGGCATAGCTGCTGTTTACAGACTATTATTGTTATTGGAATGCAAGAGCTTTTAGATAGGTATCAAGAGAAAGCAATCTCAACATTGCTTCACCATGCCTATTACGCTAGAAACTGTCCTCATTCCCACCTCCATATAATTGCATTAACTGCAATATTATAGTCCTTCCAGAGATCTCCTCATATGTTCATACACCAAAACAACTTCTCTGAAGTTCCTAAGACCACTCATGAGCCGATCAGATAAGTGTATGCAGCAAAGACTGTGGGCAGATGGACTGTTGTATTATCACTTACATGCTTTAGGCACACCAAGCTCTCATTTGGCAGTCATAAATGGAAAAATGTCTTAAAATAGATCTGACTAGGATATTCACTGGCTAATTCTTCAAGCTGAAATTTTTTAGAGTGTAACAAACATAAGCAATTTGAAATGACCTTGGGAAAGTCAACTAAAAACTCAGGAATGATCCCGTATGATCACAGTAAGTCTGGGCAACATAAAGTGTGGATGACATTAGTCTGAATATTCCTAAAAATAAAACAGTTTTGGTTACTGCCTGACAAATACCAGAAGCAGCTAGGTATCGTGCATTTTAACTGGAAATGAAATGACATTGGGAAGTCATTTTCCTCTTACAGAAAAGCTGCATTATGCCAGGCAGTGTGAAAATGGCATTGTGGAAAAGAGTTACTGGATGCATTTCATTAAAACTGTATGTATATACATATATTAAAAAAAAGTTTCCATCTCTTATAAATAGTTGACAGCAAAGTGGCAAGTGGCATTTTTAGGCTAACAACTAGCAAGAATTTGACAAACTTTTTTTTCCCATATTGCTGTATTTTAAAAGGCAATTCTGTTATTTCAGTGGCAAACAGGACATGTTTCAGGGGGAGTTTTAAACAAATGTTTGTTTAAAGAAATTTAGAAGATCAGCTACCAATTTCACTTCAAAAACTCATGCAGAAAAACTGCAGCTTTCAAATCTGAAGTAGAACTGGTGTATTTAGATATCTCTTTAGATATTACAATCATGGAGAAAAATAAACAGAATTTAACATTAGAGGAACTGGGAATTAATTGCAAGTTCTGGGCATGGTAAGTGCCACGTGCTACTTCCATAATCCAGAAGACTTAACTCAGTTAGGAGATATCTCCTGCCACTCAGGTCCAGCATTTATTTCCCTTTTACTGCTCAGCATAGTCCAGATCTTCTCAGTGATCTTTAAATAACATGCACTG
Organism: Perdix hodgsoniae; assembly: GCA_035772895.1. Classification (NCBI taxonomy): domain Eukaryota; kingdom Metazoa; phylum Chordata; class Aves; order Galliformes; family Phasianidae; genus Perdix; species Perdix hodgsoniae. The sequence continues at coordinate 3,110,353 of JAPSGF010000031.1, forward strand.
ACTGGATTATACTGAGCTCTGTTTCTCTATTGCTTTCTACTTAACATTCCCTCTGACTTTAACTAATGCTGGTACCATGAAGTGTCTGAACAGTGCAAAAAAGTTATTTTAACCAAATATTTTATCTAGATAATTTACAGATATCAATCTTAACTTCCTATATTGCTGACCATTAACAACACCAGGTCACACAGTCTAATCTCTGAGGTACTAAAATGACTTTAAACAAAATGGCTTACCAGTTTCAAGAATATAAGGGATCTCCTCCTTTTTTAGCTCACACTGTGCATTAAGATGCACAAATCAGTGCATCAAACTGAAAGTTCTTGGAAGCAGTTTAATAATATCAAGATGTCAAAAGCATCACAGAAGGACAGAAACTTGCTCCCTGAGAGATTAAAGTTCTTGACACTTCAATTTGATGATCATGGGATGATATGGTAATCAAATAAACACCACTTCTGGTTTGATTATATTTTTGTATTCATAAGATCAAAAAAGATACATATCAGACCTTTTCCTCAAAGCACATTCTGTTAATATTTCTAATTGCAAAAAATAAAATCTAATCATAGACAATTCATAGCATAACACATTTTCTGGAAAATGTCAAATCTAACTGGAAGGAAAGAACAAAACTAGATTTTAAGGCTTATGCTTAAATCAAAATGCTTATTATAACATTTCCTCAGATACTTGATAATTTATCTTGTCTACTTCAGTGGAAGAGAGTTTCTCTGGAAACTTTTAGAAGAATCATAATAAATTTGTTCTGTGCATTTAAAAGAAAAAAGATAACACAATGTTTTATTTTTAATTTCTCGTGTCTTCATGCAAAAGTGTTTCATCCCCTTGAGATCCACAAAGGAGCAGCATAAATGAGACTTAGAAGCTTTTGCCTCAGTGGAATTTTGTGTGGTTTCAAATGTACAGTTGGTAGAGATTATTAGAAATGCACAGCCCTGCACTGATTGTAAAGGTTCAAAATGTGCACACAGTGATGAGCCAGTTCCTGGTACCAATACAACGTGAGAGACAATGCTGCACCAGTATTCAGGAGACTTGAACTCTATTTCCAACTCTCTCTACTCTTCCAAGAAACAGGAGCACAGAGAAAATACTCATAAAAGGAGTGACATGGACCCTAACTTACCATGCAACCTTTAACTCTTCATCACACTTTTCTAAATCTTCAAAGCTCTACCAGGCAATACATGTAAAGGCTGTGTTTGCTTGAGATAAATCCAAGTAAGGCTGGATGTGACCCGGCGGTGACCTGAATTAGAACAGCAGTGCTTCTTTTCAGTGTCAGTCTTTCCTCAGTGCACACTACTGATTGTTCCTCTCAGCAGTCTACGTCTGCTTTCTAACCTCACAGATTCACAGAAGATACTAATAGGAGAACGATCATATTACACTGAAAAGAATTGGCTAAATACTTCATACTTTTAAGTCAGCTGCACTGCCTTTTTCAGATACTGATAAATTTAATCGCTATCAATATAAGTGTCACGATAAAGTCACAGTCTAGTGCATTAGAAAGCACTTCCTAGCCTGCTAGGGACAAAAACGATTAAAATCAAGTTAGCAAGATGAATAATGACAGTGTCATTTCAGCTAATGCACTAGACACAACCTTTCTGTCTGTGTATAAAGTCTCAAAGAACCCTCATCAGCATCAGTGTGATTCACTTTATAGCCACTGATGACTAACGGGAACTCCAACATCGGATTTGTGATTCTATCTTTGTCAAAATAAAACAGCATCAGTTAGCTGAAATATACATCAGCTATGTTAGACCTTTATAGCAACGATTTGTGGATTTGCAGCGCTTACTGAAAGTGCTATAACGACACATCCAAAACAAATAAACTTTGCTCCTGATTTTTGTGACAATTTTCTGTCTTCATTCCAGTATATCTCAGTCTATGGCAAAGACAAATTGGTCAGAACTCATTCAGATAAACTGTAGGCAAAGGAGCAGCAAGAAAATTTTTGCCATTCATATTTGCTCACAAACGTGCTACATATCTACTGTTGACATCTCCAGCCTGCAAATGGAAAAAAGCACTCCAGACTTCTCTTCCACCTCCCCACTAACATCCTCGGAAGTCGTGGTACCTGCTGCCTGCTCAAGTAGGGTCAGGCTGCTCACCACACATCTTGCAGCTACCTCCATGCCTTCTATGCTCCCTGTCAAAGAAGCAAAATGGACCCCAGCTCATCACGTTATCTTTTCTCTTCACAGTTAGTTGCCTGGTGAGCCTCAATCCATTACCATTGTCTTTACTTTACTGCAATATTTATTCATTTTTTCAAATAGTGTTCAAATTGTTTACTATCCAGCCCACATAAGCAGAAAACTATGAGGGCCACTCCAAAGGTAATGCCTTCTGTTTTATTATGTTGGCTCACAATATCAAAGTAGATATTGGTGGTCTGGCAGTAGAGGTTGAATTTTCCCACGGATATTCCATCACATTTTCTTGCTGTGAGACAGTTGGCAGCAGAGGGACAGACTGATAAAATGGTGAGCGCAGATGAAAAAAAAGGAGAAACTTGGTGACATGCCACGTGGAAAAAACTGCACCCGTTAACATTCATCAATGTTTGTTGAACGTTATTGGAGACAAAATAGTGGACATGAGCACAGTGAGGCAGTGGGTAGTGCATTTCAGCAGTGGTGACAATGACAGTGGTCACCTCCATTGGTGCAGACTTTTAAAAGTGTAGCATGCAGTCTCCTGTGCATTGCAGGTGAAAATGCATAGCTAATGGTGGTGACTGTTGAAAAATAATGTTTTGTAGGCAAGAATTTACTCTATTACTCTAGTACTATTAGTGTGTTCTTTGTATTTGTTGTCATTTCCATGGAAATAAATAGGAGGCACTACTTTCAGAGTGACCTTCATATTAGCCACCCTTCTTACAACTTTCCCAAATTGACTCATAGTTAAAGGACATAGTGAAAAGACAAAAACAGTTGTGCTTTGGAACATTAGGTGGATTTAAGCTGTTCTCTGCAATCCAGTTCAAAGTTTTCATGAAAAGAATTTTTAGCACCAATTAGAGAGAGATAAATTGACATCACCCTGCTAATTAAATCTTTGAAACCCTTGCACAATTTAAACCAAATTTTACTGCTTAGGATTTTTACAGGTTATACCACAAATCATAAGATGCTGCTTATAATACAAAGAACTTTGTCCTCCCAATGCTTGCCAGACTGTTAACTGCTAAACCACATCTAGCCCACCCAGAAAGGCTAATATTTCTTCCAGAACATTTAGCAATTGATGTGGATAGGTTAATGCAGCACTGACTTATGTTCAAAGGTAGCAGCAAGGTGGGGAGGACCCTATATTTAAGTAAAATATAGCTTCAAAATTGGAACTGTGACAATGACAACGGTGGCACATTACCACTAACTGCTAGATGCTACCTTGTAATCACATGAGAATCAACAAAACTAGGTAGATTCTCCATTGCTTTGTGCTCAGTCTACTTAACTAGTACTGATAAAACACTACCAGTCTAAGCTTAGTATCATACCATATTCTATTTCCTCTGGTTTAAACAGCTATGCAAAGACTGCAATAATGCAGGCCACAGCATACATTTTAGAAATCCCTATTACCGCACCACCAACAATAATCAACTGTTAAGATCAAATATATTCCCTGCTTTCTGAAGCTGAGACTTGTGAAGTATTGATCACTTCCACTGCCTACTGTACATTTAAATAACGTATCCTATACTCAGGCCTCGGAGTACAGGGCAGATCCTCTTGCTACTTCATCATTTCTACAGCTATAGATTTTGCCATTATTGTATTTTGCTATGTGTTACACTGGACTAGGATCGTATTTTTGATTTATAGCAGCAGACAAGCAATTTATTCTGCTGCTAACTTTTTATAGTTGTTTAGGTGGGAGTAATATATAGAAGAAGATACTTGCCTAAGTCACTGATATCTTCTAGTAAGTGGTATATATTTTTCTTTAAAGAACAAAGATATTTGACAGTTTGAACAAAAGTAATCAGTGAAAACTGCAGAAAATGGCAGCATCCTGCCACCATCTCCTAAAGGTGCTCAGTTCAGTCTTATACACCCACATTTCCTCAGGCAACCATCCTTCCTCTCAGAAATGAATTAGTTCTGTTAAGGCAACGATTGAATAAGTTACTCAACCACACGAGGTTGGACTGAAATCATTTTGGAAGTTAAAAATCAGGGCTGGTATCATCGTGTGTCAGGTTTCCCTGATTTCCATCATGTGGACAAGGTTGATTGAACATCTTTGTTTCCATTTCTGCATTTACAGAATAGGAATCCACTGTGATCAGTGCAATACCAGATCTCCTGACAAATGGAAATACTCAATCAGAAGTCCCTGCATGTAATCATAATGTATAGTCCATGTTTTAAAACAGCTTTTCAAAAGATACTTTTCTGAAAGAAAAGTGCTGCTTCTCAACTTCACTGCTTGTCACATTGCTCACTAGCACTCAAATTACAAAAAAACAAACAAACAAAACGAAATCTTTTACAACAGAAATATTTCCATCTGTATGAAGCTCATCTGCTAGTTACTGCCTTGGGAGACCATACCTTTTTCTTAAACAGAAACAATCTTTCTTCCTCCTGAAGGTACACGGCACTGCACAGGAAGTGAGAACTCCATTCCTCTGACTACTTACAATAAATATGGGGAAGACTGAGCAAGTGTGCCCTACCAAATGACAACAGAAAAGGGCTCAGGGAGTCCCCTAACAGAAGCAAGAAAATCAATAATCCCTAGCAGTTTCAAAATAAGCTTCTCTTTGTGAAGAGAACATCACAATCCCCAAAAATACACATCAACCTTCTACATGCAGAACTTGACTTCAGGACATGGTCAACTAACTACCCCTAGAAGCACTCACATCATCTCCTCAGCACCTCCCAGCACACCTTGCTCATTCCTTCCCTTCAAAAGCTCCATCTCCCACAGGTGCTGCCTTGTCAGTCTGTGCTGACTGGGGAACTGAGTCCTGCTGCTCCTCCAAGCAGCCAGGCTGTGGTTGCAGCCCTTGTGGGAACATAGTACATTGAGGCACAGAGATAGCAGAAGCCTAATTCAATGTGCCATCTCTTTCTCCCAGATTCCCACTGGCAGTACAGGCAACTCCTCCCCTGGGGACCAACAGGTACAATGCGCCTCTTGTACATCTCAGTCTTTGAACTATTGTGCTGAAGCAGTGCAGCTTGAAAACAGAAACTCATTTCAGTCATGGTCATTTCTAATCCTCTATTAGTTGTTTTTTTCTTTTTTTTTTTTAAATCTTCTGACCAGCTGCCTTGGCTGTAGTTCTCATAAGAGATAGAATCATTCTAAAAGAGCTCTAAAAGGTAACCCTACAGTTTTCCCATTTCTGAAAGTGACACCACTAGAAAATTGGCCCTTTTCTTTAACCTTTTCCTGTATTTTTTGGACAGAAATGCAGAAATGGAAATACTGTGCTTCACCATAGAGATAAATCAAACTTTCCTTGCTATACTCTAAATTACACAGTGAATTATAGCATTTATTATCTATGAATAAGATGCTTTCACTAAGAAGATCAAATCCCTAACTCAGCTTTTACTGAGAAAATGTATCTCTCAGTGCCTCACACATTTTTCCCCACTGCTCCATTTCCAACACTCATCTCTCAGAATCTGATCTGCAAAGACTGACATATGGAAAATGAACCACATTCAGGGCTGAGCAGAACTGAAGCCCAGAAGTATGCATCCTTCATCCACTGCTTCAAGAATCTATTGTGAAATTTTTCAGGGATTTGGTGACAAAACATACCTAAAATTCTTTGTGAGCATCTATTTAGAGCATTCTAGCTCCCACAATTCACTAGAAATTCTTTTTGCTTTGTTGCTTTTTGTTTGTTTGTTTTTGTTTTGTTTTTTGTATCAGTAAGCAGAATGTATTTTATTTTCTGTGGGGAGGCATACAGAGAATTGTCATAGTTTTTTTAATTCTAAATGTACGTATGATGTCTGTATGTATGATGGTTCAGGGTCTACATTGGCTCACACATGTAATGAAGAAATGTGATCTTTTTAAAGAAAGGTTATAATTTGGCTCTCCCAACTTTGAAACAAAAAGAAATTAATAGCTGTTGGATTAAGAATCACAGCAGCAAAAACTATTTATCTTTCATGACCTGTTAGTTCTGACATTAAGAAATCATAATTATAAAATTTCTATTTACGGGCAACCAGAACAAATTGTTTTAGAACCTTCTTGTCTCCAAGACAACTTAATTTATATTTTAATTTGCTCAAAGTAATTGATTATCATGGAGCAAATGCATCGTACTGAAAACTCTATTAAATCACTGACTTAACAGGAGCAGAATGATTATTTTTTTTTTTTCTCTTTTTGGATGAAGTTTTACCTTCCTAAGTGTTTTAAAACTAATGTAACATCTCTACATATTTAATGGTCTATCTTAAACACTGTTTGGGATTCATGTCCCTTTAGACTCCAGCACAGTACTTTATGCCATACAAAGCAATTTACCCAGAGTAATAAGTTCTGTAGTAGCTTCATGAAGGCACTATTGAATTGCTGCTGCTGCAGGCAAGCATTTCATTCAATATAAAGTACAGTGGGGAAGGGGCTGGCATATTGTTGTTCATCCTATTTATCTTCTAACTAGGAAAGACAAGAATATTATTTAACTAATGGGTGATAGTAGACGCGTAGAACCCAGCCCAAATTTACAGATCAGAGTAGATAAACTCATCTTAATAAATACTCAGTATCAGTGTGGCTATAAAGTGTAATCTAGCAGACAATTAGACCTCCTCAAAAAAATCAAGGAAAATTGATGCAGTGGAACATAAGTAGAAAAATCTATGCATTTCAAACAACCAAACCTCTCAAACTGATGGCCAGAACTAACTAAATAGAAGATGGAAAATGAATTCAGATAGTACCTATGTTTTATTAACCTCATGTCTCTGTGCTCCCGTAGTATTTATTTGTATCAATCCCATTTACTGAAGTAACATTTACTTTTTTACAAGTACGATTTTTTTTCTGGTGCTCAGCAGTCTGCCATTTTTATATGTTTGGATTTAGAGATGCATTTGGTATATTCAGTCAAAAAAGTTCCAAATTTACTGAGCATGGAGATACTTCTAGAACCCAAGAACATTATTTTGAGAGTAAATAGGCCTATTGTCTTGTGAAAAAAAAACAATACACAAGCAGGGAAAAGAATTTCTCTACAGTGTTTTAAATTTACATCTGTGATACCCTATACAAATATTTTGGATACCAACTATGCATAGTATCAACAGGCAGTGGAGTGAGCTGATAATTTGCGCTGCTTAGGAGAAAATACACAAGATAACATGAAACTCCATACAGGTGAAACTGAAATTCTCAAAACCATCAGTTGAAATAAGCTTTCCTCATATTAGCACTGAGAGAAGACAAAGAAAAATTCACTCCACTCTAGTCTTCTTTAAAAGGCTTTGACAAAAGCAACAGAGAAGTGGAAAACAGTTACTTCTGTTATCTTAATTTCCTATGTGCTTCTAGAAAGACTTTCAGACTGATAGCTTCTCCCAAGGCAGCAAGTGTAGGAAGAGCTGTTAATTCTGCTTCGTAAGCATAACGCAGAAAATCATTTTGGAAAAAAAAGAACAAGGAAGAAGTAGATAAAAAGACTATCGATAATAACCTTTCCCGGCACGTTCCCTTTTCCTTTCTTTCTTGCCTTTTAGAATTTCAGTGAAAGCAACAGTGTTGCTGTCAGAGAATATATTCATTTATGCAGTGTTTTTTGTATCAATTTTGCATTCTGTTCTCCCCTTCCCTCCCTGATCAGCCACCCATTTCTAAGCACGCTCAGGAGCCCTTTAACCCTGCTGGCGGTGCCAAACAGCCATGTTCTAACTCAACAGGCAGGAACGTTTCATAGGAGAAGAAATGGCAGTAATATCAAAGTTTCCAGTTAACATTATTGTAAACAATTTTATCATTTTACAGTTCTGGTCTAGAGCCAGTTATAGCGTCAACGAGATAAAAACTGAACACTGCCTTTGATATAACTGTGTAGTTACACAGGCCACGTTGTTTCTCATTCTGCTTCTGACTGAAATTGCTTCAAAGCATGCTTGTTGGATGCATGCCTTACTATGTCTTCTGCTGAGTATATGTGTATATATATATATATATTATTATTTTTTTTTTTCTATTCTGAAATACCCTAGCCCAAGTTTTACTGACTCTAAGGTACTTCTGGAACAATCTGTTACTATCTGAAGCAAGTAAAAACAAGGCAAACAAACAAATTTCTGGGCAGCTTTACAGATACATGCCTCTTTTTTTCTCTCTTCCCTACATCTGCTGAAAAACTTCAAATTACTTTCAGTTTCAAAACTGAACTTTTTAAAAACAGATGGTAAGTTTTCACTGCTGCTCTTATCATGGTGCTGAAGGGAGTAAAATCTAGTTGGAGAGCAGTCACAAGTGGTGTTCCACAGCATTAGGAACTGGGACCTGTTCAATATCTTCCTTGAGGGCCTGGCCAAGTGCATCAAGTACACCCTCAGTAAATTTGCAGACGACACCAAGCTGGCAGGAAGTGTCGATCTGCCTGGGAGCAGGAAGGCCCTCTACAGGGATGTGGACAGGCTGATCAATGGACTGAAGCCGATGGGATGAAGTTCAACAAGACCAAGTGCCGGGTTCTGCACCTCAGCAACAACACCCCCAGGCAATGCTACAGGCTTGGGGCAGAGCGGCTGGAAGACTGTGTGGAAAAACGGAACTGGGGGTGTTGGTCAAAGCTCGTCTGAACATGAGCCAGCAGTGTGCCCAGCTGGCAAAGAATGCCAGTGGCATCCTGGCTTGCATCAGAAAGAGTTGCCAGCAGGAGCAAAGTAGTGAGATCATCCCTCTGTACTCAGCACTGGTGAGGCTGCATCTTGAGTACTGTGTTCAGTTTTGGTTCCCTCTCTACAGGAACGATATTGAGGCCTTGGATCATATTCAGAGGAAGGCAACAAAGCTGATGAAGAGTCTGGAGCACAGGTCTTATGGGGAGCATCTGGGGGAACTGGGATCATATCTGAAAGGAGGTCGTGATGAAGTAGAGATTGACTTCTCCCATGTCCCAGGGGAGATTCAGGCTGGACATTAGGAAAAATTTATCTGAGAGAGTGGTCAGGTGCTGAAACCGGCTGCCCAGAGAGCTGGTGGAGTCACTGTCCCTAGAGGTGCTCAAGAAACATCTAGATGTTGTACTAATAAACACGGTTTAGCAGGGAAATATTGGTGGTAGATGGATGGTTGAACTGGATGTTCTTAGAGGTCTTTTCTAACCTTGGTTATTCTGACTTTGTGATTACTTATTAACAGAAGTCAGATGCCTAATCTTCTCTGCACCGCTGCAATAATGTAACCCATCTAATCCAAGCAGGTAATTATTTAGAAAAGAAGTAACTTTTCTTTTTTTTTTTTTTTTTGGAGGGGGGAGAAGGAGGGAGGAAAAATAAATTTATATATATATTTTTTTTTTAACAGGAATTCTTCTTTGGAGGCATAACATAGTACTTAAAATAATGAGAACCATTGCCTAAAGGTATATCTTACCAAGGAGCTACAGTTTAAAATTGCAATGCTAGAAACACTGCCCTACAGAAAGTTGCAAAACAATGATGAAAGACCTAAATTCATTTCTGCAACATAAGAAAAATTCTACCATGCCTCTGAACAGATCCCATTATAAATCTAGGAACACTTGTGCCCTAAAGACAGACCCTAATGCAGCACCACATACTAGCAATGCGATGGTGAAAATATGGACATGACAGCAGAAATACAGTAGCAAGGATTTCTTCCATTGAAGGCTAATGAAGGTACATACCACTTAACAATGATCACTATAACTCTATTTATCACTGTTTTGAAAACTATTCTCCTTTACAATCAGCTTACTAACTGGGGCATTTCAACACATAGCACTCCATTTTGCAGAAGAGGGTGGACAGTTCAGTAAGATGTGCCATCCTTTCTCTGCAGCAGCTCCAGAAAACCATTCATCCTGAAGCACATTACAAAAAGCTAACTTGCTAGTAGTCAGAGCTGAGAGCCCTCTACCAGGAGGAGTTTCTCCATTAGAAATGATGAATGTACAGGTCATGATGATTTATACCAAAGTAAGTTAAGGAAGCTACCATGATATCAGATCTAACGGCATCAGTCTTTTTCTGAATTGAGATACTATCAGCAGAAGGATTTGACCATAAGTAAAAACTTCATCATTTTAACACATCACATCAATAAGTTACATCCTTCACCAACCACCAGTGGGCCCACAATATTGAAGAGATTATTGTACAACTAACTTTTGTCTTTCAAAAGATTTAAATTAAGTGATTCCCTGTTAGAAATATCTAAAGGAAAAATAAAGTAATAATGTAATAGGGGTACAATTGATTGCATTCTTTTGTATCTTGATGGTATATGTGAAAACTTGTCTGTTCTACCAGTATCAGCTAAGAAAAAAGAAAAAGCTAAGAAAAAAGATCAAATATTACTTATTACCTATTTTTCCAATCTCATCCTGATGAGATCACACTGATCCTATGAATAAACCAGAATTAAATTTTAATGTTAACCCTGTGGTCAGTTATATACTCCTCAGAAACAGATCTTGGGACTTATGACAAAGATAAGGATTTTATTTTTAAAAAATCTTATATGTATTAATGGATCATTCCAACTCAGCTGTGTATTTTCCAATTTTACTTTCAAAGACAATAGTGAAGTTACCTGAACTGCATTCACATGACCACACAGAAACTAAAATGTCAGTATATATATTTACGGATATGTATATATGAAACATGTAACTAAACTACTAATTACTACTTTGATTGCTCCTCCAGTCCATTGCTAAGTATCCATGGTTAATTTATGCAGCATAGACATAAAGCCAAGTTGTTTATTGTCAGAGAAGGGAGAAACCTTTTAACATACAATTAGGTTGGCCCATCAGCATGTGGCAAATCTATCCTAGCTAGTACAGCGACACTTCTGTTTTGACCTTAGAAGAAGTTTGACAACAGGAACTCCCTAGCCTGACCTACATATTTATACATTCCTCATTTTTTAGTTCATTCAAATAACTCCAATGAAATAAAAAAAACACTTAAAATGCTAAGGATTAGTGGCAGTGTAATTAATAAGAAACTATCAAATAGATATAATTATGATAACTACTGTGCTCTCTGGGACAAGGTGTTTAATGGGAAAAATCAAAGTACTGCCAAAGTATTTAATCCCTTAGAACACATTTTACATCTGTTTTATTACAAATGAAATGTGAATACTTAAGCATTGGTCTTGCTTTCATTGTTCAGGAAATAGAGCTTATAATTATTCTCATAAAGCAGTATTTAAATACATTGTCTTTTACACATAGCAACAGAGTACAGGTCATAACGTAAATCCTGGAGGAGTCTAAAATAGAGAAAGGTCAAAAAGAAAACTGCAAAGTAATACAACTGTCAAGTACTGAAATCTTATATACAAAACCCTCAAAAATAAATATATTTCTGTCTAAAGGAAAACAAACAACGATGAACAAACTGTCTCTTGAGTTTCAGGAACACCAGCAGTCCTTGCCAGAAGAATAAATCAAGCAGTAGGAGACAAAAACTGTTACAGACTCACTGTGTGAAAAAGTGACCTCACCAAAATTGGCCTGAGCATTGGGGATGAATGCCCAATGGCTTGAAACAGATCTAGTTCAGTCAACCTTATATTCTCCAACAGGAGATACTAAGAAAATTATTAGCTGCAAGGTCAGCACTGCAAGGTTAAAAGCACGTGTTGTCACATCCTATGTACCATATATTTGAATGTGAACCAAATAAGGGAGAAATAAGGTAGTATGGCACCAGTTGAGCAGCTAGAGACAGTTATACAAAAGGAAAAAAAGGCAACAGAAAAGAAAAATGATTGAACTAATAGTTGAAACTCAGCAAGCATAGATTCATGCCTCATACATTTCACAGTGCATTTTAGATTTGTGGTTTGGCCTGATCTGCCTCTTAGAGTCTTTCAAAGAGTAGAAGCCATCGCAGATGGTTGTGTTCAGTATATAAAATGATCCATACTGCTTCAGTTCTTCTCTACTCTTATCTGTTGGGCTGGCACTGTAAATCAGACATGATCAAATTAGCTAACGACTAATGGACCAGATGTCAAGATACAGCAGCATATCTGAGGATGTTGAAGACTGCAGAGGAAAAAATATTGTATTCACTGGTAGCATCTGCGCCCTTATGCTGAAAGCAATACGGTAACCAAACTAAACTAACGCATTTCTCCTTTTATAAGGAGTCAACAATCTTCATATCCACTGCCTACTGGACTGTGGCTCAGTTCACCATTTAGAGTACAGTATTTGTCTTAAGAAAAAAGGAAAGTAGACAAAGCAAAAGGAAAGTCATAAATGGTGTCCCTACTGCTCTAAGAAAGTGCTAGAAAAAATAATTATACCATCCTGACGAGGAAAAAAAAGGAGACATCTGCATAATGCAAAGTTTAATGATGGGGACAAAATGTAATATAACAAAACAAATATTGTTTTAATAAAAACTTTGCTGTGCCGTCAGAAATGTGCATTTTGGCATAATGAAACTCTCTTTGACAGTTACAAGGTCCACATACTAAAATCTCCCATCATTTGGAGTATCTATCATGCATCCCTGTTAGAAGCACTCATCAGAGTAGCTTCGCCCGGCAAAAAATGGCTTTGGCAATACTATACAAAGCATGGCTGGAACAGTGGTTTCCTTTTGTCAGTTTTCTTCTAACTTTGGCAGGTACATGCAGAAAACAGCAGAGAAGTGCAAGCTGAAGATTCCGGTGCAGAGGTTGGACACCAAACACAATTTGTTAAGAATGCAAAGAATCACTGCCCAGTGCCAGGTTTCAGAGACACTGCAGTTCTTGCATGAACACACAGTTCCATGCATTAAGGGACATGAATACTAACACTGTTTTTCCCAAACTCTTACTTCCCTTCCCAGCTGCTAAAGAAACCATACTACCTTACACCTGGTTAAAAAAAACACCTTCTTTACAAGTGCAGTTAAATTATGCATCCTCTTGATGTGTAACACCCAGTTCTGAACTTCACCTGCACTTGGAACACTGCATGATTCATTTGCAAAGAGGTATAAAGCTCCCTTTGTTATCAATCTTCAAAATCCTAAAGCATTCCCTACTTCAAACAATATTAATGATCTCAGACTTCGAGTATGAATCACTGAATTTACTAAGAGTAGGTTACACTACTTTCCTTTGTCTCTTAACTTCATACATAACTTCAGTGAATTTTTATGTGCCAGTATTAGCTACATGACGTTCCTGGAATTCTAAGCTAAGGCCACCCCAAGGACTTGCCACTGCTTGTTATAAAGAAAAAGACAATATGAATCACAACAGAAGAGAACAGAAAAACTCTAAAAAGAAACCAATTTAGCAGAAATTCAGTCAGCCATCTCCTAAAATTTACCACTGTTGAATTCAGTGAGGCCAAACGTTCACACTAGCCTCAGGCTTGACAATCTGTCAGAAAACAATGCTAGTCTCCAATGCTATTTTACATTTGTATATGAAATAAATCATGCAAAGGTTTTTCAGGCCTGAAAAACTTGTTCATGCTCTAAAGCTTCTAAAAGGACAGATAAAGTCCATTAATGATAACCTTTCCCTGGGAAAAAAGCAAATGGATACATACTGGATGTTATTTCAGGGGACAGTTGTATTCCAGATTACATTGGAAATTCTCCTGCACTGAGGAGTAAAATGAAAAGCTCAACTTCTCAGCTCTTGTGATCTCTTTCATTTTCCAAACAGCTTATAGGAACTATCTAGTCCCCATTGCACTGCAGTGAGGTTCATGTCTCAATGGAACTGAGTTGCCTCACTCAGAGGTCTGATTCATTATAAGACTGTAAGCCCTGGCTTTCAGGCTTCCTTCTCATTGGCAACAACACGCTTCTCTCCTGGTCGAACTTGGCTGAGTAAAATGAATTAGGTCTTTGGAAAATACTAATTAGTAAGAACATAAATAGAATACTTGAAAAAATAAGCAAGCACAGTAAGAGAAGAAAAATATGGACCTGAGTCATAAACAATTAATTTAATACTGAAATCCGACTTTGGTTTTGTTTTGGTTTTTTTTGATAGTTTAACTGAGAGGTTTCTCACAATAAACACATCCTGATGCAAAGATCTTGCTTTCGCATTTGAAAGCTTTGTTTCTCTGAACTACTTCCACAGGACCAAGCCAACAGGCAGAATGTCAGTATTGCACAGGAATATCAGCAGATGTAGCTTGGAAAGCAAATCTCAAAGTGAAATGTGACATCACATTAATATTGGCTCTGTTCCTTTACAGTCTAATGGATCTTTATCTTTGAAGAATATTGATAATATCATATATGCGTACTGTCTGTCACTACTCCTTTGAAGGAAATAAATTCATGGATGCAAACAGGTCTTTGAGCAATAAAGAGCAGAGTTATGAAAATTCATTCTCAATGATGAAAAATATTACAGAAACAAAAGGAAACAGCAACTCTTCAGAGGAATGCAGAAGTCTGCAGAATGCAGAAGCACGGTTTAATGGCACACAATACCATTTCCCAAAAAGAAGTTCTATACATTTTGATACAGACAAGATGGAGATTCATTATCTGAAATTCAGTGTACAAAATCCCCTTATCTGTACCTATGGAAGGCCAAAATATTTTCTTATGTAAAATAATTACAGTATTTCTACATTCCTTATGATAATGATGTCATTTGCTGCTATTTGCACAGCATTCATTATTTAACATTATAATAATTAACTAACTTATAAAGATCGACAAGCAGTAAATATAACATACTGCCATAGATATCTTCAGAATCACTTTTTTTGTTCCTCAGGCAGCCTAATCATTATATGGATGGATTATATAAAGATCTTTTTCAGTTCACATTTTGTCATTAACATTTCTGAAATCATTTACTTTCTCAGGTAGCAAAAGCTGCATTTAGTCCCACAAAAGCCTCCACATCAGCCACATGGCATTCTACGCTTTGCAGACCGCCAACTTGAAACCTCTGATAGTAACGCTTAAAATAAAGGAAGAGAAATAGGCAAACTTGAGAAAGGATTGAAGAAGCAAGCAGGGTATGAATGAAACAGAAAGAAGCAAAACGACTCACATGGAATAAGCACATGGCAGGCAAAATATGAAACAAAAGTCATAAAACATTTGGATGTTAATTTCAAACAGACCCATGCTGTAACAGAAGAATACTATATTTTAAAAGCCAGTAGCTACAAAAAAGAAAATACCAGGAATGACATCACCTTATTTCTGTCCCATTCTTTTCTTTCCTAGAACCTGGCTCCTGTCCTGTACCCTTCATTGCTGCTTCTCCAAGACCTGCAACCCAGTCTGCAGCCCCTCCTTTTTACCACTCATATCTGCCTTTGCATTCCTCATGTTCTGCTAATACTTCCTTCCATAAGATATTTTGCCTTCCCATTCAGCATTGTTATCAGTCTTGCTGGCCATCAAACACTCCAGGTGCCTGTTCTTATCTGCCCTCTCCTTCACCAGTAGGTTACTGCGTGTTTCTCTTCTCTTACCATTCCTGCCCATTCAGCTCAGTCTGTTCTCTCCTGTTTCCTCTGAACTGTAGCACAGGGCATCCTGCTGACAGGTTGCTAAAACTTTCAGAACGACGTTGGAGGATGTGTCCCTCCTTGCAGATGCCACTTTCATCAGCCCCAAAATTGTTTTTCAGGAAAAATTATTTGCTGACTTTTGGAATAATGATAAAGTTCACTCAAATTTCAGAGTAATACTTTGAAATTTGGTAAAGTTACAAGCATTTCTATGTATCACAGAGAATGCAGGGTAAGTTTAACTCTTACCATTCCTGTTAGTCACAAGTGGAACAGATTTTTGTCCATCCAGCATATGCTTCCCTGCCCATGACTTGACAGATCTGTGTTTTGCAAACAGGATCGTGTTGGATAGCCTCTTTTTGGTGCTGTAGTGCCTTATCAGCCCTAGGAACTGAATAATCCTGTGCACATACAGTTAAATCTCAAAGGAATATAAGAGCAACAGACTTGGGCTCATTTTGTTCCTTGAATTGACTATATTTGTTTGATAAATAACAAAGCTCTTGAATGCTAGCTAAAAAAATATATATATATACACACACACACACACACACAAAAACAAAGAAAGCTAATAAGCATGCAAGAAGTGCATTCAATCAAAAGCCTGGACAGGCTTATACTTCATAAAGAACACTAACAGTGATCATCCAAGCAGCTAAGCCATAGGAGAGAAAATACTAATTACACTGAGGGGAATTGGAAAGAATCACAGAGAAGTGGGGCAGATCTCTGAAGTGTCTCCCAGCATTTGGTAAATAACCTTACAAGATTTTCCTCCTTTTAAAATGCCAAAGATTAATATAGTTTTCAAAGTACTACGGTAAGTTGCAATACATGAAATTTCAGGGACAGAAGTTTATACACTGTTAATAAAAAGATATAACATAGCCTCACAAACCACTCTAATTGTTCATCAGTGCTGCTTAGATGCACTGTGAGTAGGACATTAATCTGAAGCAGCAGCATCTTCAACAGTTCCTTAAAATGAGTGTCTATGCTTTCTACTTGATCTTTCTTCTCTCATATCTTGAAGCCCTCAGAAAAAAAGTCGGAAAGATCTTGCTTTCAGTTCAAAATGCTTCTCAAATTGGAACTTTCTCTGTCTGGTCAATTTGCAATGGTTGTGTGCTACAATCCAGAAACGCTGTTATCTAAAACAAAGCCTAACATCCAGCAATAATCACATGCAACAGAAATAAGGTTTTGTTGTTCCTCCTTTTCACTGTGCAAGAGAAAGCAACAAGAAGTATCACCTTCTGCAACCAACAGTTCAAGAACATCATTTCTATCTGTTCAAATGCAAACCATAAAATGCCATATTAGAAGTCAGAACAGTATCAGCATCCCCTCCTGTATTCTTCACACCCTGCAAACACACCAGCAATGCAGACATGCCTATCATCTGTATACAGTCCCTAGAGGACACAGGAGTCTGGATCTGCACATCGAGAGCAGATTTATTGGACTGTGACTATGTGTTCCACAACCAATTAATCTTGTATTGGATTAAAATAGTAAATGTACAATCTCCGTGATCCAAAGAACAAGGAGTCATTTTTCACAGTGAAACACTTAATAACTGGACAGACTCAAACTAACCACCTTGTGGCATTCATAGCAGTTCTTTATGTTGCCACATAATTCAAAGGCGTGCATTTTGACCCTCCTATCTATAATGTAGCCAAATAAGAAGAGAAATGACAAAAAAAAGCATCATTGGTTCAAATTCAGAGCAGTTTTTCAGTAAGAAAAAGCAACAGTCTACACACTGAAAAAAATTGAAATTAGGTTGTTTACACTATAACAATATTACATATTTAATACTACATCCGAGAGAGGTTTTAGACAAAAAACACTGCAGATCTCAGGAAATAAAGCTAAGAAGGTTGTCTTAAGAAACTGCTCAGACATCTACTTAGATGTCCTGTGTTCTTATATTCTGTAAAAGAACAGTAAGGAATAAAACTATGCCCCCCATTCATGGATACATGGAATTTTCTGAGATAGTTGAAATTTTTCAAGCACCCAGCAGGTTTACATTGATAAGGAATTGAAACCAGAACAAATTTCAGAGACAGAGCCTTAGACAGAATGGTGGTCCAAGGGGACTGTTATTACCCAAGACTCTTAAATCTGATTGTTCAAACTCATTACGTTATGTAGTTAATGCGTTATCTCAGTATCACATTATTGATTCTGTGCTCCAAGCTATCTAACTGCAATTCAAAGAGCTGCACACAGAAGAAACTAAAGCCACACTAGTGGCATATGCAGAACGCAGCTCAGATGCCCACCAGTACACCTTATGTATGTATGGTACAGATTATGTTAAGGCCCTAAACCCCAGTTTGTACTGCGATTTGCATTAACATCATGAAATTAGCTTATGAAGAAACAAAAATAAAGGAACCTCAAACACAAAGCATCTGAGCATCTTAAGATTGCATACACTGCTAATAATTGCAACATCTCCTTCTGCCTTCAGCAGCCACATCTGCAACAACTGCCCAAATGACAACTATAACCGAAGTCATTACTGCCTAGCCAGCTTACTCACATTTGGTGGGAATCACTTCCACACATGGTATCCCATCCCAGTCCTTGATTATGAATCACCCTTGGGAAACTGACTTTCATAGTCCCTCCTCTCTTCTGAAGTGATAAGAGAGGTTTGTTTTTTTTTCTAATTAAAATTAATATGCACAGCAGACAGTGTCACAATTGTATCCAATTATCCACAGTGCAAACATTTTCCAATGAAAAACAGAACTGCTGCATTTAACCACATATTCTATTTCATTTTTTTTTGTTTAAATTTAGACACAAGTGAATGACAGTAAGGAGTATTTTACGCAGCCTGATAAATTAGAAGTCCATTTGCAGAATTTTGACTGTGAAACACAAAACTCAGACTCAACAAAACAAATTATCTAATCTGTAATCAAAGATCACAAAATATACCTTTTATCCGCTCATAAGAATTTCAATGGGCACATGATCAGTGCCATTATCTGCCTGCTGCTGAGCTAGGGAGTACACCAAGCCACCCAGTACGCTAGTGAGAAAAAACTCATGCATAGCTTCTGCTCTAGCGCCCATGGGAAGTATCTGCAATGTGCGTCAGACCTGTCTGTATTACATCAGTTCCCAAGGTCAGCATATTTTGAACTGTTCATAAATAGGAGGGAATAGGATTGTCATGTCCCACTGCATCCTAGCACGTTCCTTTCACTTAGCACAGCTGCAGGGAACTATTTGAGAACTTGTAGCAGGCTCAGAGCAAAACGAAGATTTCAGACCTGACCTTGATGCCAACAGATTCTGAAGTATTAAAAAGGAAAATGTTCAGAAGCATCTCCTATGGGGTATACTATTTTATGCATGCCTCTGAACCCAAGAGGTTTGAAGATGAAATTCAATTTTCCCATTCTCTCAAGAGCATCCCCATGCAGTGGAAGAACAGAGCTACTACACTGCTAAATCACTGAATCAGTGTCAAGGTCATGTGTTTATTTGATAATCTCTGATAGGCTGTTAAAAAAAAAAGTTCATGAGGAAGCATCATCATGACTGGAGTTCTATACCTTTTTATGACAGGTGATAGTTTTCCATTCTTCTGAAGGTATCTAAGTCACACCTACCTTTCTAAAAAATTTGTTTTAGTGATCCCTTTTTCCCTTGGAAGCCTCCTCCTTCTAAATTATTGAATAGTAGGATCAGAATCCTCATGTCTGTGATACGTTGAACAAAGTTTCCTCTAGAATATGGTGATTCAGCCCCTGGCATTTGCTGGCAGCTTTCTTTCCCAAAGTGACACAACATCACCTTTGCTGTAAGAGCTCATTCCTACAGCAGTTAGAAGAGCTGGGCAGGGGGATTCTCAAGGGCTGGTTATCTTAAATGTTACCGTAAGATAAGGACATGCTATAATTGCAAAATAAAGCAACCGACTGTGAAAGATCACTGTCAGACAAACAGGTTCTTTCTTTTCTCTTTTCTCTTATAAATATGTAGGAGCTGTTTCCATTTACTTTTTCAGCTAATGGCCATAGGAATTTTGCCAATTTGCTGTGTCAGGCATGTCAGCATTTGACTTCTCTAACCAAGTTTTCCTAGAGATACTCGCCAGAAGTACACTAAAAAACAAACTCACTCTAGATCCTTTATCATCTGATGCCACTTGAAAAGTTCCCTGACAAGAGACTCTCACCACAAAATATTTATGAACATAAGAACTCTTATACCAAAAGGACCAGTAATAGAGCAGGCACAAACGGACCACTACAAAAATTGCCCAGAGTTTGCACCAACCTGCAGCTCTGGCATTCATTGCTGTCCTTTCTAATGCTTCCTGCAGTCAACTTCTACACATATAGCTTTTCCTTCTGAAAAGAGCTTGAGAACCAAAAGGTCATTATCAACTTATTTTCACACAAATAAAAACAAAATCTGGTTTAATGGAAAAATACAACAGTGAGAAATAGCATCTAATGCCCTCCTGCTCTGAGAAGTCCTGGAAAGTTGCTCTAAGAATGAAGCCTCAGGGAACACATGCCTCCAACTGTGGGGAACAGATTTTATTAGTAAATCATCAGCAGCATCCCCTTCTAATGAAGAGCTTTCTATACAGCAGCAGCAGCAAGAGTGAAATTCTCTAACATACAGAAAAGTATGGTGTACTGATGAGTTCCAGAATCTTATCCCAGAATACCCCTCAATTATCCCAACGATCCGCATAGGGCCAGTTCTGTAAGCCCTGTTCTCTGGGACTCTGTTGTACTGATAACTGAGACTGCAATTTGACTTTTCCATGCAAGTCACTTTTTTTTTTTTTCCTCCCCTTGCACTCAAGAGAACAGCAAACAAGTTCTAAATTACTAGCAACAATCTGTGAGAAAAAACAAACCACAAAGCAATTGATAGTATCGATCACTTGTCTGAATGCTCTGGAAGTCAATCTGCACTCAGCCTTCCCTGATGTATGCTTAAATACAGACAGCAGAGCTCTGATGGCCCAGCTATGCTGAATTCTCCACATACCTGAACAATCTCTTGATGAGTTGCAGTCACTGAGCCCTTTGCAGCAACCAGCTGCCTGAACCTTTGCTTCTTGATTGAATTTTCCAACCCATCCATAGCTCTGTGTTGTTTTTCTATACTAAGTTTGTGTGTAGTATACCTACAGACAGGCAAACACACTCTGTGTGTGCCTATGTGTGGCAACTGCTGGCTGCCAGCTGTGCAGGTTGTATGGCTGTGTGAGGAGAGGAGAGGCCCAGCAGTCTCCAGCCATTTCCAGAATGTAGTTTATTTAGAGGGAAAACTTTCCTTTGGCATGGATCAGTCACTCAGAATTCTGTACTTCCCTGTGCTGGCTAGATTTCAATTTCTGTGAGCTGCGACTGGAAGGCTGGCAACTGCTAAAGAGCTGACAAAAGCAGTGCCAGCCAACATACCCAAGAGATATAGGAGAAGAGGAATGGAAGCGTTATTGGGAGTGGCCAGAAGAGATTACACCAAATCACACAAATGAAGGAATATGCCTGTAAAGGCGCATGAGGGTGCCATAGTCTCACTGCTTCCTGACAAAGCAGTGCTCATATGTGTGTTACAAAGAGACAGGTCACTAAGGTGCATCCCCCACATCAACTTCATGACTTCTCTGGAGCTCTGTCTTTGGAGGTGAAAGAAACTGGAGAAAAACTGACTACCCACACTTCTGAAGAGTAGTAGGTATGGCATTACCCTGATTTGGAATGGTAACCTTCTCAGTGGCCTCTTAACATGCTGCTTTTCTAAAAATCTGATTAAACTATTGCTTTTCTTATAACTTTATGTCAAGGTTTCATAGATGTGCTAGAAAATCTGGAAAGTTGAGGAAAACTTAGGTCTTTATTTTCAGCTCTCATATCTTTAGGCTACTTCCCTTAATTAGATTATAATCCATTAAATGCCTTCAATCTCTTCACAAGATGAAATGATGAAAAGGTCTCTCAAACAGTTCTATGTGCCTGATGTACTTTTTTAAGACCTGCAATTTTCCTGCTAGACAAGTCAATTTAGGAAAGAGTTGTCTTATTTACTCATAAGCCTGGAAATTTGTCTTCCATTCAGTTTTCCTAAGAGGAAAAAAGCTTCTAGCAGTCCACATACAGCACTTTTAAAAATCTATTTTCCATACAAATACCAATGATAGAGTTTATTTTGTTCTTCAGAGATTGTCAAAGTAAGCCAGGTATCCTTAGAGTCCCTGTGAATAACAACATTCTAAAAAATTTAAGATATTCCTATTCCTTTTTTCACATTTCCTGAGATTCAAAACAACACTGCAATAAAAATGAGGGTGAAAAAAGTGAATCTTTAAAAGAGAATGGTTTTGTCAGGCAGATTCTAAGAGTTGAAATAAACTCAAAAAACTGGCCAGTTATTTGCTTTCCTATTTCAAAAGCTCAGAGAAGAGATTACTGTTTCAGTGGAGACAGCGTAATAAGCCTCTAAACAACAGTGCACATGAGATTCTATTTAAAGAAAAACCATGTGCAATATACGCTGTTCACATATGAAAAACAAAGGAATTAAATTAGAATATTATCATTCTAGCTCAAGTTAAGATGTTAAGAATGTTTCTAGAATTAGAACAGAAATGAAATACTAGTGTGGCATATCTTCCATTCCCTCATAACTTGAGAATTGCTGTATTCATGGCTTAGTTTTTACACTGCAAAAACATTTAAAATATACGCAGGTGCAAAAAGACTTCTTTTGTTGCTAGCATATAGTAAAGTTTTTGACTACTAAGTAGAAATTAAACAGAAAGCCTGGGAATCATGTTCTGTTCAAGTTATACAACCAAAGAAGTTCAAATCTACCTTTCAAACTTCAGCTGGCCTGATGACTTATTCCAGATAATACAGTATCTGGCTTACATTCTGCCATTTAAAGTTGGAATGCAAAGATGTAAGAACCACCTGTGTTTGCTTCTATGGTTATACTCATTGCCAATAAAAAGATACAGAGTAACTTCATTGATCATACTGCAGAGCCAGCAAAATAAAATAAAAAAATAGATGAAAGTTTCTTAATTGCACACAGCTGCTTCAGTATTTTACTCAATTAACTTACCATCTCTGTTTGTATGTCCATTGATCTACATGAATTAAAAAATGCCAACATTCATAACAGAAAGCATTTAGCAAAATTTGTCAGAAGTAACAGATTTCTGATATAAAAGAAAATGTATGAGTTTGAATGAAAGACAACCTTCTTGTTTTTGCAATCAGACCATATAGTGCTCTACTGAACACAGGCTATCTGTTCTTCAGAAACCACATGAACCATACTTTCATGTTACTAAACATGTTCATTAAAGACCACAGTGAAAATGCAACTGAAACCAGAATCCTATTGGTTTGAATAGAACAAGGAAGCATTTAACGTCAGGAAGAACATAATAGATGGCATTCAAAAAGAAGAATAGAGTAAAATTGGGATAGTAAATAACAACAAAGCACAAAACTCCAAAATTAACCAGTTATTAATACCATTGAAATAGGTTACAAAAAATATTTCTGTAAATTGTGTTGTCATATTGGCAAATATCACTCAGAAAACTTACAGAAAAAACTGAAGCCTCACACCCAACATGATAACAGTTTTAGAAATACCCTCTTCTTACACATTGTCTGGAACAGTGATTGTTAGGCCAAGTCAAATATCAAACAAACAAAAGCCATTGTTCTATCTGACCACACATTGAGATGTATCATCCTTTGAAGCAGCAGCTAACCTCAGCTATCCCATCATCACATCTTTATACTGAAATAAGTCATGTCATTAACGTAGCAAGTTGAGAAATGAAAAATTATGCTCAAAAATACAGGGTATAGGCTGCACATCCTGCAGTCATTTCCTGTATCCACTGAGAATTCTCACAGTAAAAAAAAAACTTAGCCTACTAAGTCTAGGTAAGTGGTAATGCAAATTATAAGCTATTGTAAAACTAAGTCTCCTCTTACAGGTAAGTACAGTCAATGAAGTTATTTTAAGTATGACCTACCTAACTTACATTTAATTACTTTAAAGAGTAAGATGAATACATTTGGAGGATTAGATCTCTAAAATCCAGTTTACAGCTATTTCTTTATCTTTAAAAATGCATTATTTTTTCTGTGCAATAAGCATACACAAATAGATGCCCTAGACTACAAAATGAAACAAATTGTTTTCTAAAGTTTTACAGAACATGCAAGGGATACCTCTGGTCGTTCATTAAATTTTATTATCAAAATCTTTTCTGCAATAACCCGTGAGTTTTGATACAATAAATTCTTTCTAGATTTTCCAACTGTTCACACTAAAATGACTACCCTTGCTAAATATGTACTATCCAAAGCAAATCTGGTCATGCTGAAATCTTTCACTCATAGTACAGCCATACAGGTCATGGTAGTTCAAGAACCTGTTTTGGCTATTCTAGATCAGGGCTGGTAGCATTTCACTGAAAACTATATTTGCCACTTTCCATCAAGGGCAGAAGACTTACACTTTTGGACTACATTCCAGTATGCGATATTATGCCTGGCTAACAGAAAGCAACAGCTGCTTTTTTGTTATTGTTTTCACAGTACTGAAACTGCACATTGTCAAAACTGCACACTTCTTACGAATCAAAAGATGCTGCAGAAAATTAAGTCGAGTGTCTAAAAAGCTTCCCAATGCACCTTTGGAATTGTGGAGTTATATGCATGCTAACCATTTCTGGCATAGATACGTACCTTTAAATTAATTTAAATTAAAACATAACATAAAGAAAGAAGGGCGTTAAACTAAATTTCATTGGGAACATTGGTTCAAATAGTTTCTTGACCTGATAGATAGAAAAGAAAAAAAGAAAAATCCCTTCCCTATAAATCAAAGTACTTCAAAAAAAAACAACATACTAGATGAAAAGCAGAGGAGTGAAAGAGGGTAATGTATGAGATGCTCACTGCAGGGCACTCTGCCCTCAAATCTCCTTTGATGCTGACATAGAGCCAGTGGCACCACTACAGTGGACAAGATGTAAACAACAGGTCATAAAGCCCAGCATATAATTGCTGTATATTCCACAGGCATGGCAAACCGTACTTGTTGGGGTAATGACAGGCTATCCACTGAAAATATACCTACAGTAGTTTAAATTGGAGATTATATATCCTTGTTCCACCCCACCCTTGTGTAAAGTTAATTGGCCTGAATATCAGATCTTTTATTCTGCCAGAGATAATTTATTACTGTTGTACAGTTACTTGTTAATGCATAAAAGCAAATTTGTATCTTAATTCATGTGCATATTCCTACCTTGAAACAATTAACTTCAAGAGGTAAGGAGAGTGGGATTGTGAAATATTTTACACACACGGAAACCACATGTGTAGAAAGGTATTTGTAATACACAAAATATGGAAGCTATTTATAAATACAGAATGTCATTATTATTAAGTGCTAGAACTAGGCTGTTTCACCTGTAGATGTCAAGGATAAACAGTTCATTTGTACAAAGTAGATAAATGAGGTGGAAACTAATCAGAATAGAGTTTGTTTACCTGTTCTTTAATGATATATTACACTGCAACAATCAGACAGTAACTGCATGTTCTATCTGGCTGAGAATACTTCCACCATCATTTCTCATTTTTACATATCAGATCTGATAGCACCTCCCACTCTTTGAAGTTCAACAAAATGCAAAAACACTAATGAAGTCCAGTCAATTGGTAACAGGGGATTTTAACCAGGGAAAGGCTGTTTTGGGGAGACAGCTGCCCCAAAAGTAATACCTTCTATTTTATGATACTGGCCCACAATGTCATAGGCAGCTGTCTGGGGTTTGGCAGTAGAGGCTACACCTTCCCACCAACATTCCACACATGGTTGCTGTGCAACAGATGGTAGCAGAGGAGCAGTCTGATAAAATAGCACCTGACATGGAAATGCAGATGAAGCAAAGCTTGTTATTGAATTCCTCCATGTAGAAAAATTTGCACCCATTGACATTCATCAACTCACTGAACATGTATGCAGACCAAACAGTGATCTCCTTGATTTTTTTTTTATCTTATGCTGAAAATTCAGAGATTTACCTAGGAGCAGATCTACTTTTGCAAAAGAACAGCTTCTACATCAAAGACAACTAAATTAAACAGTTCAGAGCTTTGGCTTACACATCTGAAGGCAAAGGCCTCTCTCATTCTCCCTTGTGACATGAAAGTGTGTTATGCTTGCTTACTGTAGAATAGATAGAGGCTGAAACCTCCAGAACTGGATCAATATACTGAAAGTGACAACACTTCAGTTTTTTTCCTGAATTATGAAACCCTGCTGTATGGTTTCCCTTAAAGATGTCAATTACAAGCTGCTTACTTACTAAAAAATGTACAAGATGGCAAAAGCTGATGAGGAGCTGCAATTTACAATAGCAGCTTTATCAAAAGGGAACGTGTTAAAACAAATGAAGTAGGGGAAGCCTATTTAAGCATGTAAAAGAAACTAAAGAGGAAAACAAAAATTATGTTAGGATGAATGTTAGGAATTCAGTTTAACAGAATGTAAACCATACATACGATCTTTCACAAATGTAGAAATCTAATACAACCCTATTTCTTTCCCTGCCATCCCTCCTTCACACATCTTAAAAGCAACAATAGCCAAGTAAAAATAAAGCTTTACTCCAAGAATCCTTAAAAGAAAAGAAGCTAAACTATTCTTAAGTGGTAATATTCATATCATTTCCCAATGTGCTATATCTGCTTCTATAAAACATAGGTAAGTTTTGAAAGCAGCATATTAGAACCCACTCTGCAAAAGTGAGCAGATGTTTCTAGAGAAGTCACATGAGCAGCCATAAGCATGCACAGAGTCATCCTGGGTTTTAGAAAGACACAAAATAATCAATATGTCTCACCACAAGAAAAAAGTTCCATTCTGACAGGCCAGTTCAATTCTGCAGATCCTTGAAAAATCAAAATTGCTGAGAATTTCAGATCTCCTGTATATGTTTGTTTGAGAATTGGGTAAACATGGTAAATGCACATCAAGAATTATTGTCATTTGATTTTTTTCCATATATGCTAATATCCAGCTCCAAAGTTAACTTGAACACAAAGTAAGTGCACTTTCATCTTAGTCTAAGCAAAGAGCATGTGTGTACTTTGAAAAATCAGAAGAATGGCAGGCCGTGCACATCTCACAGCAGTGATGACTGGAGCAGTTAATAGCAATGTTGTTTCCAGTCTATTTTAGCCTAAGTGGCAAATTCTGTCCAAGTCATTCACAAATAATCCAAAGCATCAGATGGGGAGGGATTCTCTCCTGCAGAACTAGAGCTATATAATGAAAATGCTGACAGACTTCTAATTATCAGTGGCACAAGTGGGTGCTACTATAATAAATCTCTTTCCTAAACACAGATGAATCAAAAAACTAATTAGGATCTTCATCAAGGCTCTCTACGATTAAAGCTGATCAAAAAGATTATACTGGATGTTCCCCAATAGAGTTTATAATGAGGATACTTATTTGGTTATAAACACCCCAAAATGATAGCCAGAAGGAAATGCACCACATTCTGCTAATGTAGAAAGATGCTAAGAAATTTGTGTCACGGTGAATGTGTGTACACATTGTAGTTTTACTTTTTCCCAATTCCTTGTTTTGTTGTAGTTGTTTTTTAACATGAATTGTGTTGAAATAGGATAAGAAAAAGGTACGAAACCCTGCAACAACTATACCAATGATGTGTACAACTATACATTATTATATTTGAAGTATCTTTTCAGTCTACATTTTACATTAAATCAAGAAAATGGACAAAGATTAGTGATCTGGCAAAACAAATGCTCCGGATATCTATTCCAATCTCACTTGCTGCCTTAGCAGGAAGATACTCAACAGGATCACAAAAGATGATGCTCAATTCAGGCAGCAATTGCAAACTCATAAGAAACAGTGAATCAGCTGTTCAGCAAAAGTCTAAATGTGGAAATGCATCAATGTAAAAAACAAAAAAGCTAAATAATTCTGAATAAATTAACTATAAGATATCATTTGATAGTGAAAAAAGTTCATCTTAGAAATTCATTTTTATAACAGCCAATCAGAAAGGATGTTTTTTTCCTGACAGAAATGCAATATTATCAGTAGCATTCCGTATACACACTATGTTGAGTTTTAAAACCTTGACACTTATCTTATTAAATACTAACATACATTTCTAGAGTTGAGTAAACCAATCTAAAATACTGTCAAAACCACATTACTTGAAGTTATTTTTTTAAAAAGGTTGTTTTTCACTTCCAGTGGTGGGAAACAACTGCAAGCATTATCCAGTCTTCCATTAATATCATAAACATAAACCAAATGCATACTATTTGCACATTTAAAACAGTAGAAATCACATTTTTAAAAGAATAACAAAGTCACAGAAACCATCTAGTAAGATGGTTGAGATATTATAACATAGTTTCTGTGATACGGAAATAAAATACATAGAGTACATTTAGTTGCCAATGGGAGCTGAGTGTTAGCCTGTCCTTCATAACTTCAAAAGCCTTGCCATAAAGCACTGGATAGCACAGCAGTAAGAAAACCTTTGGTGTTACCTAAATTACAGTAGGAAAGTACACAGAAAATAACTTGAGAAAACCATGCTCATGTGATGGAGAAAAACAAAAAGATACTCTCTTTGAACTAAAAACTGAAATATTTTGTAAATCCTATTGAGTCATAAATTTAAAAAAAAACAGTGCATACATGGATCTAAACAGGAAATTGAAGGTGGTGTAGTATGAAATTGCAGAGTGATGCCCACTCAAGCTATGACACTATCCAAGAATACATGTTCAACAAAGCCCAGGAAAAGCAGTAACAACATATTGCATGGCTCAGGCAAACTCAGGGAGATGCCTGTTGCTTGAAATTCAGTCTGTTCCTCTGAACTTTCTTACCTGACTTATGTTTCTAAATGCACCTATTCTAAAAAGTTACTTTTCTTTTTTGAAGCAAGACTGAATTCTGACTCATTGCACAGCAGCCAAGCAAAACTAAAACTGAAACCTAGATACCTAGTAATTTTTGTCAAGGGAATGCTTGTTTGGAGGCTGGAAAGATACAGCCTCATCTGATACCAGAACATCTGTTACTTTCTACGGGAAACAAGATAACAAGGACGGTAAAGCAGCACGCGGAACTCACAGGAAATTCACTTTCAGTTTGGTGCAGTGTTTTACACCATAGCGGAATATTACCAGACATGAGTTTGGTTTTGTGAAATGAAGCCACAAGGCAATACATGTGAAATCTACATTATGAGCTCAGATACAACACCTGGGCACTGGTTACGTAAAACAAACTCACTTAGGATACGGGGTTCCTTTTCTATCTTTTTTTTTCAAGCATACTTTTCATGGGAGTAGCATCTAAGAATAGCAAATGTAATTGAGGTCCTAGAGGATACTGTAACGCTGCTATAAGACAGAAAATTTATTACATTGTAAGGAAAATGGATTCTCTGAGACTTTTTCAGGGATGATATAATGAGAAAGGAAGATCTTTGTTCCTTTTAATAATAAACAAAACTTGCTGGAAATTCTGGAATACTTTGAGAGCCGCTACTGTCAGTACGCATACATCCAGAAAAACTCTAGAAAAATTATGTTTTAAGTAAATAAAATCTTCTCTAAAGTTGACATTTTCCAGAGCAAATGTTCTCATAGTTTTTTTTTCCTTTTTTTGTTGTTTTTTTTTCCCCCCAATCCTCTGTGCTAAACATTTCACTTAAACTGTAGAATACAAGTTTTCAAACAACTAGAACATCTAACCTGAGCTGATAGAAGAATTTGAATAACAATGCATTACAAGTAAAGATTCCTATGGGATGGACAGGCTGTATGATATCCGTGCCTTGCTGACAGTAGAGTTTTAAACAGTCGTTTTCATAAACTAGTCAAACTTGCAAGGTAGAGAAATTTAAAATTACTAAAGGGGGAGAGCACAAGCATGTCTTAAGGAAAGTTATTAATAGTATAAAATGTTTGGCATAATAGCCTGATAAATGAGCTTTCATGCATCCTACTCAGGATTCACTCCATTTCAATATGCCTTTTTAATTACTGAATGGAAATGAATTGACCTTGAGCATGACTTGAACGCTGGCTCATGATTCTTTACAAGAGTACTTAGTTCATTCAACAATGCCAGCAGAGTAAATTTACAGTCATTTTGCTTCCATAGTGCATGTCAGCAGTGGAAGTTAAAGCATTTTTGCATAGCACTGTTCCTGCCAGAAAGCTGAGGTTACCTTTATTGTAGCACATGCATGACTACACAAGATATAGTCATCATGTATGCTAATTTCGCTGTAAATATAAAAAGAATAAATCTCTAAAGAATCTGCAAAAACTGTTGCACTTCACTTTGTTGAAGTACACATTCCTCTCTTGCCACAGCAAATTTTAATTAGCTGAATTTACTTACTATTGTTTGCTTGGGACATTGTGAAAGGTCAACATGTTGTTTTAAACAGGTAACAACCACTTCAAATACATTGAATGAAGTAACAATCAGCTTCAACGGAATACATTTCAGATTTTTTTTCAAGTGTTTCTTTGGTTCAGATTATTTTTGTAATCATATTCAAAATATACAGGATAAATACCTGAACTTCAGCAACCCTTTAAAACAGGCAGATACTGCCTTGCAATGTTCTTCTGAAACTGACATAGCCTACAGGCAGAACACGGTCTGAGATCTTTGAGGATAAACCATCAGAACGTTTTGTTACATTTACATCAGTACTTCCATTTTCAATGAACTTGAACAAGCAACTTCTGTCTTCATTGTCCTTTTAATATTTTCATTTAGTCATTTCAACACTGAGGCATGAACTTACATTTATTGCAACGTACCCTTTTCTCTTCAGACTAATTCTATTAACTAAGCTCGTTGTGCTTGGTAAATTTATTTCTTCTGAGGAAAGCAGTGTTTGTCTTAAAGCCATCTGCTCCAGGCTCAGAAAAACAAGCCTCATCTTAAAACTGGCCTTCACTATGTCAGAATTTGCTTGGCTTTGACCACGTGGCTCATTATATTCTGTTTCCACAAACAACAATTCACTTGGTAAGTAATAAAAAAAAATAAATCTCTTTGAGAAGTGAAAGTTTAGGAAAAAATAACAAATGCAATGTCTAGAAGAATTATTTTTAAATTATAGGCCTTTACAGACAAGTGTGTATAATACCAAATTAAAATAAGCAAAAAAGTAATGAGATCACTTGAGACATCACTTCATCTTCTTTAAGTGTGGTCTACCGCAAATGTTCTTGAAATACCCTCTTCTAATTTGTTGTAGTGATATGAATTTAGTTTTGGAACCAAGCCATATCTTTTCTTTATGAACCAATTTTCTGATCCTCTGCATTTATTACAGCCGCAGTCCTGACAGTTTATGCCTGACCTTGATTATCATTTGATATTTATACAATAATAAATGGAATATTCTGTATGAAGCCACCACAACAATCATGGTTAACATTGCTTAATCGTGCAGTGGGATTCTAGCTTATTGCTTGCACCTACCTAGATTTGCAACTTGCTAGAAAAGATAGGATAAAATAGAGGAGAACCATCTGGGGAATAAAAGAGAAAAGGACCTGTCAGTTGTAATTACTGGATAAATGAAATATAAAAAAAAAATCTGTCAAGGCAATTCAAACCCCTCATCTCTTTTTTTTTCTTCTTTCTTTTCTTAACAGAACTGTAGATAGATATTTGCATTTCTGGTAGTAAATGCCATTTATCTAATAGTCTCCTTTTTTCAATTAATGAACAAGAAGAAAACTGAGTTGCCTTAAAGATTTGCATGTTTAGAACTCAATCGTAGTTTTTAATGAAAATTGTAAATAGAAGATTTTTTTTTTCCTGCAAATATTTATGGCACACATCATATTTGACCATCTCTATATTATCATTCAAGATTCAGCACATGCTGAAATTCATTATGTAGTCTGTCATAGCCCCAAGTTATCATTTATCTTGTAGTTTCAAGACCTTGTGCAAAGCTACTACTCTTCTTAAGTCCATTCCCTTGTTCACAGTTACTCTGAATTTACCACACTGGGATACAGTCCCTTATGTGTATTATTAGAAATTGAAGCTTTAACCTTGGAAAATCATGTAAAAAAGTAGGAAAAAAGCAAAACTTCTTGTTACTCATTCCATATCCCCCAGATTATTACAAGTGTTGAATAATTAAATGTTTCAGTGGCATATCATGCCAGGACCAAATCTTTATAACTTTCACAGATAGACTTTTAAGAAACAACTTTTTTTCTAGATAGACTATTTAACCGTATCACAAAATCACAGAATTCTAGGGGCTGGAAGGGACCTGTAGAGATCAAGTCCATTCCCCCTGCCAAAGCAGGCCCCCTACAGCAGGTTGCACAGATAGGTTTCCAGACGGGTCTTGAATATCTCCAGAGAAGGAGACTCTACAGCCTCTCTGTGCAGCCTGTTCCAGTGCTCCATCACCCTCACTGTGAAGAAGTTCCTTCACATATTTGTGTGGAACTCCCTAGGCTCCAGGTTATAGCTGTTTCTCCTTGTCCTGTCCCCACAGACTGCTGAAAAGAGGTTGGCCACGTCCATTTGACTCCTACACTTCAGATATTTATAAACATTAATCAGATTCCCTCTCAGTCTTCTTTTTTCAACACTGAACAGACCCAGGTCACCCAGACTTTCCTCATAGGAGAAAATTACTCAGAACGTCTCACTGTGGGCTCAATTATGGGCTTCATGTAATACAGCATTTGGCCTACTCCCTCAGTCCAAACGAGCATATTTAAGATCTTGTTTTCTTTGTATATAGACATTCACTCATCTTCAGATCATCAACTTTAACTGAACAGTACTAAGATTGATAAAGTAAGAGAAAAATGGCTGAAAGATAAGCACCACTCATTACAAATGAATTATTTTTAAGGCTGTAGTATATTACCAAGATCTTTAAAACCACAGTAAGAAAATACTACTGCCTTTGCAAGAGGTGAAGCAAAAAACAGGATAAAATTGCAGTTAAAGAAATGTAGTCGAAAGAACTTAATGTCTAGTTATAGCTTTTTTAGACTGAAGATAATCAGTAAGCTCTCTAAAAACATTTTTACACCGTCTAAATATATTTTTATGCCATCAAATCAAAATTAGGATATTACAAAAGGAGATGAGGGAACATTAAGAACTTCCATTAAGTATTAAAATCATGTAAGATAATCCCCACAAACTCCAAGTCACACTGTGTGCCTGGCTGCTGACTCTATTTTATGCTGCATATGCTAAGGACACTGTGAATGGATTAAAGTAAGCTTTCCTAAGTGCTTAGAGGCTTCATTGCTGAGACATAGGGGATCAATTTTTTCTAATGTGAAAACAGAATTCAGGTTCTGCCTCTCAAGAACACCGCACTTGTCTGTCAAATTAAAATTCACGTTTAATAGAAAATTATATTTGTCTTAAACATTCTTGTCTTTGCCTGCAGTCCTTTAAAGAAGATTTTAGAGGAAGATACAGATGAAGATATGTAGTTCTGAACTTGAGAAATCTGAAAGATGCTGATCTGAACTATGAAAGACGCTGATCTGACTGTGCAGGGATTCACCAAGTACGAAATTATAATCCTGCAACATTTCTGAAGAACTGTGCGTTTGTTACAAAGATTGAAGAAATTTATTTAACCGCTGATGGATTTGTTTGCAGTTGTTTTAAGTTTACTGAAATCTGAATGTTTTGTAACTAATAATACTTTGCCAGACCTTCAAAACCAAAATTTCTGAAGAAAATAATCCTTTAGTGAAATAAACTTCATACAAAGCAATCCAGAAATCCTCTGTAAATCCAGAGCAAGAATTTAAACTTCCAAACTGTAAGTCAAACCTCAGTCTGAAAATGAAATCGTATTAAGTTCACCCTACTGAACACCCAAATTTCCCTTCTTATAGTCAAAATTAATAAATACATTAGAAATTTACAGCAATTTTATCATATCTTACCTACAAAGCTAATAAAGTCTGTCCAAAACCAGAATGCAGTTCCTACAACACTCATGAAGAATTTTTATTCCAAGATACAAAATGGAATGAAATACAACAGTTTTAAGACACACTGAAAATCTTTGGAGGGGAGGGGAAAGGGCGACATCAAGATAAATTTTACTTGTCGAAAACAGAAAACTTCAACACCTCTTGTATGCCGTGCTACATCATAGCCAAAGCTATGGAAGGCTGTTACTGAGCCCTGTTAATGAAGCTGCTAAGGAGAAAACAGATTTTTATCAATTACCATGTTCACCACACCAAGTGTTTCCATTCTAAGTATTTGTGCATTTTCAACAGAAAATTATTTGTTCCAAAATGATCTGTTCTTAACATTAGTTTTCCAATAGTCTCAAAACAGCCCTCTCTGAAAGCTGTCATCGCTCCAAAACGTGGCAAGTCTGACATTTGATATTATCAGAAAGTACAGAAGTTGCTTCAACTGCAGTATGAGTGAAGATAAAACGAAGCCTCCTCCACAGGGAAGCAGTCCAAGTGCTTCATTTAATTCTTTTTTTTTTTTTTCCTTTAATGTATAAGGAGTTTTATCATGGTCCTGCATGACACAGATCTCACCAATAGCTATATTTCAAACTTGTCCACACCCAGAATGTCAGAACAGTTCCACCAAATTTATTTTACTGTCTTTAGCATCAGATGAGCATAGCAGTTCGCAGGCATACCTGCAAATACAGAACAAGCAGGAATATTCCCATACTATTTTCACCTATTGTAAGCATGCAACAATAAGAAATAAAAGACACTTGAAAAGAAGCACTATTTATATAATTCTGACATGAAAAATACTACGTTGTGTACATATATACAAGCATTCCAACATCAAGATACTAGCTTGGGCTTATTTTGTGCTTTATCAGAACTAGACCCTACCTTTACACGTCTCATGGCGTTTGTGAGAGTAGAGCAACTTCTACTGTGCTGCGGACAAGAGCACTGCATAAGAATTCTACATGTGAAAGACACTCATTTAAGAAAATGGATAATAGAGAACCCTGTTGAGACTCAAACACCCATAAGGGTAAGAGAGCACATATATGTGTTTATTTCTTTATGAAACTTATGAAGAAAACACATGGGAAAAGTACATTAAAGAGAAACTCCCAGCCTGCAGCTCTCATTTTGAAGAATGTAGTGGGTAGTTCCTTATAATGCAGCTGCTCCTCTGACTGACACACATTTATTTGCATACTCAAAGCTTTACAAATACCTAACTAATACGAGCAAGTGTAGTTGTTTACTTGAGATCTAGCTATTACAATATTTTAACTCTGTATCAAAGTGGAAAATACAGCTTCTTGTTTATATTCTGCTCACTTGATTCTTGGCTACATCTTGAAAGCAGCTAATTCACTTTTCATTCTACACACGTGTACTTCACTGAATCCAAGAATTTCCCCAGCTATCACATAAGAGATGCAGAATGCTTTAGACAACTATTAATTGGTGATAGCTACACATTAGCTTTTCCAAATTAAAAGTAAATCAGACAATATCTGGACAAATTCCAAATTAGATTTGACCCACAAGTTGCTCTTAAAGTAACCATAACACATTCATATATAATACACAAATAAAACTCTTCACTACATTTCTTCCATTTTTTCTGCAATTCTCCCCAGTCACCTGTCAAATACATGCATAAACTGAAAGTTTTTACATATATGACCTGTAAGGGAACAATTAAATGTATAAAACGAACTTCAGGTAAAGACCTCTAGAAACCTCAGCAGTTTACCCTGTGATTTATGACGCATTATAGGAAGTCTCAGAGGACTGAAGTTTTTGCTGTTAATCTACAGACCTGATGACAGAAAGTGGATGACATGAATTTTGCTATGCTCTATTACAACTGATCGGTTAACTTGACACTAGAGATCCAGTCACTAACATTACTACATTCCTATTCTTGTGGACATACATAACTTGAAATTGAGAATAGCCACAGTAAACATATCACAGCTGGGCCCTTTTCATACTGTTTTTATTCTTGCTTAATACTAAACAGTAGTATGTATTCTCCAAATAGCATAGCATGTAAACCCTTGATTTTTTTTTTTTTTACAAGCTCTCATGAATGCAGTACTGGCTGAAATGCTATAGCAACTTTGTGACAGAGATAATCCTTTCCAAGATTTACTTTTAACTGCTGTAGGCATACTTGATGGGGTTAGCAATCACAGACCACCATTCAAGCAAAGCAGCACGATTCAGATAGAAACTATTTTAAGCACATCAGCACTGGCAATTTTCTATTTAGCTACTGCATTTTCCAGCTCAATGAACAGAGACAACGTGCCTTCTGCTCAGAGACTCACCTTAACACAGAAGGTGGATACCTCTGTAGCTGTAAATTCAATTACTATTCTTCCTGTTTCTCAATTAGCAGAAAATGAACAACGTCTCTTCTGAGCTTCCATGTTGGCTGAACTGTCCAGCACATCATTTGGGAGCTTTGTTTAATTGAAGTGAAAAAAGAGAACATCAGCATTGCCTGGATGAGTAGGCAGGTAGGTGAGGAAATAAGCAGCCACATGCCTTTGCAATCATCTCAGTATGATTAAAATGGAATTATAGTTTCCTAGCTGTATTAGACTGGCTATTCAGTATTAGCCTTAGTTTTGTTCAGACTCCAAGGCATAATTTCTTCTCTGCCGTTTGAGCCTCTGTAATATTTGTAAAAGCTAATAATTATTCACAAGGGCTACTGCCAGATATCCAATTCAGGTGTAGTTTCACAGTTTCTTCAACTACTACTATTGTTGCTGTTTTGTTGTTGTTGTTTTTGTTTTTTAATTATTATTTATTTTGTGGAGTAAAGATGTGCAATGTGGCTTACCAAATACTCCGCAGCAATCAACAAATTCGCCCACAATGACACCCTGTAGTATGACCTTCAGGAGCTGGGCTGCTAGGTTTCCCAGTCTTAGTTCCAGTCAGACTGTATAGAGGGCACACAAAGAAAAGCAGCTATCCTGCATAAGACCCTTTTGACAAGATTTAAAAGCTGAGGTGCTGAAAATGTGAAGCTGTACTTCACTAGATAACCTACAATTATGAACCAAACAACAACGAAAACTAACTTACACTTACAGAGAAAGAAACTAAGATCACTTCACTAGACTGAAAGTAAGGCAAGTAGGATTATAGTATGTAGAATAGCAAAGGAATTAAACCTTGAATGCTACTGTCACCGAATTACTAAGTTCTGTTACAGTAATGGAGGTTGTGAATATGACACTCCAGTGATGACTAAATTCTACAGTAACAGTGAATTCAGTTTGTAAAACTCCACTGTAGCAAAGCTAAAATCATTTGCAGACACTGCTCATTGTCCAAACAAAAAGCGATGTCACACAGGACAACTGGACTGCAACTACTATGGTCTATTTGACTACATTTATCTTCATCTTCAATACAGAAATTATCAAACACTTCCCTTAAACATCCACACTCCTTTTGAAGTTCCAGACTTCCTTTTCCTCAGCTCATTCTGAATCCAGCCTGCCCAGAGCTCTTGGACTAAGCTTGGCCACTACTTACTTTGACCACCCCAACAACCCTGACAAATACCAGTTTCCAGCTAGAAGATACTATCAAAGCCTGACCAAGGACTCTCAGGCTTCCTATTTGACCACAACTTCAGCACATGAAGGATTAACAACATGCACTTCTTAAACAAAAGACAAATTCGGAAAAGCTCAGAAGATCTCAGAGGAACATAGATAATTAATATATATATAATTTAAAAAAAAATACTTCCATGCAGATTTTGATGGCAGCTGCCTTTATTTCTTAGGGGAATTGTCCCAGCTTGACTGAAACAACACTCTGAGACACAGCAAAAATGAATGTGACCAGCTCTTGTACTTATGGGTCACCTCTGACAGAATGTGGTGATAAATAGAAAAGTCTGGCAGTAGAGATTGGATAAGCGTGCTCTGGGGAATAGTTGCTGTCTGGAAGATGCTGAAGTAGAAGATATCTTCTTGATTAACAGTACTGAAAGCTATACTGGGCATTGCAAGTGAACAAAATATTAAGAGCATTACATCTTATGCAATTATATAGTCTGGTACAGACGCCAGAATTGTACCAAAGTATCAAATATGTTCCTTCAGTTGTAGCTCTTATTTTAGCTCCTCAGTGCGCAAATGAAAACATTCCCTAAATGGTATTTTTCAACAGTAGTTTGCATCTTACTGGAAATAGCCAAGATTCCAGTAGCTACAGATAATTTCTTTTTTTAAGAGGACTAAAATTAGAGTCTACTGAAACTTAGCTGTCAGTCTATACATTTTTTCCAGAAGACAGCATTACTGAAAATGAGATGTACGAAATCCAACTTGCACAAATTGGAATTTTAGAGCTCTAAGTCCAAAATTAGCCTACACACCAATTTTAAAGGTTTACACACAGTTTTGTTCAAAAATGAGAATACACTTTAATTAATGATCCATTTTAAAAGAGGTAAAACTACTGAAACTCAAAGGGGAATATTTTTGTATTAAAAAAAATGAAGTTATCTTGAAAAAAAATTCACACCCCATTTGAAGTTTTAAATGGTAACAGTTATTATCAGTATAGTTACAGGAATGAAAACAACTATTTATGCCAGAAAGGAACCAGTTTTTCCAAAGAACAACATAGAGCATAAACAGGAAATGAAGAAAAATGTTCCACATACCTACTCATTTGTGGATTATTTTTCACATTCTACTAATGCTTGGGGCAGATAAATTTAAGATCTGCATAATAGAACATCTTTAATGTGTTTTGGCACATATTCATTATTTAGCAGAAAAATGCATCCACTAATGTGCAAATTAATTTTCTCAGATTTAAGAACAATAGATAAAATCAGAAAAAATGGACATTCATCAGTGTCATTCATATTGTATGATAGTCTTTGCCACATTTAACACAAATGTGCATCAAAAACACACATAGATAATTACTGTAAAGGCTTTTACTTTAATACAAGCAATTCTCTATTGAACTGGATGTACCTGAAAATAATTACAGGACATTCTTCAACAAAATACTTAAAAGGCAAGGTTTAATCATTAATATATAGCACACATTGACTTGACAAAGTTCACAACTGAGGAAAGAAAACATGAAGTACTGGCAAACACTAAATCATAGAAATTTTATGAACATTTTACTTTTTGGAAGCAATGTGAGATTTGATTTAATTTTATAGCTGTCTGACCTCTCTGTCTGACCTCTCTGGCTATTCCATCTTTACATGTTTAAGTCACAGAGACATAACGGACACTAGAATGAACAACAGGTACTTTCTGTCCCTATGATTACTTAATGTTTGTGAACAAAGATCACTTTATAATACCATCCTAAAGTAACTATGATGCCATTAATAGGAACATACTTTCATACACGTGTCAGCAAACCAGGAGAATAAATCAGTCAGGACTCCTTTTTCCTCTTGAAGACTGAATACCAATCTTCCAGTTTGAAAACTGGATTATAAAAACACCTCTTGAAGCCAGTTGTAAAGTCATTTAAAATTATGCCTTTTGAATAAGCTCTAAGTAACAAGTCATGCGCCAGGAGCAGGGACTTGGCTTTTCATACTTCTCCACATACTTTTACAGTCTTAGAAGGAAATAACAGATTTATGAATTTATTGATAGGGACAAATTAATGTCTCCAGCTGTTAAGATTTCCCACAGAAAGTGTAATAAAACACAATCAAAACCATAGAAAATGTAGTAGAATGTTTGAAAGGCGATACATCATGGTAGCAAATGCTTTCTTCAGAAGTCACTGGAGTCATTATGCATTTCTTAAGGCTGGACTTCAACAAATGGAAAGTGTTCTGCATTACTGTTGGTCTAACACTCACTTAAATTGTTTTAGAAAGTTTTTATAAATTCATTATAATTTATGAAGTTATAAAATACGCTTAACAGTTTTCTAGCACACTGGTAGTTTTCTCTTGTTACATCAGCTCTGAAGTCATATGCCTGAGTTTTTTTTGTTCACAAAGCCTATATAAGAACAAGATTTCAAATATCAAGATAATTAACAGAATCAGCCACATATTAATAAATCATTTCCAATTTGTCTCATCCTGCAAAGAACAGAAGCAGAGCATTTATTCACCAAAGTGAAATAACAGTTTAAAACCCTGTTAAAAAAAAGATATCACACCAGTAATTCCCTTTTTCATTCAAATAAGCAGGAAAGGTATGTGTAAGTTGCAATGTACAGAAAGCCACATTTTATAGCCCTATTTCATATAAATCAATTTCAGTAACAGATAAGGTGTTCTGAAAATCGAATGACTTGATCTAGGAGCAAACCTGCTGAATCAGTGGCATTTATTCTCAGGATTCTCACCGATTATTATGAATCCAGCAATTTGCATGAGGACCAGAACTCAGTGGAAGAGATTAATCTGAGTGGAACCGAAGTAGCAGTTAAAGGATGAAATTCTGGCTCAGTAGCCTCAAAGAGAATGACTTTATAAAGTATTAATGGAGTGTATCCACAGTGACAATACAGTAAGAATTTATCCCGGAGGAATATAAAAAGCAGCATCTTCCCATAATAGGGCAGAGACAGCCTTTTTCTGTCTTTTTAGCTATAATGAAATTGCATGCAATGGTGTGATGCTAGTCATCAAGTTGTTGCTGCGTGAATATTGGTGGAAGCCACTGTTGCAAGAAGTCTTTAAATATAATGAAGTAATAATATCAAAAAGAGTGGGGATAAAAAGTTTCAGAGCAGCTTTGTGTACATACTTGTTATTCTTACCACTTGCTGTGAATATCACTAGGAAAGGTCACTTAAATCCAGCAGTTCACAGCATCATGAACTGCTGGCTCAGATAGAGACAGTAGACTGTGGAAGATAATATGTTCTTCCTTCTGTAGGATATTAATCTAAGCTGTAGCTCTTGATCCCTACAAAGGAATCTTAATTTGCACAGTAAGAGCAGCACTGAACGCCATTAAAATGTTTTCTTTTGATAATGGTGC
The DNA here is from genome assembly GCA_035772895.1 of Perdix hodgsoniae. Lineage (NCBI taxonomy): Eukaryota > Metazoa > Chordata > Aves > Galliformes > Phasianidae > Perdix > Perdix hodgsoniae. The sequence continues at coordinate 3,151,266 of JAPSGF010000031.1, forward strand.
AAAAAATCACAGAATTCCTTTTAACAAACCATTTAAATCCTATTGTTTACAAAAGATTAGTGTTCCTGAGCAGGGAAGCCAGGGTGTGAAGTCTAAAGATAATTGCTAAGCCACGGAGTGCTATACTGTGGGTGCTACCAAAACATCTGTTACAATTATGGTCTCTGAAAGCTATTTATTTGTGTCACTGGGTTTTCCTTAACCCACACTACTTGCCCAACTGATACACAATGGGTCTATACAATAGACCCATACAATGCTGGGTTCTAGTTTGTTTTTCTTTCTTACTGTATTGTTATAACTCACATTAGCACCCTCTGCAAGAAAGGACGAAGAACAGCTCCTGAATACAGTGGGGAAAACACAGTGGTAGCCTCACTGTAAGCACGACTTTGGAAGTATACTGCTTCCAGTGCTTTACTTCTGTTTCTTGCACAGCACTTCTGTAGAGACAGTAATTCAATGATTTAACAACACACAGACTCTTGATTTCCATAATACTTGCTAGAAATAACGCTCAGGTCACCTGTACATCTTTCAAAAACACAGTCACACTGAACCATATGTTGTAAATATTATTTGTTTTTTTTGTATATTTAGCTCCAAAGTGAAATATTTTAATGCAAGATACACTTCACATTCAACACCGTATAATACATTTTGGTGATTATTCCATAAATTTTTCTCAAGTAAAAATCTGAAATAATGTTACACCCTTATCAAAGTCAATATTTTCTGCTGTCCAGATGTGAAGTTGTCAGCAATTTAAGAAAAACTGACATTACATATTTTGAATTATTCTGAAAGTGTTTAGTTTGGGGTTTTGCTTGTTTGTTGTGCATAAAACAAGTTTAAACTATGAGAAATACTTTGAGTTTTTTTCATCTAACCATTGCAAAATCAGCCAAAAGCTGCAACTCTGTTTAGTACCTGGCTGTAACAATAACTGGTATCTCAAGCAACATTAAATGCAATGAAAATGTTTTAAAGCTTCTGTTTTAGGAGATTAGTTCTGATACAGACTTAAGTTTTCTTTTCAAATATTTTAAAGTTTCTCTCTGAACATATCATGTAAAGTCACTCTTTGTGGAAGTCCAGAATAAGTTCTCACAATTTTTCCAGAAAACTTAATCAGCATTTTGTTATTCATCACTAGCATACCTGCTTTGTTCTGATAATATTCAAGTCTACAGAAGGACAGTACAACAGTTTACCATTTCCTGACTTTAGAATTTGTATATGTTCTGGTTTTGATTTATTAGGCAATCAGTTCTTTATTTTTATGCAAGAAGTTCCTTGTGAGGTGCTGGGGGTAGAGGTCAAATCACTTCTGTACTCACATTACTATTGAAAACTGGAAACCACTGCTGGATGGGGAAAGCAAGTAATACTATTTTGAACAAACTGAATTCTGACCGATTACCTCTTATATGAGCCATTGTCTGAACATCACTCAAGTGTCAGCAGGAGAAATACCTTCCTAGAATATTAGTGCAGCTCCCTTGACTTAGAATAAGATAGTGCAAGATTTTTGGATACCCCATAGAACTGGTGAGACAATACAAAGTCTTATTCCCTCTCCTAAAACATTTAATAAAACCTGTTGAGGTGTGTTTTCGGATCACTGAGTTTGACATTTACCACCTGCTCACAAACAGCTTCCCTCACTGTATGAATTGTATAAAACTTCCAGTAAATCTCCATTAATTAGATGAAAATACAAAATGATTAACAGGATCGAGATCTTTTAGTTCTCATAAGCACAAACCAGACTGTTTTCATCTTAAATCCTAACAGCACCATCTGATGGAAGATTATCACAATACTACAGAAAAGACTCAAAGCATGCAAGGTATTAATTAATCTGAAAATGTCTAAACACAGTTCCTTAACTTGTGTAATAAAGTTTAAACATGAAATAATAGCAAAACAGTACATAATAACGCTAAGATAAATTCCCAAATTTTAGTAACAATTTAAGTTGACAATAACAAATTACCCTCCTTTTTTAAGTCAATATGCTTTAGTAGGGAGCCAGCTTTATCCTAAGCAAAGAGGAAGAAATGATTTCTTGTCTGCCCGCTTTCCAGACACTGCTTTAGACAACTCTGGATATAAATTTAGAAGCATCAGGAATAAGTTCAGGAATAAGTTTTCTTGCTCACAGGCACATGGTTTTCAGATGTGGACTATAATGTACATGGCAAGTAGAATGTTTATTCTCCCTTAAATGATTCTGAGTACTGGTAAATTTTTTAATTTTTTTTTTTAAACAGAGAGATCAGTGAATATCAGAATGGTATAAGATAATCACTGTATTAATTAGTGTTAGAGCTGGTAAACATGGAGCAGGTAAAAATTCCTTCCTGATGTAAGTCAGGATTTCAGACAATGTCAAAACTATGTTCATAGTTTCATGCTGATAGGAATCCTCAGAACAGATGACAGAAATGGGAAAGTGATGACAGCAAAGGTGCAGCCATGAAATGTCTTTGCTTCAACCCTCTCCTCATGATGCATAAACTGAATTCACTATGCTTCACTATACATCAGGTGGCCCTTAAATTCAAAGACCTCCCAGCTGAGCTCACCCAGGAAAAATAAATTAATAAAGAATCTGCCTTCCCTTTGGCAACGTCAAATGGGTGCAGTTCACAATAAAGTAATTACCTAATATTTAGACTTCTTCAAATATGCTGAGAAGTTAACACAATCCCTACACATTTTGATATTTTATGCCATGCAGAAAGAGCAACCTCCTTCACCAGAAGTCATTTTATCTACCAGATTTGAATACATTCCTGATATGGCTTGTTTTCTTTTGATTTTATCTCCATAGCTTTTATTTGCTCTCGTTCTCTAAAAGGACAGCATATTTCCCTGTAGGCAAAGGTGAATAATCAAAAAAGTAACTTTAACTTTGAAGATGCATAACTTGAATATAATTTTCCTTTTTCTGTACTGCAGACTCAGGAGTAAGAGAGTCCAAACCATCTGTTTCACTATTAAAAAAGAAAATAAATGTTCTAATGCAGGACTTCACAACTGTGCATATTGTTAATCACCACATAGATATTAAATAAAAGCAAAAGGAGGAAAAAATCCATGACAAGTGTTTTGGACAAAAAAAAAAACAGTGGGAAATGCATTGGAATCCAGGCAAGAAAAAAGTTCATTAGATCATCCTACAAAGAGAACAATCTACTTGATTTCCCTTGGAAATGTTCCATTACATTCAATTACATTCAAGATGCTGCCCTCAGTGAGTAAAGTGACATGCACTGCTTTTTGGGATAGGAAAGGACTGATCCTTCTTGATTTCCTGGAATCCAGACAAACCAACAACCCTAAGCACTACATTTGCTATATATGAGCTGATTAAGGAAAGGATATATATATGAAGCCTTCCTCAGACAACTGGAAGAAGGTTCACGTTTGCAGATCCTGGTTCTCATAGTGTGTTCATCACCTCAGTATCTGCCAGAAGAGCACCAGCAAGCCAGGAGGCTTTTGGAGCTTCCTAACAAAGGTGAGTGAGGAGCCAGTGAGTGCAGGCACCATGCTGGACTTGCTATTGACAATGAAAGATCTAATCAGATTTAGTTGAGTGCTGAAACAGTGACCCAGAGATGCTTTAAAATACCTGACTTCAGAGATGCAGAGAACTGATTAGATGTGACCCTGAGCTACCTGACCTAGTTAATAAATCTTCGAAAAGGGTTTTGGATTAGAAAATCTCTAGAGATCCATTTCAAACAGAATTATTCTATGGCTCCAAGACAAAAGACTAAGGAAATTTACCTATAAGTGGTTTCCCAAAAAATTCCAAATTTATATAAAGTGGAAACCTCATCAGATAATGCTAAAAAAATACCAGCAGTTTTTTGCTAGAATGTTTTCTTGTCTGTATCTCCAGAATAATGTTTATTTTTTGTTTGTTTTTACAGTTGTATCATTCTGAAAGCAACCAAATGAAATAGTAAGAATCTGAGTAGGTTGAACACTGTTAGATTTCAAGTATTTTGTACAACATGCCAAAATCAGGAAATAACAGCAGTTCCTGAACCAAATGGCAATCTTCAGAAGAAGTAATGGAGAAAAAAAATAGACAAAGTGATTGTACTTAAGTCATTTAAGTTAGGACTCTTTTTAGAAGTAGAATCCTACAACAGAATATAAAAAGAGTGAATGTGAATAGGCCTACTCAAAACAGAAGTTTTAACAATGGCAAGTTGCTGGAACTAAAAGCACTTGCTCTTAGAATCATAGGCACCTCCAGGGATGGGGCATCCACAGCATCTTCAGTCAGCTCTTACAGGTGTTCTTATACAGCATTACTTAAATAAATGCCTACTACTCTGCATTCATAGGACAGTGTAAGATGAAACATTTCTGCAATAAAATTTTAAAAGGCTTTTTACTGCCTTTTATAGACATTGATGTTTATGCTTCATTACTTTAAATTTTGCTTTTTACTACAAATAACACTCTGAAGTTAAGCTGGTAAATTCTGAGCTCTCAGAACAAGCAGATGGTTCCTTATTGTGGAAAAAGACTATAGCTGTCTCTTATGCCAATAATAAATCTTAACTTTTAATAGCTTTCTAAGAAGTCCACATTTTTATTAATTTCTTAAGGCTGGAAGCAAGTAAAGACATGAATTATTTAATACCTGCAATTCATTTAGGAGAACTGAGTTCCTTTTTAAACTTGAAGCATCAGATATGATGCTGATACCAAGAACATGAACCACCCCAAGGCCTGTTTGTTGTGAGATCATTCACTTTACTTGCCATCTGTAATGGAGTATAACCTATCTGAACAGTGCTCAGAAGTTAATCTTTTCCAATTTTTAACTGCACACAATACAATAACTTGCTAACAACAACATGATTTTCACCTGTCAGAGTATCATCTTCAGTATTACTTCCAAGTTTTAAAGCAAAGTATCTCACAACATCTGATGCCAAACATTACTCAAAATACACGAAAGTAGGAAACATTCCTCTTATCTTCATTAAAAGAAATGTTACTTTCTTTAAAGATGAAAAACTTATGCAAACTAAAACAAATTAAAGGAAAAATTAAAGTGAAAAGTCAGGGAAGGATTTTTTTTTTATTTTCACTATTTTTAAACAGTAAAGAAAAAACAGCATTTTCCCCAATTCCTCTTTTCACTTCAACTTTTCCCAATAACTTCTTCTGTCTGAGAGAAGAAACATGAATGGGGAAAAATGGGGTGAAAAAAGGGTAATGAAGAAATAAAAATTTTAAAAAATGGAAGATATTAAAAGACTCAAATTCAAAGGATAAGTAATGAATCTGAGTTTTCCCATTAGAACTTCATTCAAGGTATTGAGTTGAACACAAGGGAACATTTGAAGGGTCTGCTTCAATTCTGCTACATTGCAAGTATGCTCTGAGAATATTAATAGGCTCGGAATGAAACCCAGATTGGATCAACGCTGTTGAACGCTTCACAAGTCTCACCTTCAGACTTTGTTAAGTTGACACAGAAAAGAGAACTACCATTGGCATTCCCAGTATCTGGAATACCAAATAAATTATTAAGTGACAGTTGTGCTTTACAGAGAAGATGCCTTTGACAAATGAACTCAGTACACATACTACTAACCTTTACTTAAATGTTTTTTACACCACCTTGTGATCAGACCACTAACACTATACCTAAATTCATTTCTTATGAAAATTCATGAGCAGTAAACAGACACAAATTCAGTTTGCGAAAGCAAAGATTGTACCCATAGATGAGACTTTCAGAAGTCTACAAGGCACCTTAGGAAAAATGTGTTGCGTTAGAGACTATCAAGAAGTCTAAGGAATGATTAGTATGGAAGGCAAGTAACTCAGGGAAAACGGTGTCTCAGTAAATCAATTTTCTTATTTCATACTGACCCTAAAATAACATCTAAGCCACTGAACCCTGTGCCAAGCAAGCACCACAAAGGATGTCAGGTATCTGGGGGCTTCCATTTTGATCTACTACAACATATATCACTGAAGTCAAAAAGGAATATCAGAAAAAGTAGTATGAGAATCAGAGCGTGCAAGAGGAGAACAAATAGTGCAAGGAATATTTTAAGATTCTCTGAAGCAATATATGGGGTAGACAATTTTTAATAAAAACAAGATTCTAGACACTGTGGAAAAATTATCACTTAAGAATAATTGGGAAGAAATCAATAATTTTTATTTGGAAGTCTATACAATGCCATTAATTGCAGCTGTTTGCATTTGCTTGAAAGACACAAACACTAATGTAGCCATTGGCAGGCAATCAGACAATATTAGTGCCCTCTCCTCACAGCCCTACTGACAATCATCAGAAGAGTCTGAAAAACAATGCTTGTATTGAAGCTCAAAAAACAAAGTAATCCAAACTACCAAAAATTTGGATCATGACCCTTTTAACCATACATATAATCCCCTTTAAAAGGGGAGCTACACAATTATAGCTAATAGCTAGCTAGCTGCACCTAAATCTGAAGGAACAATGGGAAAATCCTGGCTGTAGAGAACAAGCATTTCAAAAGTTATAAAATGGTTCACTCACTGTAACTTTTAAAATTATTTATCTACAGCTAAAATTACCATCTGCCAGTGGAAGTAAAATAGATTTACTGAAAATGAATGCAAAAATACAAAGTAGGTCTAGTTCGAACAAATGTGTCCTATGTTCACTTTTAAATTTGTGTTATGCATAAAATCAAGCCCTGAATAAGTGTACTAGGAAAAAACACTTCAACTGACTTTTTTTTTCTACCAGAATTTATGATAAATTAAACAAAAGGATTTTAAGCAAATTAGAAACTCTCCACTCAATAACACAAATAATATTAAAATTAAGCAAAAACTGTAAGATCAGTATGTAATCATGTTAGCAAACCAGAGGTTAATTGGTTAGTTTTCCCCAGGATTATAGGTTCTGCAATCAGGGCACAAAAATCGCCTCCTTGAGTACTGCTCCAAAGAAAGACTTCACTGATTTCTTTTTTCCTGTTGTAGCATTCAACTGACTTGAATTTCACAATTTTTCCTCTTCATACAGACCAGAAAGAATTCAGAGAAGATTTACAATTATGAAGACATATATCCCTCACAATGAAAGAAAAGCTGAAGTAATCCAAATGATATATAAAAGTGAGCATCCATCAGCCAGGCCACAAAGCAACACAGACATCCACCCTAATGCATGGAATTGCAATAACAGTGCCTTACATTCACCATTTGAGACGTGAATCACCCAAGCCTCAGTGCTCATTTGTAAGCCAGTGTGAAGAAAAAAATTTTTCTCTATATAGTGATTTACACTATTTTACCCAAGCAAGTTCCTAGAGAGTGCTTATGTGATGTGCACACTTGATTTTACCCAAGATTTTGTTTGCTAATGGCAGGCGAATACAGTTTAATAAGACTTGCATTTATAATTTAAAAGTATTAATCACTAATACAAATAATACATCTACTCTATCTTATAATAAGTAATTTAGTCAATTATATATATAAGTATATATATTTAAATGTTCCATATTTTCTAGTTTTTAATGTGGAACTAAGATACACAACTCAAACTCATACTGTTATGTTTAGAACATAAATCCATATGGTGCCTTCTCTGAAAACTTTTCCAAATGTTATTTGGGCATGGAGGAGTTCTTATCAGCAAGGACAAATTGCTTTCAAGAACAGTTCATGTCTTTTTAAGATTACCTCCATGCTTCTCAACTTCCTATTTGTTTTGTAAATTAGTCACTTAAGAAAAAATCTCAAAAACGGTATTTTTTCAGCTAAAGGCTTTCATTATTTTCTGTAAGTTTTTTTCATAAATTTCTCCTCTCTGACACTCCCCTGACACCCTCCCCCAAAAATAAGCCTTTTATTAATCATAGGCTGTCTGATTTTTGATGTGCTGCTTATCCATACTGCCAAGATAGCTCATCCCTTAGTAAAAATGTATGATACACCTGCTAAGTGAGTATGCTGAATTTCCAGCACATTTTAAAAAACTATGATCTTAATTTCATAGAATCATAGGGATTGGAAGGAACCTCTGGAAATCCAATCCAATCCAATCCTCCCCACTGGGTGCATTTCACAGTACAGAGTCAAGCAGTACCTTCCAAACAAGATCTTTTTTTCTTCCATGTTGTAAGCTTGATTTCATGTTTGTTTTTTTTTTTTTAACAGATCTATTTATGACTTGCAGCTCTGAGGAAGATGAGCAAGCCTGAGCAATGCACAAAATACTCTTGCAGAAAAGCAGTTGCTATTTATTCCTCAAAATTCTTCTGCATGTTGACAAGGCCTAAATTTTTTTAGAGTTTCTCTAAAAAACTCTCCTTGCACTTATCAATAAATGCTATACTGTCTTGAAGCAGGATCTCTATTTTGATTCATAATATTATTAAAAATATCAAAGACAAGACTACATAAAAACTATCACAAAAAAAATGGATGCTAGCCTCTCAAGAAGAAAGGACACTGCAGTGTGCTGAATTTCATTGTCTGTGGTCCTAGATGCCTATCTGTGGTCATATACCTACTCATAAAGGGGTATTTCAAAGGCAAAGTAGGAAAAAAAGGCAGGAAGGAACAGAATATAATTTTATGTCTACTGTTCATGCCTTCAGCTTTTCACAGGATAAAAATTAAATCTATAGTTTGGCAACAAAACTGTCCTAACAGTAAAAATGCTGTTGAATCGACTGTGATTAATTTCTGTTGCAGTCTACAGAAACACAGAAATGAGCTTTTAAAAAAAATTAAGAGATTATGCATTAGGAGATTATATATTCATTAAATGCAAAATCCCATTGGTAACTTCATTTTGACTAATTAGTGCTGACAGCAGTATTGGTTAATTCATTTGACCCAAAATTATTTTAGGGAGACAAGGTTTGGAATTTTCATCTTGCTCAGGATGAAATTAAACTTAGCTAAGCATTATTTTTTACAGAATTAGATGTTTTTTCCCTCCAGATCGCCCAGTTCCTTAGGACTACCTCCTCCAAATGTCTTCCTTTTCAGTCAAGCATGCCTTTAGTCCTACTTTTTGACTCAAATGTATTCCTTACATTTTACTTTATTTTACACATTCGACCACAATAATTTTATGTTCTTTTTAGCTACACGTGACACCTGTTCTGTTAACAGCTATTTCACTCCTTGCTCTCCCTGGCTTCCAACTCATCATGCATCCCCAAACTGTGTTACTCCAACCAGCAGATGCTCCAACACTTGTGTTTGGAGTCTCTTACCAGAAAAGTCTCTCAATTCACCTGTCTCTTTCTGCTCATTTTTTGCTTCCTGTTGGTTATTCTCCCTGCTTTTCTTGTTTCTATAGAAGTTACATTAACTTAAGCTGTAATGCTTAAGCTATAAGCTTACATTAAATAAAGAAATGGATATAGCTAAGAACACTGACTCACATCTCATTGTTCCAAAATCTCCTGGCTGAGAAAAAATAATTATAGACTGATTACTCTCCAATATTAACTTAATACACCATGATACTGAAACATAGAAAGAAAGTTTTCTTTATTTTTCACCCAAAGTTAATATCCAGCAATGAAAAGATCTGTCTAGATAGATAACTATCAGAAGATGGTGCAGGAGAATCCTCAACAAAAACCTGCATGTGTAATACCTGTGGATTTACTACTTGAAAATCTTTTGATCTGAAAAACATTCCACCACACTGGACTGATTTTTACAACACAGTGATAATATATTTTTTTCTATTTTGATAGCTTGCTTTGATGACCTATTGATTTGCTTAAGTGGATTCCTGAAACATCTGGGGCACACAGATATGGCACTGAACTTCCTCCAGCAGACAGGATTAAAGCTAAAAGTTCAGAATTGATGTTTCATTCAATAAGATCTGAAATCAAGTGTGTATACCCTTTGACAAATGTATCAGTTCGGTACAGAGGACTTGGGAATCCTCTAAGTGATTTTAGAAGTTACTGTGTTCCATTTAGGAGCCTGTTATAAAGGTTTATCTGTGCATCATCTTGAACAACTGGTTACATCACAGAAAAAAATAAAATTAGCAGCAAGTTCAAGATCTTTCTGTTCACAAAATGCTTAACAAAAATAAATATTTAGACTCACCAACCAAGTAGGACAATGGAGACTATCAGCATCCTTTCAACAGGAACGTTCTTCAGAAAGGAACAGATGCCACGTGCACACACGCATAGTCAGCATACCTTAAATATTAAGTAGGAAATGTTTCCTAGGCAATTGGGACTTGCCATAGCAATACAACAAGTTGCATTCTAACAATATACAGTCTTGACTTATATACCAGAATTAATACAATACAAACATGTGAAGTGCTAGTTCAATAAAATTGAATAACAAAACGTCAATCAGAACTTCAGAATAAATATTTAAAAGATGCAACAGTACTGAATAAAGATAACAAAATAGATATTACACGGAAAATAGCCTCTAACCAGTGGATTACAAAATAAAAGACAGTGCATCAGGGCTCAAGAAGCAATGTGTTTAGCAGAAAGGTAGCTTACAGATGTTTCTTCATGCAGCTAAAATCAATCAGGCTCAAAACAATAGAATTCCCTTCAAACAAATTCTGGTTTGCTATCAGGTATTTGCATCAGCACAAATTGAAGGAAATGCTAATGAAGATAGAATGATGCTAAGCAACAAATGCTCTGAAGTTGAGCTGCAAAAAAAAAAAAACAAAGCTTAATCTGAATGCATAGTTTCCATTAATTATTTTTTTAATCGCAGAACAATTCAAATAAAACTCAAAATTCAAAATATTTTTAATTACTCTAGCTTTCCAAGAATGACCCCTCCAAAACAATTTTGACAGAAAAAAAACAGCCATCACATCCATGTAAAAGGTTCCTTCTTTACCTAGATGCAAGTTTACAACTTATTGAAATTAACAAATATGAACAAAACTCTGAATTTTTAGAAGACTTAATACTCCCCAAAAAGGCCGAGCTCCAAAAATCAAGAGAAATTGCTAAGTGTATCACTATTCTGGATAAGTAAATCACACTGAAGATTTTTGCGATTTTAAGGGATTTTAAAAATGTATAAGTGTACATATACGTATTTCAGTTTAAACGTGATTTTGTTCATTTCTTCCAATACTTTATGTTGAGAGAAAAGAGACTTAAAGGATGCTTTTGTTACCCACGCACTGAAATACCCAAGAGTTCTAAGGTACTACACCGATTAAAACCATGACATTAATTCAACCACTGGAAAAAAAATGCTTTAGGAACACTGTATTCTAAGAACACTGAAAACATGGAAAGGAAGAACAATTATCATGTGAGGTGCAGGAAGTAGTAATCTAGATAATAGTTCATATAATTGTAATGTGAGATACATGACATGCCCACAATCTCTCCTCTCAGGATTACCAGGAAACAGTTGTTCCCAGTTTTAGAATACATGGGGTAAGTTTCAGCACTATTTAGCCCATGAGGTATTTGGTTTAAAGCATATTATGAAGACTTCAACCAATTCTCAACAACAGAAGACAAGCTCCTACTCCTAGGTTATTTCTCTGAAGAAAAAATTAAGGTCCAACCTTCAGCTAGGACCAGTAATAATTTCAGTTCTTATATTCTGATCATGCAGAAAAATCAATCCTCCACAACTCTCCTCTCTATACCACTGAATTATCAAGACAGCAGGTTACATATCATTGCTTGCTTTCAGGTGTATTGTTTACATAAAAGTCCCCCAATATCCCTTCTTCTCATTTCACTGTGCTATATTATCTCCTTCCATTAATTTCTGATCATTAATTGTTTCACGATCTTTTAAATTTCAGAGCCCCATGGTGCAGATATCATAGCAACCTTGTTACAAACAGGCCAAGCAGCAACTTCTTCCCTCTCATTAATTTGATGAAAATTATTTGACTTGCTCAGAAAAACTCCAGGCACAGGGAAATGTCAATAATTTCTTTATTTCTACCACCATCACCATTACCATCTAGAAGAGCCTGAATTTTAGATGTCTCCCCTTCCCAATTCAGTCATGTTAATAGATTCAAAGATAGGCCCTCAAACACATGAAGTAATCAGAACTACACTTGAAATAGAACACATCACCACTTTGGAACAATACTGCAGCTGCAGACATGGGGAGAATTGGTAAGAGATTAAAAAACCTTCTGTAAAGTTTAACTTTTTCTCAGAATGCAAGTTTTTGAAAGCTTTCTGCAAAGATAGAAACTTAAAACTTCAGACTTACTCCTCAGTCCAGGACGATCAGTATCAGAGAGCCAGGTCTCCACAATTGTATTTTTCTACCCCTCAGTCACAGCAGGGGCAGGAAGGACCATGCCTTCTCTGAATGCCTCATCAATGCTAAATACACACACACACACACACACACACACACACCCCCCTGTAGGGTATCTCTGAGTTTTGGTTGCATTGCATATTCAATGTTTTCCTTTAATTTCTGTATAAGATTAGAATTTGTATTCTATGCATTTATGTTTAATATTGTTTTAGTGCAGTAAAAATGTTATCTACCTAACAAATGGGATGAAAACCAAAGTTCACACATCCTTTAACTATTGATGTTCAAATTTGGTTATTTGTTAATCATGTGTAACCCAAACCATCATCATCAGCATTAAAATTACAGCGTTCAAATTCTGAAACTATTGATATTTCCATGGTGTGTATTTGCTGCTCTCTGGCACTACAGAGAACTGTGCTTAGCTCAGGTATTGTTATTAGTTTTTTTGTGTCAGCATAACAATATGACAGAGACTCAGCTCAGTGAAGTACTGAACCAGAAACTCAGCAACTCCTGCTGTATCTCTAGTAACTAAACCACCCTCTTTCACTTCCAATAAAATGAGAAAAAAATAATCAAAATATGCACACAACTTTCTATTTCCCAACACAAAAATCAGGAAGAAAACTCTCATTTACAACTTGTCAGAAGCAGACTTTGTAAGAAGTGGATGCAATGTCAGATTCACATGTAAGCTAACCTTCTCTGTCACTCAAAGAATGCTGTTTGCTATTAGATGTGATGCCATTTCCAAGAATATAATTGGTATGACTGATAACTCCAGCTCTTAAATACAAGCAGAAATATTTCAAAGAGAATTGACAGTCCAGCATTGTAATTCTTGTCTACTGATGCAAAGGGGAAACAATAATTCCATGACAATACACAACTAGAATATAATATCCGGTGAAAAAGACTACTAGATTTGCAGTCACAGTTTATAAACCCAAAAGAACTACCAAGATAATTCTTCTAGCATCTTTTGTGGTGAAGAACATCAATTTTAATAATATTTGTTTCTTTGATTTTTTTTTTAATGCACATACCTTTACTGATACAAAAACATACTGGTTATTATTACCTTACTACTTTTTGGTTTACTCAAAATATTGTGGGAGAATGAAATGAAACACTACACACTGCATTCCTATTTTTCTGTGTAGAATACAAAGCTGCAACTCAACCCACAAAAAAAACCATAAGTGAAGGTATAGCAGCCATAGCTCCCCATACACCCACCGAGATGCTTGCAGCATAAAATTAACCTCCTACAGTTCTTCTTGCAAAAGAGATTTAACTTGCATGAATAAACTGGTGAGATACCAGCACCACCTTGCTCTGAAACAAAACGACACAGTCCTTCTCTTCATTGTATGTTATTACAAAGAATTATTCTCAACACTGATGACTTAGCTTTTGACCTTCTTAAGGAAAAGAAAGTTCTTAAATATCACTCCATTATTAAATGTACAACTATAAATAAACTACTAATTAACGGATGACATAACTTCAAAAAGATTGAAAAGAGATTTAGCTCTTTGCAAACTAAATAAGGCAATGGCAATCTGGCCTTAGATTTTTATCTAGGTAGCATTCTCTTATTACATCTGTTGCCTCCAGATTTTACAGTATTTAAGAGAGGTTTGTGAGCTATCATTAGATGAGCACACCAGAACTTAAAGTCTGCACACTTTGCCAGTTTGTAAGTGCTTGTTACTTAACAATTTACCTACTTATGTAGCACATGTAGAGTTCTGTTTCCTGAATCCTTTGTTAACCTGGTTAAGATTTCAGGGGGCTAATACTTTATAGTATCATAGAACTCGTGTGATATATCCTGTCTGACATACAGTTATTATGAGCACCCATCACACCCCCATCATTAATTTCTTTATGCAGCTTTAACATAAAAAGTCAAAGCCCTAAGGATTCTAGCTTGGAAACTAATGTAGACATGTGTTCCCACAGTTGTCCACAGTTCCCTTTGTCTACTGAAGGCAGTTCCATATAAACAGGAATTCAGTCCTAATGGCTACCGTATTTCTCTGCTAAAATGCATAATCACCACTTTGTTGAATCTTAGGAGTTTTACTCTGATGTACCCCCTGTGAGTTCTGACCTAGCCAGCCATGGCATAGCCACTCAACTAATAAGGTGTACTTTCTATTCATCATAGTCACACGTGCTTTTGCAGCCCATTTTGAAAACCCTTTCTTAACAAGAATTATCTCTAACTGCTGTACTCCCAAAAAGCCATTATAAGAAACACCATTACTACACATAAGTGCTCTGATTTATCTGTAATATAGTAACTTAAAAAAGCAATTATTTGAGCTGAAACAATTACAAGAATTAACCAAGAGAACTGAAGTATACAAGATGTTAGTGAAACAAAGGTCTCTAACATCTGCTTTCTACAATATTGAAATAGAGTCAGTTTTAAAAGTTTACCGCACTCTCTTCTTCTGTTTGATTCCCACCAGCACAGTTTATAGTTCTCTTAGCAGAGAATTTCTATTTACTCTAAATGTTGCATCAGTTACCATAACAGCCTAAAGAACAGATCAAAACACTCAGATTATGAGAGAGACTTTGATGTATTGTCTATACAGTAATTCTGAACATGAACACCGTCCTTCTTCCATATCAGTATAGATAAGCCAAACGCTTTTGGGCTAGATTGTTACCTTCTGAAATGATTTGCAAATGCAGCAACATATAGTGCACACAGCTCCCAAGAAGCAGTACATGGAAGGTAAAAAACACAGAACAATTTAATCAGGAATCTCTTACTGCTTTGAGTGTCTATATATTGCTCAGATGGAACTTGATGAGCTGACATACTGAATGGCATCAAGCAAGGCAAAATTCTCCTGATCCCCTCTGTTGATTCTCAGGCTGAGTTATATAATTGAGCCCACAGCATTAGTTTGGCTCTCCCACTTGCAAACCAATGACAATCCTTAAGACAAAACAATATAATTTCCTATACCATGGCATAGATGCTTATAAGAATGGGATTGATTTTTTAAGGTTATTAAACATATCAAATGTTCTCCATCTCAAAATGTTCCCAGTTTATTTTCTATTAGAAATCCTCAATCACTAAACTAAAAAGACACTACTCATGAAAAAAGGAAAAGGTGCATAAGAACAGACAGTCTTTTCAAAATAGGAATTTATCAATAATCCTTTCCTATAAAAGCTGTTAGCTTACCACTACTATAAATGTCCTCAAGTACCCGGATGGGACTGACAGTAACTCGACAATCACTCATCTTCTCTCTGCTACCTTCAATATCAGTGGAAGGTTATCAAGCTCCCCAACATAAACAGACATTGCCATATTTTACTCTGATATTCTGTAAGTGTTCTACAATGTTCAGATGACAGTGTTTCCACTAATACTTCCTTAGTAGACTTAAAATACTTGAAAGAAGTGCAAAAAAGTTTCATGAAATTAACTAATAATCATCAGTTTTATATGAACTGCAACAAGAAATCTACAAAGACTACCCTTTACCAAAACCATTTTGAATAAAGAGACAAACAATATTCTGATGTGTTTATATGCATTAAGGTCAGACGTTTAAGGAAAACTACAATGTTATTTCTAGTTGCATTGCATCACTCCCCTTAGTGATAAGGTACAGAAGAATTCAAGGAGAGGATCTGTCCTACCAGGAAAAGGCTTCACAACACAACTGAACGTTAGCAAATCTCCTAATGTAAGATGATTACAGATGACCTACATTGACACTGAGTTCATAAAAATGTTTTCATTTATATTGTTGCCAGCTCACAAAATGACTTTTCTATTTCTCACTGCAATACAAAGAAATATATAGAAGCTTTTACTGCAAGTAAGTATTAAAAGAACTGCCACCACATATGTACAAAGCAATGATTTATTCTGATTATTGTACAGGTGTTGCAGACATTAGTTCCATTTTACTTTTCTACTTATCTTTACTGAGAACTATGGCATATGTGATTCAGTAGAAATAGTCTAAGAGAAATGCTTACAAGAGCAAAATGTGTCAGAAAAGTGAAATTACCCTTCCATCATGATGTCAAAGAAAGCTGTTGATGCTTATTATCTGCCTATCCTCCCCAAATCCCACTGCAAATGTATGTGAATTTGCTGCTTTATAAGAACATTCAATTTATAGAAGATTGCAAGCCTTTTTCATTCTCATTTTAAATTTTAAGAACAGCTTAAGAAGGCAACATAGCCTAACCTCCCTAACGCTTCTGTGAAAATTTAAACAGTTATTGGTAGGCCTTGGAGTTGCCCAAAGCCATGAAAAGTTACTTAAGGTGGCCTTGTCCATTAGGATCAAATAGCATCAGCACTAACAAGAAGACTGATCACGCTCTCCAAATTCTCAATGCATAATGCATCTCCCATTGCAGATGGATTCCCCATTAAGGATGCAAAGCTACAAGAACTTGTTTACTAACAAAATCTACTTCCTACTGGATTAGTCCTATGCCTGACAACTAAGGAATAAGGTGAAGCTCACAAAGCAATGTTAGTTTTAATAGGTTTTAATTAAATCATGAATTTTATACACATATTCCTATTATTTTATTAAGTCTTATTACTTTTCTGTCTGCATTCCTGTCTCAGATTCCCTCATTTGTAATCTATTCTTTTTAAAAAGAAAAGAAAGAAACTCCTACCTATCCTTGTTTTTGACAAATTATATTAAAACTCTAGCATTATTTTATCTATATTCCTTGTTTCTGCTCTTAGACAAAAGAATTTTGATGTTTGAGAGACATGGAGGTAAAACATGAATTGTAGCTTCTGGGACATAAAGGTCCCCACCCAACATCCAAAAAAGAAACTAACAGAAAGCAACACACAAGATATACAGAACTGATGCACTTCTAAACTATCAGAACATGACAAAACCATTTGCTTGCAAAATCCTTACAGAGTTATAGCCAATGTAATCAGGTAGAAATAGCTTGTATTGTTGGCTTGTCAATATCAATTTAGATCACCCTCTGGTTCTTATTTATTTTTATCACTGATTCTGCATCTTTCATACAGCTAAATTCCTCCTAAAATGACAAGGCCTTAAGGATTTACAGACATTTCTCTAACTGTAACAAATTGCTATTCTTGTTAGGGTTTCAGCTACAAACCCCATTGGAAAAATGTTATGAAAAAGATTCCATCACAAAGTGATCCCTGTCTGCTGGTGCAGAAGCAAACAGAAGTTGTTTTCAGTTAAAATCAAAAGGTTCACAAATAGAAGTAGAGGGGATTTATTAAGTTACAGTCATATCTCCATAAAAGAAATATTAACTTTAAAAGAAGTAATGCACTTCAAAAGTTTTGAAAGTCTAAATCCTTAATTTAATAGCACAGCTAAGAATCCTTACTTATTCATTCATTAAAAATATACAATCTGGATCATGCTAAAAACAATACTCAGCTGTTTTCTTTAGAGGTGGAGTCACATGGAATCATACTAAAATGACTTCTCCCAAACTCTACTGGCCACTGCACACTGTTTACATTTCTTTAATACACTATATATTGCCCAATGAGCATTGATGGCTCTGCACACATAAGAGGCAATGATCAGCTCACACCCCCAGACAATGCTTAAACTCTAAAAATTATCACCAGTTAGGCAATTCTTTGCCTCTGTCTATGAAATATTTAGAAAGAGCTGTTGGGAAGAAGGTTTGAGGTTTTTTGCTTTGACAAACACACCAGAATTCTGTAGGGTGAGATTGAGTTAACTGAGACTTGTTAGCCCCGATCAGAACTTTGGTAGAAGAAAGTCAAACAGAAGAGAAGCAATGAAGACATCTCCGAAGGGATACAACCTGGGACAATTACTACAAGTATCTTCATCAAACAGAATTAGGTAATCTATCATAATATCTTTAAAATGAAAATGGAAGAGCGAATCTCTTACTACAGATCAGATTAGAAAAGGAGCAACAAATATGAACACCAAAGCTAAAACCTTTATTTTTTAATGAGGGACTAAAATGAAGACATGACAGAGCAGTTAGTCAGGAGGATGTTGCTAACAGCATCTTATAATGAACTGAAGACATCCAACATACAGGAAAAAATGATGTGAGAAAAGACTACTGCTGTTAAGGGTGGAAATGATCGGATTACAGATGAGAGTTGGGACAAGAAAGAAGAGACTGAGTTCTGAGTGAAGATCAGCAAGGCTTAGATGGTGCATGTGAAGGTTTAAATAAGGCTATGTAGAAGATGAGGCAGTCTGAAGAACTTGAAGGCAAGCAAGGCGGTAATAGCTACTGCAGAGCTCATGCAGAGGAGGGGACTGGTGAAAGAAAAGCCTGTAGGAACAAAATATAAGTAGAAAATAATGAAGAGATTTGTGAACTTTGAACAGATCTTGTTATGAAGGTCTGATTCCACTACACATAGAGATGGCCTCAGCCTCTCCCTTTTTCTGGTATCTTCTTTACTACATCTTTCTGAATTTAAAACTTTTCTCCAAGATGCCACTTATGACAGAATGCACCATCACATACTTGAGTTTTCATCCTCCATTAGCTTGCAGTTGTAAGGTAGAATGCTCATAGTAAATACCAACACTAAAGATCCATGCTCCTCAAAGATCCCTAATTCACAAATAAACAAGACTGGAGCTCTTTATATAAGGAATGCTACTGTGCATCACCTCCTTAGAACACATGTCAAGCTTCCCTGCTTAACATCAGTATCTAGCACAAACTACCAGTTTGTTTAGGAAACCTCAAAATATACAGTCATTAATAGGGTGCACTGAATCCTTCAGAACAGCCTGTAAATAGTCTGGTAAAATGGTTACCTTAATCTTCCATAATTCTTAGAAGTCTGCAAGAAGTTCCTACTGTGAAATAGGGGAAAACCACAGAAATTCAGTTTAAGTTTTCCCAACAGCATTCAAAATTTCAGCCAAGTTTTTTTTTTTTTTTTTTTATACTGGACAATATGAAACAAAAACCTTGCCGTTTAACAGAAATTAGATAGTGATATAAAAAACCTGACTTATGAGGTTTAAGGCTGTATAAAAGTTCTATTAAATTGGGATGAAAGGCAAGTATAATACATTAAATAACAGAACTTAAAGATGATAATGCCCTTGGCTACATGAAAGTGGAAAGAAAAAAAAAATCAATTACTGATTAATAAATAGATTTACTTAAATAAGATATTATGTAGAACATACAGAGCCACTTGATAATGTTTTAATGGTTTTCCATTTAATAGCTCCTCTAAAGAGTAACCACACATGTATTTCTTAAATCAAAGAGTACCTGCCTGTGTTGAAAAGGAGTTACTCTAGTTAGACTGAGCAATGTGATTTCTTTCCTTATCACAATTTTAAAATTAGAGATTATTTATCACAGCAATTTATTCTGGTCATCAGACATTGCAATTACTGTAATAAAGATAACAGGATATAGTTAGATTAAATTAATTGCTAAAACGTATCTTGTATTAGTAGATTAAAAGTATTTTAAAAAGGAAACATCAGTTGCTAACTTTTAACAGCAAATTCTTAAGATGGTTATTATATCAACAGGACCACATACAGGTGTTTTGCATGTGTACTAGAATTACAAATTTCACTGAAATAAATCATACATAACATAAGAGTTCTTTCAGCTGAGGCTGAAGTGAGGTTGATACATTTGACAGCCCTGTATGCCTCCACCCTGGTCTACAGTTACTGGGAGCAGTTTAGAACATCCACATTCTATCTGTGAAAAGACATTTTAATTGAAAAATCATTTGCCCATAAAATTATCATCATCAACTTACATTCTAAAAAGGGAGTACAATTATGGCTATAAAACCTTTTGTAAGTAGATTCATTTTACTACTAAATCACTTTACATTATGCTGTGAATACACTGATTAAAACAGGTTAGCATTCTCTTGGCAAAGTAATTATGTTGTTACACATTTCAGCCATACTGATACGTATATTAGTTAGTCCATTTATCTTGGTGACAGAACGTCTATACTGAATGAACAAAATACATTTTATTTAACCTGATGCAATTCATTATATGCACAAAATACTTTCAGATTTAGTTTTCATAATTAGGATAGCTTTATCTATTTAGTTAGCTCTCTTGTAGAATAAACACAATTCTGTGTATAAGTAGCAGTCAAAAATCTGTAAGAGTTTAAAAAGAAGGAAAGGTATGTAGTAGAAGTAGGTTACCTACACAGAACTTACAGAGTTAAATCAGGGGATGCTGACACAGTGAGTTGGTGCACTGGTCTTAGACACTAAATTACTCATAATGAGTTAGGAAAAGAAAAATACCAATTCAAAGCCAAGAGTTAATGGCCTGTTTTTTATGCTTTGAAACACTATCCCAATGAAATCTTAATATTTGGCTTGCTCACCATGGTGAGCAATATTGACCACATAAATTGTTCCTGAACAAGGAGTGAGAAAGTCATGTATAGATGAATCACAACCCACAGAAATTAGGCTCAAGAGCCATCTTTTCTCAATGCAGAGAATACGAAACCAACCAAAGGACAGTGCCTCACAGAACATCCCAAGAAGTTTCACCTACGACTTGGAACAGCTCATTCTCACATTCTGAATTGGGCTTAGCATCCATTTCTTTGCAATTGGTCATCTACATACACATGCCTACTTGAAAATGTATGGCCAAATTAGCATATTTTGTTTTTTTTAATCATTTTTATATGAAGGAATTGTGCTCCATGCCTGTTCAATGTAAAAATCTCTTCAACTGCTTTAATTCCACAATTGTACAGCCTTCAGAAACACGCAGCAGCATTACAGTCCTCCAAACACACTTCATTCTCATTAAATGACTAATCTAAAACTAGCCAACCAAAACACATAGAACACATAGAATACAAAATGTTTCACCGCTAGCATAAAACTCAAATTAAAACAAATCACAATTATACCTCAGGTTTGAATGCCTCTCAGGATCATCAGGTCCTCTGATAGGCTTCGTGTAATACTGATGATGCAATCTTTTTTGTTCTTTTTAATTATTATTATTTTTTAAATTTCATGACCAATATTCAGTTCATGAAAAACAAACAGCTGTGATCTGTATAATTTTTGAACATAAATGTAGTCCTTCAAACTGGAAACAGAATCCTGGCAGTAGCAGAGCATGACAGCTCTACCACATTTCAATGCAATATTACTGGAGCACATTTGTGCATCCACTCTTCAAAAATAATTATAAGAAAAACCTAATACTAATAACAACTAGAAAAATCAAGTAATTTCTTTAGTAGCACCAGACTACTACTACTACAATCAATAACCCATGTAAAAAACAATATACTTATGAATTCCTACAATATTCTAGAAGTAGCAGTCAATAAGCAGTGACATTTCTAATACTGGAATAAATAGATCTTGTTTAAAAATGTCAGAGTATTTTGAAGTATTTCTACTTAAAGGATATTGTCTGAAGCCAAGTAACACATATTATATATAAAATAAATGGCGTAATGGGCTTTATAAAGTGATTTAAGATAATGTATATACGTTATCTTGCATATAAAAAGTTTGACCAGGTAAGTATTATATCTAGCCATCCTATTCTATTCTCTGGTACTAGCTGAACTGCTCTTTCCTTAGATCCAACAAAATACACCTACTTAGAACATGCAGTTAAGCATACATAGAGAATACCCACTCATAAGTTACATCAAATCTCCAGCTTAAAGCAAGTAGGTTATACACAAGAATCCCATTTGCTTGGGTGGTATTTGCAGTCTACATGTCAACTGTAGATTCAGCAGAAGCAGTGAAAGCTGTGGTGCTGCATAGCTTCAACACTAATACTAATGTGTCCCTTGAAGACAAACTCCATTTTTCCTTATTTTCTCAACAACATGCAAAATCAAAGGGATAAATTAGAGCAAACTTAATATCTACCAGCTGAAACCAGTAAGCGAGATTAGAAATAGCAGTTTTGTGTTACTTTCTACACACAGAGCCACAGGACAGTCATCTTGTAGTCTATCAGGGACTTAAACATGAACCACAACTTGGAACAGGGGAATACTTTGTTGCTGGTGCTTTGCTTTTAAATACACCAACCCTCCAAATAACACTCTGAAGCAGAAACTGCCAGGCTTATCTCTAGCATGTACAAAGATTCGTCCAGTTTCATTATTCTTAGTTCCAAGGCTGAACCCCAGCAGTGCACTGTTTAGCCAACACTCTAGGTGATCAAGGAGATTAAAAATAAAGACAACACTCAAACTGGAGAAAAACAGTATGCTTTATCCCAGTCCCTAGAAAGAAACTAGTACAGGTCATAAGCATCACAAAAGTACTTCAGACAGGACATTTAAAACCACCTATTTCATCCCAGCAGAATAAACAGAGGAAATTGAAGTGTCTAGATAGAACTGTAAAAACGGTCAGTAGTATCTTCAGTCATCTTAAATATCTTCAAAAAATCCTCTCTATTTCACTGACTTTTGATCAGGTGCCTACTCATAGGTGGCCACTTGAATAGCTAGCAGAAATTGTGCCCCATGAAAGGTTTCTGCCCATATTTTCTAACAGCCTGTATGAGAATTCTCTCAAAACTTTATAAGGCATCCATACCTTGCAGAACAAACAGAAACATCCTGTAATGTTTCTTTAAAGCACTCTAAGCTATTTTATGGTCTCTCTACAAAGCCCACCTCTACAAAATCCAGTACATTTCTTTTAAATTTTTTCAGCACAGCTCACTGCATTCATCATTACCTTACAATGTTTTTGCCTAACAGCCATTTGTAAAAAAAATTGAAGCCTTTGTAGCATACCCTGCATAAATCATTCAGTAAATGACATTTTTAAGCAATGATGATATTGCTCATTTAAGTGCCTCATAGTACAGAGGTATTTACTAGTAATAACGTTGGAAGACTGCTTTTCTCATGCAATTTAGGGGTCACAGAATCACAGAATGATCCGGGTTGGAAGGGACCTCAAGGATCATGTAGTTCCAACCCCCCTGCCTAGCAGGGCCACCAAACATACACCTTTACTAGATCAGGTTGCCCAGAGCCCTGTCCAACCTGGTCTTGAACACCTCCAAGGACGGGGCATCCACAACCTCCCTGGGCAGCCTATTCCAGGACCCAACCACTCTCCTAGTAAAGAACTTCCCCCTAACATCCAACCTAAATCTTCCCTCTCTTAACTTAAAACCATTTCCCCTAGTCCTGCTATTATCAGCCCTTTCGAAGAGTTTACACCCCTCCTGGGAGTAAGTTCCCTTCAGGTATTGAAAGGCTGCAATGAGGTCACCCCGCAACCTTCTCTTCTCCAGGCTGAACAAACCCAACTCCCTCAGCCTGTCCTCGTAGGGGAGGTGCTCCAGTCCCCTGATCATCTTTGTGGCCCTCCTCTGGACCCTTTCCAAAATCTCCATGTCTTTTTTGTGGTGAGGGCTCCACACCTGGACACAGTACTCCAGATGGGGCCTCACAAGAGCAGAGTAGAGAGGGACAATCACCTCCCTATCCCTGCTGACCACCCCTCTCCTGATGGAGCCCAGGATCCCATTTGCTTTCCGGGCTGCCAGAGCGCACTGCTGACTCATGTTAAGCTTCTCATCTATCAGGACCCCTAGATCTTTCTCTGCCGAGCTGCTTTCAAGGACAACTCCTCCCAGCCTGTACAGGTGCCTGGGGTTCTTCCGGCCCAAGTGCAAAACCTTGCACTTTGCCATGTTGAACCTCATCAGGTTCACCCGAGCCCAGCTTTCCAGCCTGTCAAGGTCCCTCTGAATGGCATCTGTTCCCTCCGCCGTATCGACCGCACCACTCAGCTTGGTGTCATCAGCAAACTTGCTGAGGGTGCACTCCATTCCCTCGTCGATGTCATTAATAAAGATGTTAAAGAGCACCGGTCCCAAGACAGACCCTTGAGGGACACCGCTCGTTACCGGCCTCCACCTGGACATAGAGCCATTGACCACCACCCTCTGTCTGCGGCCTTTCAACCAATTGCTTATCCATCTAGTTGTCCACCCATCAAATCCACTTCCCTCCAATTTGGAGATGAGGATGTGATGGGGGACCATGTCAAAGGCCTTGCTCAGGTCCAGGTAAATGACATCGATCGCCTTCCCTTCGTCCACCAATGCCGTCACTCCATCATAGAAGGCCACAAGATTAGTTAAGCATGACCTTCCCCTGGTGAAGCCATGCTGGCTGTCTAGGATCACGTGCTCGTTCTTTATGTGATCAAGCATGTTGTCCAGGAGGATCTGTTCCATAATCTTCCCAGGCACGGAGGTGAGACTCACCGGCCTGTAGTTACCCGGGTCCTCCCTGCTCCCCTTCTTGTAAATGGGAGTGACGTGACCCTTCCTCCAATCATCCGGGACCTCACCTGACAGCCACGACTTCTCAAATATGATGGAGAGCGGCTCAGCAACCACCTCAGCCAGCTCCTTCAGGACCCTGGGATGCACGCCATCTGGCCCCATAGACTTATACTCATTCAGTCTAAGGAGGCACTCTCGGACTTGCTCTACCCTTACAGTGGGGAGGGATTTACCTCCCTGGTCCCCACATAGAGGTATGGGGGTGCAAGACTTAGGGACGTGATAGAGACTAGAATCCTGGCCACCAGTGAAGACCGAGGTGAAGAACTCATTCAGCACCTCAGCTTTCTCTTCATCTGTTGAAGCCATTTCTCCTTTTAAATTTACCAAAGTAGGTACGCCCGTTTTGGCCTGTCTCTTCTGGCCAATGTACCTGTAGAAGTTTTTCTTATTGTTTTTCACATCCCTTGCCAAGTTCAGTTCTGCCTGCGCCTTGGCTTCCCTGATCCTACGTCTGCAAGTCCGGACGGCATCCCTGTACTCGTCCCAGGTGACACAGCCTTGTTTCCAGAGCTTGTACACCCCTTTCTTCGCCCTCAGTTCTCTCAGCAGGTCCTTGCTGAGCCATGCCGGTTTCCTACCTCGCCTGCCCACTTTCTTATTCAGAGGAATGGAGACCTCTTGTGCTTCCAGGAGGGCATCCTTGAAGAGCAGCCAGCTCTCCTCAACATCCTTGTCTTTGAGGGCAGTGCGCCAGGGGATCTTGGCCAGCATTCCATTGAGTAGCTTGAAGTCTGCTCTTCTAAAGTTCAGCGTCCTGGTCCTGCTCTTTGCCAGGCCCACATCGCTTGAGATCACAAACTCAACCAGGGTGTGGTCGCTGGATCCCAGGCAGCCTCCAACCTTGACGCCTTTGATGATCTCCTCAGCGTTGGTGAGCAGCAGGTCCAGCAACGCTTGACCTCTGGTCGGTCTGTCCAATACCTGAACCAGAAAGCTATCATCAATGGATTCCAAGAGCCTTCTGGAGCTCTTGCAGCTCGCCGTGTAGTTTTTCCAACAAATGTCTGGATGGTTGAAGTCCCCCACCAGGACAAGAGCCCGTGAGCCAGACGCCTCACGCATCTGGAGCAAGAAAGCCTCATCAGCAGCCTCCCCTTGATCAGGTGGCCTGTAGTATACCCCCAATACCAGCTGACCTTTATTAGTCCCATCTCTAATCCTAACCCACAGGCTCTCAACCTGTTCTTGACTGTTTCTCATGGGGAGCTCCTCACAGTTTATCCAATCTCTGACATAGAGAGCGACTCCCCCACCCTTCCTACCTCGCCTCTCTCTCCTAAGTAGTCTATAGCCGTCGATGGCAGTATCCCAATTGTGGGAGTCATCCCACCATGTTTCTGTGATAGCAACAATGTCATAACTTTCAGAGTGCATCACAGTTTCCAGTTCCTCCTGCTTATTACTCAGGCTCCGTGCATTAGTATAAAGGCACTTCAGCTGGGCTGTCCGTCTCACCACCTTCATAAGCGATCCAGGATCCGCTAGAAAAGCAGCATCCCCAGCATCCCCCTGCCCTACTCCCTCCTTTTGGACTCTGCCATCATTGCCCATGGAGTTTGGTACAATCCCTCGAATGAACCGTTCAACCCCAGTAGCCCTTATTTTGCCCCCTTCCCCCTTCATTCCTAGTTTAAAGACCTGTCAATGAGTCCCGCTAATTCTTCAGCTAATACCCTCTTACCCCTCAGGGACAGGCTGCTTGCATCAGCAGCCATCATGCCAGGTGCAGTGTAGATTGCCCCATGGTCAAAAAAGCCGAAATTCTTGTGTCTGCACCAGCTCTTAAGCCATCTATTTAAGAGTTGGGTTTTTCGGATCCTCCCTGTACCTTTTCCTGACACCACGGGCGTAGAAGAAAAGATCACCTGCACCCCGGCTCCTTCAAGTATTCGCCCCATTCCCCTGAAGTCTTTCTTGATGGACCTCAGGCTTTCCTTGCCAACTTCCTCGCTGCCAGCCTGAATTATTAAAAGGGTCAAGCTTCCAGATGCAAAAGACAGCTTAACGTACAATAAATTGTGGCATCTCAATAGTTAACTTCTACAGGCTCTAACTCTCCTGTGTTTTGTTACATACATCACAGAACTTAATTACATTAATATTCTCATTTCTATCTGATAACTGTAAAATATCACTCAAATAGTGCTTTAAATCTACAGTTTATCTTGGTAGTGATCAGGAATAGAACAACAATAGGGGTGCCTTGAGTTTATTTAGTGATGTTAATGAAAGAAATAAAAGTCCCACACTTGAAAACCATCGATATACCTGTAGGATCATAGTGATAATGAAAAAAAAAAAACAACACGAGTGGTTTGATTGCTCTATCACATATCCCCAAAGCCAATAAAAAAACCCAAATGCTATGTGGAAAAGGACAGGTAATACAGTTTGGGGGTGCAGTGAAAACAAACTGGAACAGAGCAAGTTCTATAAAAACATGAGGAATAACTTTGTTCATTGACAGAGCACTTGAACAGGCTGCCCAGAGGTAGGAGCGTGTTCTCTGGAGATATTCAAAACTCACCTAGTCAGCTTTCTGTGTAACCGACTGTAGGGAACTGCTTTAGCAGAGGGTTGGACTAGATCTCCAAAAGTCTCTTCCAACCCCTACAATTCTGTGATTCTGTGAGTTTAGCAATTCCAGTCTATTGGAATTCCTCATATGTTCTTAAAATTTTATTTCTAGCACTCCCTCTATAAGAACTTAAAGTTAATATGTAGATATTTGCAGATAAAATATTTACTATTGTTATTATAAATTTATGTATTGTATAATCACAGTTACAACGCATGCTCTGCAAGAAATTTGTTTTAAATAATGGGGTGGAGCAAGGAATCATGCTATGCCCTTGAACAAGGAAAAAAATAAAAAGAGAAAAGAAATAGAGCATGGATTACTTTCAGATAGGTGCTCAAAAGCCAAGCTAAAAACTCTCTACAAAAATGATTTGGAGCTTATTCATTCAATCAGTTATTTAATTATGAATAATACAAACAGTGTTCAAACACAAGAGAAAAACACAAAATGCACTTGGAGGCCTTAAAGGGTAAATACAATTATATGCTATAATAAAAGCTAACATCTTCTCAACCAGTGGTTCAGAGCACTCAGATACGCTTTTGGAGAAGCATAAACAATGCAAAAAACCTATAATTGCAATGTCAGTCATGGTGTCCATACAGAATACCAAGTACAAAATCATATCGTACTTTGTTTGTATCCATGGTTCCCTGGCAAAATAAAAAATACAAAGCTAATCGCAGAAGCACAGTGTCCTCTGCTGGGGAAAATTACTTCAATGTCTTACCTGAACATAAGAAAAAAATCTGTTATTCTCATTGTCAAAACTGAGGTAGACCAATCCATCATTGTTACAAAAGTCCCATTTTTCATGACCGACATAAAAATAGTAAGAGACAGAAGACCATCCTGGAGACACTGCTTCAGTGACTTCTAACAATTCAGACTTGATTAATAGCTCCATAGCTGTTACTTACATAATTCACCAGAAGTGACCTAAAATACTTTACTTTTTCATGAACACTGCCATTACTGAAAATGACTGACTGAATCATTCGTCAAAGCTAACTAAAAGGGCTCCAAGCAACAAGTAATTGCTATCTTTTCTCTTTTCTCCAAAAATCAGAACTTCACTATAAAGTTTGCCATCTGTAAATTCAAAACAGAACAAGAACCGCAGCATAAGTCAGTTGCTCTCTTTGATTACTAGATGTGATCAATTCATCTAAATTACTCAAGAAGCTGCAGCTTTCTCTTGTAAGACAGCCTCCACCTGCAAAAAATCTCATAGTAACAGTCAACAGCACAAGGGAGTAAACTTAAAAATGGATAGAGACAGCAATTAAAGGATAAAGACCCCAACTTAAATAGCAAATACAGCATTTTAAGGGAAAAAGGGAACAAGTGAATAGAAAAATAATTGATAGAAACATCAACACCTGTTCCCACACAAACAAGTTTTTATATATAAATGCCCCATAAACGTTGTTCCTATAAGACAAAAGAATTTTTTTCCAGACTGAAATTGCCTTATTTGCACAAAAATATCCTTTTATATTTAAGTCAATTGAAAGAATTTTGTTTTGCTTATGTAATCAACATTTCATAGGAGAAACCTTACAGCAGTGGTACAACAAAGTGAAATTACTTGTCATCTTTCATGGACAAAATATATCCCTGTGTATCAGATACAATCAATGTGAGTTATCTTAGTTTTAGCTTGCACTACTAGAAGCCACAACATACACTATTAGGAAAACTTTAACATGTGCCCAGAGACTTAGAGAACAGAATATAGCCTGTGTTGACCTGACACCCTACAGAGGGGATCGTGACTACATACATGTTATAAACAGACTAAGCAAAAAAAAAAATGGGCAAGAGCAATTTTCCTTCAAAACTCATTGGCAGTGCTTAAGACATTCAATAACAGTGAAGAACTATGCAATTTTCACTCTACTACTGAACATCCAATGAGTTTATTTGACAAATCTCCCTGGCCAACCACATACTACTCCAGCGCTCTCATTGTGTTAGGATGTGGAAACTAAAACACAGGTGATTGCTGATAAAAGATGAAATTCTGTTGTGTTGATTTAAACTAGTCCAGTTTATATATCTGCATATAAACAGCTGAGAAGATAAAAAACTTTCAGTGGTTGCATTATTTGGAATTGCTGACCATTTAAACAGAGTGATCATCATCTTTTCCAATTCCTTAATTCACATGGATACCGTTCATAGCACCACTCAAAATATTCTGGGTTTCAGCTTTGTGGCACAGTAATAGCTTACTATCTTCATTTTTTCACTTGAGAAATGATTAACTTCTGAATCCATTGTAATGCATACGAGATTTTCATGGACAGGCTCTTTTCAAGCATCATTTCAAATTAATTCTGCTGTGCATTATGCATAGGTCAGTACCAAATGAAGGAAAGACTCTGTTCTCATAATCAAGAGAAAATTCAAAGGCAGATACAGTTCTCCGTTAGAAGTCCAGGCTGCTCTTAATGAATCAAAAATTTTAATAACACCACAGGAAAGAGAAATGGACCCATCTCACCTTTACCTCTCCAATAGAACAGAGACAAATGTTTAAAATGCTCAGTAGTTCTTCAGAATGCTTAGTTTGTACCTTACAGCTAAAGATGTTAAAAGTACATCTCCTTTATTCGGACTTCACTGGCTTTTCTAATCCTCAAAACACATTCTATGTCTGCTTTCAATCATGCTTATATCATAAAAATCATAAAAACTTACATGAAAACAGAACACTTACTCAATAATTGTTGGTTCCTACTAGCAATTCACTTACACCCTGATTTCTTTTAAAAGCCAACAACCTTGAAAATTTTTCTTATCTTGCACAGGACCTTTGCACCCATCTCTTCTATTACTCATCAGAGACTTCCAGGGAGATCTAGCAGCAGAATAATGCTTTTGTTCCATATGATGGTCTTGTAGCAATGTTCAGCTCACTAATAATCTCACAAAAATATGCCACCACATCTCTAATGCCACATTATCGTAAGCCAAAGTCTAGAACTACTAGAATTGTTCAGTTAGCTCACCAGTATATTAATTTTCTGGTAGGAGTAGTGGAGAGAACCACACTGCATGGTAAACACAGATGATAAATACAGGTGCTGTTTCAGCTGGAGCATATTCCACAGATGTTTTATGTTTCCTAGCCTATCAACAGAGTAGGAGTGCCATCATTACTGTCTGCTGTGGTAGCTTTTCCAAAGCTTTACCAATCACTTAGTTGAAGCCAAAGCACTGTCAGAATAATCCCCTAAGACTGCCTTCTGAAACTAAATAAATGATTTTCCATCTTTGTTTGCCACGTCACAAAAGATAACGGAACACATTCATTTAACATTTGTTGCTGAAGCACATTATCCCTGCAGGAGTAATGTGTGAGAGTAGCACAGACGTAGTGTTTCAAATTAACCAGAAATAGGATTAATCATGCAAGAAATGGAGGTAAAATGTAATCTTTCATATTAAAGTTAGAGCAATAGAAAAGAATAAGAAGTGCATTTCCTAGCTACCATTTCTGTTGCCATCTAAAGCTTGATTTTAGCTGTTGGATTTTTAATTTCTCAGCCATAACGTATTACAGGACAAATTTTACTGTATGTTGATCTGAATGACTTTAAAGAACAACATGGGGAGAGTGGACCAAATAGTGCCAGGGAGCAGCGGACAAGAGCTAGGCAGGACAACAAGAGCAGTGTTTCTGGTCATGAAAACACTTTCTGACCAGTTTGGCAGAACTACTGGTTGATAGGAAGGACAGAACCTGACTAGCCAAATTCCAAGAAAAATCTTTACATAACTGGTAGATGATAGTCAAGAATCAGTATTATCACTTCATAAAGTGCAGACAAAAATGTACTTCCATTTAGATCTTTTTTCAATCCCTATTTTTATGTTTTACAATGTGCATAGTAGTAAATGGTGTGCATAGACATATTGGGGGTGCATGCTGAATTTTTTAATAGTGAGAAGTGCAAATGAAAAAGGATTTGGTAACCACTGCACTAGGCAGTCACATAACCAGTGTGATTCAACCTGAGTGCATTCTAATGCAAATTCATTATTTGTTCATTACGAAGTAAAAGAGATGATGAAGTACACTCGGCTATACAGTGGTCTACAAGCATATTAAGATTCAAAAAAAGAAACTCTAAGTAAAGCTCCAGTTGTAAGAGGGCATGCAGAAGATTTCTGTGGATTTAGTAAACTCTTCATGGATACCGCAAAATTTAGGACAACGAAAACCTTACTCTAAACTTGGACAGCTTAGTTATCCAAATAAAACATCCCACCAGCAGGTGGTAAAAGAATCCAAAGCATTTTCAAGGAGGCACAGCTTAATGTCAAAAATTGTAAGTATAGGCTCAACTTGCTCTTTTGTATAAACATTCCTACTAGGTCCATTAAAATGAAAGGCATAGCAGATTGCTCCACAAAGTTTCTAAGGCTATTCTATTTAATACTAACCTTGCAAATATTTAGCAAAGCAAACTCCAGGAGCAAATTCAGCAGAAACTCTGAAAGAAGGACCACAAGAGACAGTAAAATGCCACACATTACTCTGCTGTGTGATACAATTGTTAGTTAATTTTGAGACATTACAACATGGACCTACTGATCTGAATCAAAGAACAGTTTACAGCAGGTCACAGAATAGTTATATTCCCACCTTTAAAAGGAGTTTCAGTTTAAAAAAAGGAAAACAGCATACTGAACAAGATCCAAACTTAGATTTGTAAACTATTAAAAAGAAAGAGCGATGAGCATAAACCTTTCCAGACTGAAAAAGAGATATGAAACTTTGAAAATTAATCAGCTGGTTATTGAAGAAAAAGCAGTTACCACTGGCTTAAGTTCAACAAATTTTTAAGATTCAAAAAAAAAAAAACCACAACTGGAACACCTGATGTCCTCCTCATGTCTTCACTATGAAATTTCCATTTCCAAAATATTTTAATGATGGAGTTAAATCGAAAAGTAACATTAACCATATTAGTATAGTCTCCTCCTTCTCACATACCAAAAACAGTATTAAGTGAGACAAAAGATAAAAATAAAAATGAACAAGGTGGTCTTCAGTGCCTTTTCTTACCCATTTCCACTTTTTTCTTAATTAAACCACCAAAATTCCTTTGCAGAAAACACACACTGCTCAGTTTTAAAACTATGTGACTGCAGCATTATTAGTCAGTTCAGTTGCCTTGCAATGCCTCTGCAGCATGTTTTATACCATAAGATGTTTACTTTTTCTTTCTAAAATTCAAGTTCTGAACCTTCATTACTGTTCACAGCTACATTGTTTTTTTTAATTTATTAATGTCATTACAATGCTTAATAGGCCATCTCAGGTAGAACTCCAAGAATATACACACAAAATGTTTAATTTGTCAAGAGGGAAATCTTAATGGAGAGATGAAAACAAAACATGCATCTAAAATGAAGAGCAAAGACTGGAGATACACAGAGAGATAAGCATCTGAAGAGAGAACAGATGTTACTGATTCCTCACTCAAACAGCAAAGCCACTTCATTAGTAATTAGAACAGTTTTATCATATGTTTCACCAGACAACAAAATTGATCTGTCCTTCCTGTATTTTTAAGTAAGTAACTTTGTCATCTTTAAGATGGTCAAGAGTGACTTCCTAGTCCAAAGGGAACCATCTGAATTCAATTTTAAAGATTATGGAAAAGTTTTGTTTGGATCAATCACAAACCCAAAGTTAAGAACTGATGCTCTGCAGTAAGTTTTGCAGAATGTTTCTCCGATTAGTAAACATGCACACCAGCCCCAGGATAGCTTTTTTGGGGGGGAACTTACAAACAAAGCCCAATTCATAACTTGTGTGTTTCATCATTTAAGACATGAACTTCAGCATTTTATATAGCAAAAATCTGCTTAGTAACATTACCGTTCATTATCTTGTGACTCGCTTTGTCTTCAACCTAAGGTCAAGTGAACTATGCCAATCAGAATTTTGAGAGAATGTGCATTTCTGCATGTATTCACATCTGTCCACTCATGCCCCTGAAATCTCTGTACTTATCTGCCAAGTTCAATCACAGACAGCTGGATTGGCATCTCAAAGTTAATTACATTCTTAGAAGTTCTATTAAAGCCTTCATTATAAAGCCAACTCATTTCATATACTAGTAAATGGACCTTATAAACATCCCAATCATAGGAAAAACTTTTTGATTCGCCTTTTTAGATATGAGAATCCAACCACAGATTGGCTTATTACTTGCACCACTTTCAAAATTAATTGCTTATGGAAAAGTTTGTACTTTTTATTATTTAACAAGAAATGATACAAGTCAAAAGTGGTACTTATTATTAACCAAAACCAAGACAATTTAAAACAAATCAACAAAAAAGCAACTAAATCCACAGATAAGTAAGGGAAATAGAAAATGGCTCAAAGAAGCACAGAGCTTTTAGTAAAGAAAGTGCATCAAGGAAAAATAATCAGTCAAAATAGAGAAGAAAGTTCTGTTCAGATACAACTCCATTTTACAAATAAGCATGGCAGCTCCTAGCAGAGGTGACATTGCCAGAAGAATTGTGTCATGCCCTTCAAATTGTACCTGCACAGTCTTGTCAGCATGTGATTGCTCCACAGCAACTGTCTGAGAGATCAGAGAGCACTTCTGTCTAGATCTGCCATTTCTGCCTTTGGCTTCTATATCAGGATGATTCGTTTTCTAAATAGTAGTTCTGGTTCCCTCTGAGATCCTGATAAAAACTAACCTTCAGCTTTCAAATTCTTTACAGACCACTCTTGGCTTTCCCAGCCTCAGAAAGGCAACACGTTCTTCAGAAGACAGTTCTCAGAACTGACGTACTCAACCCTATCCATAAAGATGATAACAATGCCCAAACATCTCCTTAAAAATGGAAAACAGATGCAGTACATCACTATTTAGTTAGCTGAAAACAGTTAAACTAATACTCTGGCACTGATATTGAAGGCTCAGTTTCCATAGGAACAGTTATAACATAAGTTAAGGCCTGTGAACAGGTACAGTGTCCTTTCAGAAGACTTTATAAAGGAAGTATCTCTTGACATTTCCATTGTTTGAATAAATTACTACAAGACAAGGGCTTTTGAGAGGTTGCTGATTAAAGTGCCCTTTATTGTTAAAAGTGTAATTAAGTAATACTTGAATTTATAATTCTCTTCAGGGAGTCCCCACTCCTAAAGAAATTAGAAAATGGTTCAGCCTCAAAGTCATCTAGTTAATAATACTTTTCAATTATCACAGTCAGCCTGTGTAGCATTCACATTTGCAAGGTTTCATTTTATTTTAAGAAATTAAAGTGCAAATCCAATCACCAAATTCTCCTGTTACGCATTGTCCAAAGTCTATTAAGCAAAATATAATCTTAAAACAGCACAGATTTATAAATAGCCTGCTGTTAGGAATAGCCTGCCAGTCTGTTCTCAATTACATATATTTAGCTAACAGCTCACTAATTAGCACTCACTTCTGGTTCTGCAAATCCTAAAATGTTTACATTTTAAGTCAAATTACAAAGTCATTTTAAGACAAATTACTGTCTAACTATGTTGACTACATTATTTTACATAAAATATAAATATCTGTCCATGCTATAAAAAGAATCACTGTCATCACTGAATGACTGGATTATATCCCATCAGTATTTCAAGTTAGAAAAAGCTTACAGGAAAGTATAAGGGAAAGGCAAAGAAAAAGCATTACGGACTGATCACAGACCCCAGTCCCTTTATCCCTGCACTACTCAAGTGGAGGGGTGGATGGGATGGGGAAGGTGGTTTTAGTTTGCTATTATTTCTCACTGCTCCAGTCTTTTAGTAACAGAGTTACAATTACAGTCAATTGTATTAATCTTCCTACACTGTTTTGCCTGCAACGGTAATTAGTGATCCAATTCCCATTTACTGGAATTAGACTGACACTTTTAAAGTTCAGATGATAGTTGGTACAAAAGAGGCAGAAATCTCAAAGTATGGTACCCTCACAAAGATGCAATAATTTAATGTCCAGTGTGCACCTCCCATTACTCCCCAGTACTGCAAGAACTGAATACTCAATAACTTCATAAAGGATTTCAGAATACACCAGAGGAGGACTCATATCATCTGCAGAACACAAAGAATTATCAAGGTTGTATGGAAACATTATTGAAAATGAAGATTAAAGTCCTCTCACGGTTTTTTAGGCATCACACAAACAAGCTCCCCATGGAAAAAGATAAAAAAAATATTACCTGATATCCAGTCTACATACCATGTGAAAATCAAAATAAAATTTAAAAATCTTATTAAAAATTTACACTATAAGCTAATTTTATCTATTAACAGTAAAGTTGGGTACTCTTTCAAGATGGTCTCATGTTTTGTTTTTTTTTTTTTATCTTTAGTGATACAATATCCATGTGTTCCATAAGCTTCAATTTAGCAATTTTTGATTAAACGGTTACATAATAAGAAATCCAGCCTTATTTATGTGGGTTTTTCACCTTCACTAAACACTAGGAAATCCTAAATGGGATTTTTGGGGGTTAACATGTGTGTGAATTGAGTTTAGATGAGTATATAGCAATCATGCTTCTCTTTGTAGAAACAGGTGGGCATCCTCCACTCCCATCCTCTTCCATGAACTTATAACTACGAAAAATAGAAAACTTTGTTTTTCACATGAGGATATTTACACAATGATTGCCAACTTGTGGCATCATCACTGAAGCTATTCAAGATAAGGTATAGCATGGTTACTTCCACATTATATTCCATTCGATGGAGGGATTTGAATTATGTTAGCTAAGGTCTAATCACTACTGCAATTCATATATCAAGCAGAAATAACATCTAAGAAAGCAATGCAGTATGAAAGGAAGTGTCTATAATTAGTTGAAGATTAATTACTTTAAACTAACATAACTGGAGAACTATCATTCTTTGGAAAACAACTATTTCATTTTAAGTTTTTGGTTTTGTTGCTTTAGAGACATAAACAATCTCTATAGCTGGATTTGAAATCAGTGCATATTAACAATTCTTAGAATAAGGTGCTTTTTCTGACACATTCAGTGAAAGAACCGCAATAATTTCAGTACGAGACGTACTAAAGGTACATGAACATCACTATTTCATATCCTTAGGGGCTGACATCAAAAATTTAAAGAGCCACCCAGGCTCATCACACGTTTTCTCTACATAATAACTGAGTTCTGCTCGTGAATTATTCTCCCTCTTCCAAAACACAAATAGAACAAATCTAAAATAGCAATTTCTTCTAGAACTTCTTAATTATTAATTTCGCTCCCTCTTCTGACCTGTTTGGTGAACTCTCCTCACCACTACAAGCACATTTGCCAGGCTGCAGTTTCCAACTTACAGTGATTCTTCACTGTATTAGCAAACTCCCTAAACACTTCCCTATCACTAAGAATATTGACTGTCACATATAATTAGGTTAATTTAATGTTCAGATGAAATGTGCACACAATTAATGAAAGCAAACGTATGAAGCAGTTGACCTTGCTTCTACCAAAGAACATTCTTAATAGTAGAGCTTACCATTAGTTGGCCAACTCAACTACAGTGAATTTTAGCATTAACAGATGTGATCCATCTTTATGACAAAAACCTTAATTTTTTCTTTTCTTTCAAAGGAGAGAATTTGAGGCAGGGAATAATGTTACAAATCTTTAGCATAAACAGCTACTCCATTGAGCTGGAGTTGTCCATATGCATGTTACCCTTGGTATTCAGCTCCTAAAATATCCTATGACAAACTTGACAGACCAAGGCTTCCTGATAACAAGGTGTTTTCCATTCTTTAGAGTTCAACCAGCATGAATTCCTATGACAAATTCCACTAAATCATTTTATCAGCAAATCGTTTTTTTTTGCTTTATTGATCACTTGATCTGATTCTTTTCTTACTTTTTGAGTACTATAAGCTCAGAAATCACAGAAATCTTTAGTCAGAAGTCAAATCAGCTTTGAGATATTTGAGGTATTTCCTACCAGAAAAATCTATTTATTCAACTTAATAACTACTAAAACTTGGAAGCCTAAGAGGTCCGACAGATTATTTTCAACTTTTTTCCCTTTACCTCTCACTAGTCTATATTGGGGAAAGGAAATGAGAATTTTTCAAAGCCACAAAATTTTTATTTTTTAAATATAAAGACCATATTGTAATGACACAATAATAAATTTATTTAAAGGATCAATATCCTTCAAAAGGAAATTTCTACAACTCTTTTCCAGAACCTGAAATTCCATGAAAAAAAATCAGAATACAAATAGAGAATACTCGCATTTCAGACTAGGACTCACCAATCTGGGATATCATTCAAAAAATAAAACTTCTTGTTCATCCATCTCTTTCCATTTCTACATCACAGAAGTCCCACTAGTTCTGTCACACCTCATTCAAAACTCAAAATGCCCAATTCCTCAGCTCAAAGACTACTGAATTCACTCTGTACACTTAGCAGCAAATGATTGCTTTCAGTAACCTCTGAGGAGCTTAAAAATAAACAAATCCTTACTGCTATACATTCATTAGTATCTGTTCAACAAATTAAATATAACTGGAACTTCTCATAAGTGCAGACTTGTAGTTTGTTTCTGTCAAGACAAGCACACTTTTTCATAATATAAACTCATTATTAGCGTTGTCCTTCCTAAACTTGTATGGATGCTGTCTCACATTTTTACAGAAGTTTAAACCCATAATCTCATTCATTAGGGCTTTTTTTTTTTCTCCTTCTTGCTTTGTCAGTTCTCTCTGCCTGTGATTGGTCTCAGTGAAATACACACATGCCACTTTAAGAAGGCAGCTGTAGAACAGCAAAGTCAGAGAAGGATTGATATACAAGTGGTTTCTCTGATACGCCCTTTTTGAGAGGTGACACCTACCTGGAAGGAGCAGGACATGTTCACAGGCTTTCTAAAAAAAGAACTCCACAGTCAAGAAAAAACTTCAGATGCCCCTCCAGAGAAATATTGCCAGTAATCCCAGCCTGATACCATGATTAGTGCTGTTGCTATAAAAAGCCTTTTTAACCACCATTATTGTTTCTATGATGAAAAGCTTTGTTTCAGTAATTCTTTCCCATAGTCAATAGATGCAAGTGAAATTTGCAGGCATGCTTACATTTTCATTTAACGAAGAGCCACTTAGTTTGCAATCAAATTGATTTTTTATGGTAAATATTTTATTTTAGATTGAGAATAATTTTTCATCTAATTACTATCAATAGAATCCAATACTCCAAGGAGGAAAATTATGCACTTCATCTGGTTAAAAAGAAAACATTTCTTGGTGTAGAGCTTATTAAATTTACTTGAAATCAGAATTATCACAGCAAAGTTCAATGAACTGTTAATTCCCATTGTTAGGAGCCTTCAAGTTGATGGAATAAGAAATACATTAATATTTTGGAGAACTTTATGGTTATTTGCGTCTTAAGAAATCCTGTACCAGTGCCTGAGCACCTCTTATCTTCTAGTTAAAATCTATTTATTGGAGGTAACACTTCACTATTGTAACTAATGCATGTAAAGCAAGGTTGACCAGGGAGAACAGCCAGCTTCACACTGCAGAAAATCTCTGGGCTAACAAGAGTTGACTTGCGTAAGTTAAATGTTCGGTTTCTCCCTAACTTGTAGCGCAAATCCAATTCACACTGGCTTCTCACACCACCAAAAGGTAATTTTTTGAAAATCTATAGGCTACATGCGTTATCAACGCATTTCCATCAATTTTATCACCACAGAAAGAAAAATGGCATACTGTTACTTTGAAAAGATTTGAGGGTGAGGCATACCAGACTCCTTAAAGTTAGGTTGGTTTTCTGCAGCATTTGCATGATAATCTCTGTATACTTAATTTTGACAACATTTTCCCTATAAGTTTATTTTACCACTTCCTGAAGTCACAGCTTCACGTAGATTAGGAAATCACTGAATCTGTTAAAACGTGAATTTAAGACCTTGATATGTTCCTGTCAACTTCGCCTGAAATTAAGTATTTTCTAGAATATTTCAAGTATCAGGATAGTATAGCTTAAGTCTAGTTAAACATAGCTCCAATTTTTTCCGGAGTTTTTTCTCCTTCTCAAAAGAGTTTGCTTCTTCAGTGTTTCAGAAGTCAGCTACATTAACATGCTTTGTCATGTTACAGTTTGCAGATTCCGTTAAATCCTTTCATGGAAATATTTCATTTCACTGCTGTCACATTCTTCTAACAACTCATCAGCTTCACTAAGTGTCATAGCTTTAATCTCTTTATGACTTATATTGGATTTTTTTATTATTATTTTTAAGGTAGCTCAAATTTCTATGAGCTGTCCTTGCTTCTTTACAGAAAACTGTCAAACAGAAGTCTCCCAGTCTCCAGTAGATGCCAATAATACACAGTGCAGTCTCAGCTGCCATAATATACTCCCTCCTTCCAGGAACTTTATTCTGTTCTCCTTATCTCACTGGAAATCTGGTGCTAAAACAGTATTACTTTTCAATTCTCTGTCTTCTGAAGCTTTTAAGAGATTAGGTACCAGCATGAAAGACATGAACAATCTCTAAGCAAATTTAGTGGTCCCAGGCTGGTCCCTACATAGTTCAAGACAACGGGACTTTTCACTGCTTGCTTAGTGCTAAACAGTAAGGACTACTATTCTGGCCTACATTCTGCAGACTTTAAGGACTAAGGTTTATAATTCTTAATAAACAGCATAGCATCTACTGAAGTGTCTGCACGTGAGCAAAATTGTAATTCATGTATTTGGTGAAAAAATGCGTGCAAGACAAGGTTTCTAGGGAGAGAACATATTTTACAAAACCCCCATGATATAACATGATATTGCTCCCAGAGAAGATAACAGGACTCCTGACAATTTCAGTTCCAACATAAAATAGTGTATTTCCTGGAAATTTAACTACATCAAGAACACATTGCCCTAAATGCTATTGTAATCTCTAAACACAAAGTTCACTAATAGCAAATCAGTTTATATGATACATTTAGGCTGGTAAGTTTCCCTGTCTTTGTTACCCTGGTATACATACACAATATACATATATATTATATTCTTATAATAAAAAAATAATATGTTTGGTACATATTTATTAGAAAAGATTTAAGTGAAAATGCAAACGTTAAATGATACAGGGCTTTTCCAATCTCAAGTCTCTCTAGAAGAATGAGCCAGTTTAAAAAAAATGTAAGTAATCTTTAGTTTATCCATTTAATATTCTTTGAAAGAATACTCAACCTCCCTATTGGTATAATTCAACTCATTTACACCCAAAAAACCTATGAAAATTCCAAAAATAAATTCCCATGAGAGTTCACTGGGTGATTCAT
The DNA here is from genome assembly GCA_035772895.1 of Perdix hodgsoniae. Taxonomy (NCBI): domain Eukaryota; kingdom Metazoa; phylum Chordata; class Aves; order Galliformes; family Phasianidae; genus Perdix; species Perdix hodgsoniae. The sequence continues at coordinate 3,191,934 of JAPSGF010000031.1, forward strand.
AATGGATTAAGGTAATTGATATATCATTTTCTGATTCACATTTATCACACAAAGGGGACACAACAAAAAGATACTTCCATTCTTTTGTGCACATTTTAATGAAAAAAATTGTAAAGTTAAGTGTAGTAGAGATTTAGTGATCTCAACAGACAATTCTGGGGTTGATGGGTGGGTTGTTTTTTTTTTTTTTATGTTTTTATTGCCTTGGTATATGTTTAGATGGTTGAGTTTTTATTTTGTTGAAAATGATCCAAAACATTTAATTAATAAATGACCAAAGAGAACTGATCTGTTCTACCCTGTGCTCCATGACAATCAGTATTTCATTCTACTTCAATTGTAAATCGATAGAAAAAATTCTGGTGTTGAACTAGTAAAAAGCAAATAGCCCTATCACCATTTCAGGAAGCAAAGTAATTTCCCCACCTTGAGATATCAAAAATAAAAGGAACAGTAATATTCTGTGTGTTTATCACTAATCTAAACAAACATGTTCCCAAGAAGAGTAGATGATAGCACTGTCTGTCATACTTGTTTGAGATTTTGGTAGGAAAAAGTATCCTCAATTTACACTTAGTTTGCTTCAGATCTGTAATCAAAAAGTGAAACAATGTAATATTTGTTAAAATTATTAAATAATTAAGTGTACGTTGCTGTGAGTATAATTGGACCATTAGTCTGTAGGTTTTGCTACTGCAGTTGTTCAACTTCAGCTTTAGTGGAGGTCTCCCAACAATTTCCTATTACCCTATAATGACTTTCAGTAAATGCTTATCTGTATCCAACAGATTGCTCTGTTTCAATATATTCTACTGCAAGAGAAAGAACTCACTGAAGAATTGTCACCATGAGCTAATTATTTATGGCTGAAAATATCAGACTCATAACTTGCTGAAGCATAAAATTTGCCCTACCTTTAAATTGTTATAGTCTAATGAGATTCCAGGTTATAACAGAACATCCCAATGCTTTCTCTGATACTGTTTTAATCAGATTACTTTCTTTTATAAGCTTCAGAGAAAATACTGTATGTTGCAAACATCACATTAAAAATAATCTAACTGCTAATGACCCACAAAAATGGCTTATGATTATTGAGTAGCTTCCACCAGCCAAAAGTGTTCAATGGGCACCATTTGCTAAGCTCTGCTACATGCTCAGTAGACCTACAAGAGTCTTCTTCCAGCAAGTCCAGCACTCCTGTCTTATGGGGTATTTTGCTTGTGCCTTACAAAATAATAATAAAAGCTGCTTTTACTAGATTTAAACCAATAAGTCCACCAGCTAACACACACAAGACAATGCCATCTAAATAATGAAATATGGTAATATGTTAAAAATATGAATACATATACATTTGCATCATAAAATCAGTATTGTACATAAAATCTTGCCAATTTCGACCCACTAACTTGTGAGAAAAACTTCAGGGCCACCATCAGCTCCCTACTGAGCAATACAGATCTATACATGTCCTATTGGATAGACTTCAGGAATTCATATGAAGTAGATTTCTGCTCCTATTACTTTTACAATAACAACAGAAGATTAAGATGTTCTTATAAGCATTCAGAAATACAGTACTACCAGCCTGTTTCAGGAACCATTACTACTATCAATATGTGATACGTTAACAGATCTTAATTATAAAAGCAATACAAAAGCAATTAAGCAAACTGAGGGATTACCAAAAGACCCAGATGTTGCTCCTCAGCTTGTTCCTCATTCTAATATATCTATTTTCTATTGAAAGTGAGATTAATCTTCCTAAACATATAAAAAAATCTTAAGGCAAATTCCTCCCCTCATTAAATCAACTCTTGTTTTGGCAGGAATTGTAGAAACAACATGCCACTTCAGGTTCAACATTTGCTACTTCTGTTCTGCCACTTGAAGGGTCACCCTGTGAGATCCAGTAACAGTAAGAACAGGAGCTACAGGACCAAAATCATCTTTGGGCTACTGCACTGTACCAGGCATTGCAAACACAAGATGGCATAGCCTGGAAAAAGGCACATCCTTGTGCCATCAGAAGACACAAATCACAAATACAAACCTCGATGTTCACATATTTCGCTTCCTTCCAGGTGTGTGACTAACACCCAAGGCTACGCAAACTGCAATTTTATTTTCAGCTTCCATGTTCCCCCTATAACTGAGGAACCAAAACACTGATACTTACAGCATAGAGTTCTGTATCAAATTGCTGATAGATCAACATTATAAATGTATTACTTTTGAAAGTTTAAGCTTGCAAACAAGCTTGATATATTGGAGTAGAATTGATTTTCCACATCTTATATATAACATTCTGAAGAGCTCTTCTGGGCTAATTACGTACTCAGTTGATCCCCAAGCAATTAATAAAGTACCTGACCACTTTTCTCTTTCTTATGAACTGCTAGATGGAGTACAGAAAAGTCATCTGTATCTCATAATGTAGATCTTTACATTTTTGAATAAAGCTTACATCTAGAATACAGTAGAGAAGATCTCCCTGCTTTAATTTTACATTCCAAAAAAACAAAAATAAATCAGGCTTATCTTTTCTTCTAGGTCTCAGATAAGAAACCCGTTTGTATTCGCCTTTGTTCACACAACAGTACTATTACCTCAATCCTTCATAAGAAAAGCTACCTTTCATTACACAGTTCAAAAACTATTGCCTTTACCTATACATCTGACATCCAGAGCTGACATAACATTACCAGTGTTTGTAGCCTCCATGCTTCCATAAGATCTGGTTAAGAAGAGTTAGTGCCACTTTGTCTCACAAGTAAAAGCCATGCTAAAGGTGACCTTGTTGGTTTTTGCCTGTTTTATTTTGTAATGAATGCAAAAAGCAATCAGATAAAGCTGTCCGGAGTTTCAGATCTTTCAAGATAATTCAAATTCATTTGTCCCTTATAAGAGTTAAAGAAAAAAAACACTGCTCTTAATTTAGGCAATTAAGAGTACTTTGAAAGCAATATCCAGTATGGTAAACAAGCTGTCCCTGGAGTGCTGCCTACAGACCATGAGAAGTTAATTTTTAAGAGTATTTCAAGTGAAGAAAGGTCATTTCCTAGATGTGCTCTATAGATTATAATTTCTAATTGGTAATTTAAATGAGAAGTTATTTTTGTCAGTAAGGAATGAATGATTATGTGAATTAGAAATGAAAATACATGCATTACATTTATCGTAATGCTTTAAATGAAACATACCAACATTTATCATCTCTTCCTTTTGAATACTGAATGCAAATACATTGCTTTCTTCACATTAGTCTAAAAAAACTCTACACAAAACAAAAGAGTCCTATTAAATCTAGATATTTAATCCCAGGTCAAATTATATGAATGGAAACTTAATCAAGTCTATACAGGCTATAACCTCAGCTCTTCAAGAGAAGAGACTATGATTTACAGCACAACATGGATTCTGCCCTAAAACCCTGCCGCCTGACATTCACCAGTCGAAGGCAGCTCCTCACAGTATATAATAAGATTCTCTTAGCTCACCTAAAAGCCACTTGACTCACTTTTGTGAATTGAAGGAAAAGAAAACTTAAGTGAAAACTTGTTATCGACTGATGGCATCAATTCTATTATTTTATATATTACCTAACTGCAAATGGAAATAGATAGAATAATGGATAATTCTCCAAAAAATTCTATCATATAATAGATATCATATATAAATAATATAAATAGAAATAATAGAAATAATGAGCCCAACACAGACAGAAATAAGAAATTACCACATTCTGTCATAAAGGATGGACAGTGATAAACTTCAGTTTATCAAAATGAAAACATCAAAGTTCATACGACTGTTTTAGCAGTCCCATTCTGCAGTCTTTCTAGGTGAGTTATGATGCTGTGACACTGTGAACAGATTCACATCAAGCACATGCACCAAAGACTGTGGTAAGCCCAGCATAAACCCACTGTGATAAAGATTGGTGGTTTTTCTCTTTGTTTTTCTTTGAAGCTAGCATTTATCAGGTGTCATTAGACGTATTCTTCATCACAAACAACAAAAGTTGAGTTGAGTAATTCTTTTGTTTCATTTGGACATTGCTAACTGCTTTCATTGTTACACAGACTACAAAGCATGTCATGTTTGTGTGTTTTTATCACTGTGATAAGTCATTTCGTAGGCTGTGCATCATTTAAAACTAAACAAACACCTTCTGTCTTTATCCTGGCTCTACTTCAACTTGTTAAGTACTACAGCCTGTCATTTGTTTTCCTAAACAACCTACACGAGAATAGCACTACAGGATTATTATTTAAGAAAGTGAAGAAAAAGCAACTGGCACGCATACATAGTCACAGTTGATTTAAGTAGACATTTTCATACAATCTCTCCCACCCAATAAACTTGTCTGTAAGCAATGTTAAAAAGTAACCTTTTTCCTCCAGGCACCATCTTCTCAAGTAATGCAATACGCATTGCATTAGAAGAAACAAATGAACAAAATCCTCAAATTCATCCTACAGCTTTAGTGAAAGAAACCTACTCTAAAGAGTATCTGCTAGAATTTTTCTTTAATAAAGCTAAATCCATTTTGGAAGAGCATTTACCAAACACAAAAATGAATTTGCTAACCTGAAGGAAAGGCGAGTATTCACCACATTGTTCCCAGCTTCCCTCTTCAGCCTGTATATGAAGCACACAGTCAACAACATTACCACCAGGTAACTGTTTGCAAAAAGTGTTTTTTCATCCAGAGCAGAATATGTTGTTTTCACAGCATATTCTTGACTCCTCCTGCACTGGTAGAAAAATAAAGCCAAGTCTAGAATAGAACCTAATTAATGCAGGAACAAAAATATTTCCCTTTTCTCAATGATGCAAATTACAGCAAACACAGAGGCTAAGTATTCACTTTGTATGCCTGCATATGGAAACACAGACCCCAAAAAAATAATTTCATTTAGTTTCAGATGAGTTTAGTGTCTATATTCAGGATATAATACTCTCAGCCAATTTAATGTCACTGAAGTCAATGGCCTAGTCTCCAAGACATACTGAACTACAGCTGGAACTGCACTTAAACTGGACTTCACTGCTTGCTGATTTTTCCAGTCAAACACATTCAAACACATCCTCCGTATCCCAGGAAGCGTTGTGAAATCTGATAGCACCAAATACTTTTGATTTGGACAAAAATGGAGTCAGCCCAGAAGGTTGGTACAGCTTCCTTCTTTTCTACAGCTCACTTTGATGCACAGGGATGTCAGTGGAAGTGCTCCTGAAGATTCACCTCAGCTGCTCAACTGCACGAGAGGGCCCTTCTGACAACATGAAGGTGTGCTAACCCCTGTCTGTGGGGCTTTGGAGTGGCCTGGATCAGAGAATGAATCCAGCTTAAATAAAAAACAACTGCAACACATAGCTTATCACCGAGCAATGTCAGGGGAAAAAAGAAGTTGAGTTCTAGTCTCCACACCAATTAAAATGAAACATGCTGAAGTAAAACTGTATCAAGTAAATTAGAAAGATGAAATCTAAAAATAGAAATGGAACTCAACATATGCAAGAAGTAAACAGCTGAAGGAGAAGTTGCAGGAGATGGGTAGTCTATATTATCTCTTCTTTCATTTAGAGCTGAAATACCTGTCTGAACCTGGATTCTCATAACTGCACTGGAGTAGAAGGCTGCAGTATTTTCTGCTACCTTATTTTACAAGTAACAGTGAAACTACTGGAAGCCAAAACTTACAATGCTTTCCCTTTAAAAACAAGGAGACCACTATAGCAAATGAAGCCAAAATATTTTTCTTGGAGACAAAAAATGAGTTCTACACAAGTTGATGAACAGGGGTTTTGTCTTCAACACTTGCAAAAGAAAATACACAAGGAACAGAAACGAATTTATATCAAGTGTACATTAAGAAGTTATTCAGTATATTATTTTTTTTAGTCCTTTACTGAACTAAATTTGGTCCTAAATATGTAGAAGTCAATAATAATATGGATATTTAGTGATAAACATTTCTAATGAAACGCATCATGAAAAAAAATGATACTTGCAACAATCCATATTAATTATCTTGATCCTGTGAATTCCTGTAAACTCCCTAATTGGAAGGGAAGCCAATCATGAAGAGATTATTTTTTTTTTTAAACCGTATTGCATGGATGATTGGCAAAGCATCAGTCATGTAGTCCACATCATGGCTTTCCTGAGAACAGCCAGCAAGCCAGAGAAGACATTTTTCCCAGTGCATTTCAGAACTTAATTTCGAAGCATATTAAAAAGTAACAGTATAAAGTTATTCAAAATCCAAAGCTATTCTGGAAATACAAGTGTGGGACTCCCCACTTTAGCATCTGCATTTCCACAGTATCCACATTCATTTGGCCTGATCACCAGCAAAGATTTGGTTGCCTGCAGTGTCAACTGACACACCAGCGTATCAGGACTGTATTTTTAACCAGTCCCCATTAAGAAAAAAAAAAATACTGCAATAACAGTTGGAAATATTAACGACCACAGATCAGGAGTTTGGTCAGTTTCTCCCAGTGGAAAATATTTTCACATACAGTCAGATAAAAAAAAAAAGGATGCCTGTTTGCAAAAGGAATGAATTTGTCTTGCCTGCTTTTCTACTCATATACTCCAGATCTTGTAATTACTTAAGACCCTGGTTTGAACATGTCTCATAGGCCTGGACAGAGGTTACGCAAGAGCAAAACACTGACTCCCTAAATAACTTGAAAATAAAGTATAAATGCAGATTTACAGACACATTACATATATCTGAAAGGTAAACTACATTTTTGCTTATTAAGTCACTCCTTGCAAATTATACCAATTTTACACTACGATATCTGGGAGGGTTCAAGCAGAACAGAATTCAGCCTTGTCTTCAACAGCCAAAATAAGGGTTGATCCTATGGATTCTGCAAATAACTTGAAAAATCTTAATCCAAGGATGATTCACCTTGATTACTTTGGAGTCTTGCTATATGGAATGAAGAATATGAAAATAGGATTTTAACATTTCTACATGAGAATTCCTCATTATTAGCTTTCTTTTTCATTTTACGTTAGGAGAGCAAATCACACACTGAAATCCTCCCCGTAAAGTCACTAATTATATTAACTTGATTTATATACAATTTTACGCGAACAGAAACACTCAGCAGAGCCTAACGTGATGTGCTTTTAAGTAAGTCCAAAAGTAAGTCAGGAAAGTGAACTGGCAGGATTCTGCCACTATAAAATTCAGATGATAATTTACCATAAATTGAAAATACCACCAGGTAAAATCTTTCAAGTTTCCACAACACTGGGAGAGTTACCTCACTTGAAGTACATCAATTCTGTCTTCTTTTAGAATAAGATCTGAAAAGAGCTTCCACATGAACTGTTTTTAATCCAACAAAACCTTAATACCCTTCTCTTCAGTATTCAATCGTTTCTCAGTTCAATCTGAGAAAATAACAGGACAAAGTCACCAAGACACATAGAGCTATAAGGACAAATAGCAAAATAAGGAAGTCTTCCCCATTTGCTTATGATTAAAAAAAAAAAACCCAACACCAGACTAATACGAATTTTATTATTACAAAAGGATCAAGATAACTTTTATTCATTACTATTCTTTAACTGTATAGCATAACACAATAAAAAAACTCAGTAATGACAGCAGAGCAGCAAGATCCCAGGCCACAGCAACTGAGGTTTCATTCAAATGCAACAGCCATAGGTACAGAAACAAAGGAAAGAAACTACTTACCTTCCAAGGGCCTCAAGTACACAGGAATCTTCCACAAGACCCCACTGCCTCCACTGCCAACCCTTAAATAAGGTTTGAGAAGGGTTGCATCTTGGCTACACCCCTCCCAGTCACTCAGGTTCATTGCACACACCTGAGCTCCCCTGGGTTGGCCCTGCCTTCCCACCAGGTGTTCAATTAATGCTTCAGGCCATGACTTAGCATTTCTACTACATATAAAGATTAAGTAATAATTTTTTTTGCACATTTTGTGAATAACTATGCAAATATTACAGATATCTGCAGAATTACATGTTAGAAAAATAAAAATGGCCAAAGAGGTGTCTCATGCTAAGTTTGTGATGTTCTCCTTCACAAACATAATTATAATCTACTATAAATGTATGGATCTGCTTGTCAGTATGATAGCTAAATTGATAAACTAACAGGGGAAAAAAAAAGAAAAAAGAAATACAGAGTTAGAAAACTAAAAAAAGATTAGATAGAATTAATTCTAACTTATCCAATCAAACAGAGAAATGGAAGACCAGGTGCGCTTCTCCTCACCTAAAAGTATTGATCTACTTTGTATTAATTAATGTTGTTGTTCTCTAATCAGTAGTCACAGGTTTCCACAGGAGTTGTAACAACTTAGACAACAAGCATCTGCTGTAGCAGACTGGAAAACCAAGGACAGTATTGCAGGAAAAGCAAATGTAAAAGACTGAAGATAATAAGAAGAGCTGGCTGAAATAAGAGGCTTCTTGGAGATATTAGTTTAGTTAAATAAAGGAATTTTTACTATTTTTCTTCCATTAGAATATTCTAAGCACTTCAGTTTTTCTTAGGTGTATCTAAATAACAACTCACAGGTTTTTGGTAACAACTTTTCTAAATATTGTATTATGGGACTACAGACAAGCCCAAGCCCAGGTTGCTTCTTCAAACATTGAATTAATTGTAAGTAAAAAGAACCATCAATAAAGGAGACTGAAGACTCCTCATAAGCTGTTACTGTTTCTGAAGTGGACACTCTCAAAAGAAATACCACCAATCACAAAACACAATACCTAATTACCCACCTATATTCTGTGGTATGTTGCCTCAAACCTTGCTTAGATTTAACAATATATTAACACAGAGTTGATCTTCTGATTTTCAGTGTAAGCTTGCTTAAGACAGAACAAAAAAAAAGTGAATAGAGTACATTTCCCTGAAGGAAGGAACTTGTAATCTTCGTTAACCCTATTATGTGCAATATCATTTCATCACCCTAACACTCCCTGCAGCTGCAGCAGTCTGGCAAGCACAAGTCACAAGAAAAACTCATTTACATGGGCTTCTGGCCTTATTCACTACAAAAAATTGCCAAGACAAATTACGGTGTCAAAAGAAAGCTCATTAAATTTTTATATCAGATTGCTATGTTACCCTTAGCTCCCAGGGTACTCATCCCTCTTTCTGTCATTACTTTTCAGACCTTAAGGCTCAAATATTTTCAAGGGCAGAAGAGGACCAATTATTAAAAAAAAAAGTTATTTGCTTACTGGTATAAATTGAAGCATACAACCATCACTAATTCACATTTACCAAAAATATAGCTCAATTACCATGTCACACTAGACTGCTGAATAGCAAGATATTCCTGCATGCTTTTAATTTAGTGCCAGGAGTTGTGCTGAAGCTACAACAGCAATTAAACATACTGAGATGGGGGTTAAGCATTTTCCACCATTTGTCTATCCATTATAGCAATGTACCACTCAAAAAAAAGAAACCCTGTCTGTTTATTCCATGGCCATGTGATTATTTCAAAAGACTTAAAAATCCTTTGACAACTGTCATAAAACAATTATAACCTTCATCTTGATCAAAATTTACATGGGTTATTTTCAAGGAACAGCTCTTTAAAGGATTCAGGGACATGAAAGCTATGTTCCCATGTACCCATAAACTAAGTAAACAATTCAGAAAGGTTTTTGTATTTAAAAATGGTAAATTGGAAAGTGTTTATTTCCCACCAAAAACTCTGCTTAAGAATTTATTCTTTTCAGTGTTACCCTTAAAAAAAAAAAAAAGGGTTTAAAGTATAGATACTATAGATATAGAAAAAAAATCAGAAATAACTCAGAAATTGCATACATAGCTAATACACCATTATGCATTTCAAATAGTACTTTAGTTCCTGTTCAAAAAGAGCAAATATATTGCCATTGTGATCTTATTTGCCACCACCTTTAGGCTTAGCACATGTAAGCTTAATTTGATGGAACGCAGCCACTCCCACCCAGCTCAAACCAGCACAGCAGTTGTCAGTTAGGATCCCAATCAAAGCAATTGCTTCTGAACCTTCATAGCAGGTAAAATTTCTCCCTTGCAATTATCACAGGCAGCATATATTAAATCTTGAAATGATTCTTCTCCTCCTTCTCCCCATTTTAAGCTTTCTGGGTTCTCAGCATTTTGTTCATTTAGGATTATATTTCAAATCCAACGTCAGCTGCTGATCTGCAGTTTATCAACTACCAGTGGTTTAGCTGGGTAATTAACCCAAAGGAATAGCACACAAGCCCTGTTTTTCAGCTGCCTGGCTCACACTGAAGCTCACCATTACCTGAGCAGAGCCAGCTTAGAAAGCCCTAGAAGAAAAGCATTCATTAAAAATAAATAACAACTAAAAAAAATAAAAGACGGGGTGGAGCAAAGCCCTGAGGAGAAACTACTTCTCATAGGAAGGAAACAGATGGGGTACTCACTGAGAAGTGTTGCTCCAATAGAGGGGCCGGCAATTTGAGGTACACATGCACATTCACCCTGGCAAGCAATGATACGAACACGTTACAAATTCCATCACAGTAGGTTACTATCTCTTACTCGTCAACTTTCATGATGTGTCACAGCATTACAGCCTTTCTCATTCCATTCTCCACCAGATTCACTAATCAGACAGGCCTGCAATGTGGGGGTTCCAGAGAGGTGTGCCATGGCTGATGTGCCCCAGCCAAGCAATCGCAGCCTCTCCCTAAATGTCAGAGCTTTCATGCTGACAAGAATTCAGCTACGACTCAGAGCTACTGATTCTTTCTGAGGCTTTCCATGTCCATACACAGGCACGCAGGTGCGCATTCCCAGCAAGTAATGAATGAAAGCTTCATGCATAACAAGAGAGACAAGAGCTCAGACAAGAGCAGCAGCGGCACAGAGCTTACCCGGCGTGAGCAGTAACCAATATTTCCAGCTAAGCAGATCATATTTACTCCTCTAGGGAGAGAGGAACGCACACCTCACACTTGAACAATTTTTTCTATTTAGTTGTAAGATAAAGTTGCAAGATAAAACTGGAAGTAACCTGTTAGCACTAAGACAAGGTTATCCAGCTTACCTTCCTCACATTTTATCCATCGCTAGTAAAATATCTGAATACAGATGGGAAGATGCTACTGGAGAAAAATTGCCTCTTCTAAAAGCCAGCAGCAGAACCAAGCCTACTATGTCTCACTTAGCACAATTTTATTTCTTTTACTCCATAGCTGAATATGTACTTAAGAGGCATATTTTTCAGGAAGCTGCACAACTTTTTAGACTTCCCAGTGAGCCTGGAAGTATTATTTTCTCAGTTCAGTTAGTACAGATCTCCTAAGAAATAAAAAATTGCTTACATACAAGAGGAATTTGTCCGTTTTACTTCAGTTTTCCATGTTTTGCTCTAAGTTTCTCTTCAAATCATTCCTTGGGTTTTTTGAGCATAAACTGACTGCATTTTTAACAAGGTATTTGCACTCAATATCTAATATTACCTAATTAATTTATATTTTCCTTACTAACCTGAACCAAGGGCAGAGCAACTCATTTGACATTTTCACAGCTATAGCTGCACAGCATCAGCCTTAATGCTGTAAATGGCCTGAAACTGCTAACAATTTGAAATTTGTGTAGACCAAAGACAACATCGATGAACAAAAATAACAACAGGTATTGCTTAAACACCTAAAGCTGTCTCCTCAATTTTCAAACATCAGCTAAAGAATTGCATTTGGCTTCTCACTGCTAGCTGAGCAAGGCAGTTCTTCTATCCAGAGCCTGTCAGTCTCCTAAATTAATTAGAGCCAGTTCATTGATCCGTAACCAGGGTACTTTCTGCAATCATTGACAATTGATTTCCATCTAATTCACAACGGGACAAGCTCTGGCCTCAAGTACGACCCAATATTCTTTCTTCACCCATGTGTTACATGAGGGCTGAATTCACATAAGGATTTATAATAAGAAATCTGTGCCATTCATGTCTCAGCTTTCAGCGATGTAATTACGGTATCTGCGAACAAGTAACACTCAGAGGGGATTTTCAAGGATGTTTTTTGAGGGAAAGTTATTTTGTTTCTTTGTGAAGGCTCCTTTCCAAATTTATAGCACGAATGAGGCACAACTAACTGACATGTGTTATGTCACTTAAAGAATATTTACTACATCTGCATGAACCCCCTCGGCCTTTGTGAAAAGTCGGATGTGCCACAGAAAAAATACACACAAATCACAACAAATAAAACTTGAGTAGAATGATGATGACATTTGTTGTTCAAATTTGACATAAGCATATAATTCTTCATTACTGTCCCACCTGAGGGTTTGGGACTACATTGGTGTGATGGGCTGTTGAACGAGTCAGGCTTTTGGCCATTGGGAAATCCATAAGCTTGCTAGGTCCTTTTTTAAACATTCTCTTTCCTAACAACCACGATGATTTAGCGAATGGTGTGTTCTGTTATTCTGAGATGAATTCAGGTAGGAAGGGAGAAAAATAAAAGAAAGAAAAGCTAAAAAAAAATGACAGTAACTATCCACAGCATATGTCTCAATGCTGACAAAAACAACATATTCTGAGGATCAGAAAATGAGGTCAGACACTAGTTAGATGAGCAAAGGACAGAGCAAGGTTCAGTTAAATAATAGGGTATGTTCCACTTGGCACAGCTCCTAGAGCCTGCTGGCTCTGCCTTGGGAGCTAATTAATAGAGTCAGGCCAGACTCAACTCTCTTACAGAGGGCAGTAAATAATTAACTGCTCCCTTCAAGAAAGAATGAACGTATTTATATAAGGCTTAAAGCGAGATACTTGTAACTAGCACTTCCTTCAATATACTGTAAACCTTTGCCTTTCATAAAAATGCACACCTCTTTTCCAGCAGAAGTGAGAAACATCAAGGAAATAGGAGTTAATTTTTTGTATGCTTGTCCCCAGAAATCTCTCAGAAATTAGAACATTTTGCAATATGCTACTGCTACGTTATGGCCAAGATGTTCAGAAACATCTGTCAGAATCCATTTAGCTTAATAGTTTAATCCACTTTCCACATTAAAACTTGCACATTTTTTAAGCTAACATTATGTTATGACTAGCAAGACACTTTACATTTCTTATGATGACTCTTGAGCTCCTCTGACAACACTTTAAAATCTTCTCACAACACAATGCTGAAAACAGTAGAAAGATACAAAATAATGATTAACTAGGTCTAGATTTTGTATTCTTCTCCATATTCTTTTTCTTGGGCATTTCCAATTGCTGTAGCACTCAAATTTCACCCACACTCAAAAGCACTAAGGTGAAATATCCAGCAATGAGCTAATACCCTTGTTTTGTGTCCCAGTGAAGTCAAATATTTAGCAGCACTAAAACCTCAAATTCAAGCTACTTGAACCATAGCTAGCCATAACTTTGGAAAATCAGAGCAGTGAAAGCAAATGCTTCTTAAGGAGCTGGTCTGTAGCACTCTTAAGAGCCCATTCAAATGATGGCAGATGATCCTTTCTAAGTCACTGACAGGGTTTTTTCCTCCTATCACCAAGCATTAATGCAAGAGAGTGCACTGCACTATAACTTACTGCAGAAATAGCTTACTGCAGAGGGGAACGAGTTGCATTCTTTCTTTTTTTTTTTTTTTTTCTGGGGAAAAACTTTGTATTGGGAACAGTTATAAAAGGCATCTTCATCAGTAATGAGTTTAAGTATAATTTATGTGAGCAAACAATGTGCACAGAAATAAGATTTAAAGGAGTAACATTTTGATTTGTTTGAAACACTAAACTTGCTCAAACCCCCTAAAAATACATATTTAATTCCAAGGTACAGCACTGGAATAAGACACACATGAAGGAAATGGCCACCTCATGATTTCGTGCCCTAGTCAAAGCCTGTCATCATTCTTTCCAGCAAGCCAATTATCACATTTGTGTCCAACTTCTAACTGACACGTTTCAAAAACCTGTGGGCCCACACTGGTGATTCTGCATAGCCATTAATTCTCAGAATGTTTGACCTTATACAGATATACAAAATATAAGAGGTATCCCTGTCACATTTCCTTAAGCTTCAAAAGTTTGAGCTTTATAAGTATAAATTTAAATAAATAAAAAAGAATATTCATTGGAATTTTAATGTATCTCTATCAGTACTGTCCACACAGGAGCTACTCCTAGTACATTATTAGGCACTTTTTAAGAACACCTTAATACCATATCGTTATAAGGGCTGGAAGTCCTATGATTGAGACTAAAATGAGCTATGCACCTCTACTGAAAATCCATACTGCGTATAATACAGCAAACCTTTCAAGCAGAAAAACATTCCCTCTTACATTGATTGGGTGCTGTAAGCCCATGTCTGGGGGGGGGAGCCCACTTCAGGAGAATTCCAACTACTTCTGCCTGAGTTGCACATTAGGATTCACAGCACATCTACAGTTTGTCATAGCCACTACCCTTGATACCATTTGATTTCAAAGCTGCTTGCTACAAATCCTCTGCAATCAGGTTGTGCTTGTTATTAATACCTTTAATCTGACCTCAGACAGCAAATCTAGCACAGTGTGATTTGGCCAAACAGACTGAACAGTAATCAGCAATCATATCTGATGGATTATGTTCTTTGTACAATATTTATGGTGAGCAATGAACACAAAAAGGCAGTTATGCTCATACCTGTGTGTTACTGTGCATCTGCTCAGAAGTTCAGGTCCTTTGTATTCTTACCATTATTTTATTTGCATCAGGATCAGCTGAAAGAAAGACATTTTGGGAAAAGGGACATCTCACCCTCTAACAAAATGAAATATTCACATCTTTTATCTTTATAATTTGCATACACTGTGAGCTTATTTCTAATTCCAAGCACTGTAACATACATATGATTTTCTTATGCATATTTAGCTGAAAGTCTGGGAGCTGCTTAAATCTTGGAAAAAATAAATAACCATTTCTATTCTCCTTCAGGAAAATGTCACTCATCACTTCACTATTACTCATCTCTTCAATTCAGGATTAATTTAAACTGCCATTACAGCTATAATTCTGAAAGCCACGACACTAGAAGCCAGGCACTGTACTAAAGTGGATTTTCCTTCTAAGGAATTCATTCTGACAACTGTTCAATCCCTGTTTTTATTATTACTTCATAATTTCAGTGATTATTATTTTTAATACAAAGGTTAATTTTCTCTAGATTTAGATCAGCTCTCTAGTCCACACCAGCAACCAGTAAAAGACAGCAATGACCCATCTCATTAATATGTTCAGAGATGAGTAGTTCCACTTTCTTCAGACATGTTCTCAAGACCCAGGACTCACTGAATCAGAACCTGAAGGACAAAGTTAGGGAAATCCTAAAATGCTTCATCCATTTGGCAGGATTATCCTATCATATTTGGATATACTCATAATACACACTCAGAAGATTAAGTGCTGCTTGTAATTTTTATCTAAATTAAATAACCAAAAGGCAAATCTGCAACAAGAATATTTTCAGTTTATTAACTAAGTTCAGAATAAACACTGAGGAATTCCGCTGCATAGAACTGGTAGTATTATGTCTGAATAAATATCTAGATTCCATCATTTGCAGGCTGGAATGCATCAATCACATTGATAATCTGCAGGAAAATGTCATCAATAAACAATACATCATCATTTGAGGTTAATGCAAGTAAACACGTCTCAAAGTGTTTCGAAGTCCCTTTTTGGAAAAAAAAAATACCTGCCAAATAATAACTGCCATCACTCTGAAATTTATAATAGTTTGGTTATTAGTTTTGGGTTTCTAAGGGGCTGTTTTGGTTTGATTTTGGGGTGCAGGAGGTTTCCGGGTTGTTGGTTTTTTTTTGTTGTTTTTGTTTCTGTTTTTGAGGGTGTTACGAACAAACAGTGTAATTTCCATCTGCTACCTAGTGATTTTTTTTCTACCACATAAGCATGGATCTGTGTGCTGAGTTGCACCTAAAATGTTCACTTATGCAGATCTCTGGGGCCCACCAAGTCTGGATAGGAAATGACAGGCTATCTGGGGAGAAAGGAAGAGAACAAATAGTCCAATATTCATGAAAACAAATAGCAGGCAATGTGGATATTGTAAAAACAAATCAAGTCTAACTAACTTAATTTCCTCCTATCACAAGGCATAAGAGCTTATAGATATAGAGTAATTGGCAACGTTCTTGAAACTGATCTGTTTGAGGGTTTTTTTGTCACTATTTCATGCAACAGTCCTAAGGAATCTGAGAAAACAAAGAGAATTATTGCATAATAAGAGAGAAAATGGTTGAACAACCCCATTCAAATGCCAGTTATTAACAATTACCTGTCAAGAAGGCACTGAGAAGGTTCCCCCAAGGTACATTCAGCAGTTTTTTGCTTATTACCTCGATGATGGAGTTAGGACTACCCCTAATCAAAACCACAAGTGATACAAAGGTAGGGACTACAGTCACACTAAGAAACAAGCTTAGAATTCAACACGAGAGCGTAGAATATTAAAAGGGGTGTCTGTAGCATATCAATATTGATAAGCTCAAGGAATGATATTAAGGCAGAAATAACAGCCACAAATACACAAGGAAGAGAAGGTGGATAAGCAGCAAGTCTACACTGGAGTTATAGTCTACCATATGCTGAACACAGGTTAATAGTAACACTGCTGCTTAGAAATCAAGCACCATACTGCAATGCATGGTGAGAACCCAGGAAAACCTTTCTGTTCTACACAGACTATTAAAGTCTCAACCAAAGAACTCCAGCATGATGCTTAGGTACCGCGCAGAGAAACACACAGACTGACCAAAAAGAACAGACTGACCAAAAAGAAAGTTCAGTGGAACATTCCTTAACAGTGAACAATGTTCAATGGAACACTGAGGTTAAGGAACCTCAAGCTATTGCTTTATCTGCAGAAGCAGAGAGCACAGTAAGAAGTATTAAAATATTGAAAATACCACCAGAAATAAAAAGCAGTAATTCAGTGAGGAAGAATTAACGTTCTTGAATAGCAACCAAACAATCAAAAATTAGTAATAACAACAATCAAAAGAGGAAACATGAAAGAAGCAGAAAAAATGACAGATCGTAGGTGAAAGAACAAGTTATAAGGGTAAGAACACCACACATCTGTCAGCTGCTACTTATTCCAACTATCCAACTATATTAACCAAAACCAATGTGTAAAATGAACTTTCAAATATAGAGCTTTAGTCCAAGGAAATATTACACACACTCTCACACCATGGACATTCTTCATTCTTCTATTTAGCAGGCTAGGTCCAAGCCAAGAGAGATTCTATGTTTATTTCAATTCCAAATTCCTCTTAATTTGAGTCACATTTAATACACAAATCAGCACAAGCAAAATCTTGACACTCAGAGGCAACCCATCAAGGGAATATTTATCTCAGAAACCAGGAAATAACATTGAAACAATACCTCTGATCACTGATAGCTCACTGTTAGCAGGATCAAAAGCATGAAGACTGGGTGCATAGAAAAAAGTTTAATCATTTACATGCAATTTATCCTCTTTATGGTGATAGGTCATTGATATTTAAAATACGCTATTATTGAGTTGCCTATTCCATTCAATCACCTCTTTTCAACACAAGCTCTACCCAACATTATTTTTCAGTTACAGCTATAGGAAACCAAACGCTGGCCTTTGCAGCTTTCTAACTCTTAATACAAGAGAACTAATTAGGTGCCTAAGGTATTTATATGGTGTCCATTTTTTTTACAGTATCTGTGCAGATCACAGTCATTAACATAATTATTCTCCCAGCATCACTATGAAGTTCTGTTTTAGCTGAAATTTATTTACTCTTCACACAAGCTCAAAAAGGCGACTGTAAATTGTTTTGTTAGTATTAAGCATTATCCTGATGTTTGAAATGCCAAAAATTGATGCAGAAAAACAATAACTGAGCTTTTCTGATCTGATTTTTGCCAAGGTAACGCATAAATAATCCCTTACATCTAAACTCTTGCTGCAAAGGATGAGCATTGTTCTCTATGGATGCCATACTTGGCCGCAGTTTCCTCTACAGATCAGCACGTTGGTAACTAATTCTTTCCAAGTCTTCCTCCTTTAGGTTGTAACCAAGCTGGTCCAAGGCCAAAAGAATTAAGAAAACTGCTTCTTATTTTTACTACCAGTAATACGAAGGAACAAAAGCCAGGCATGTTGTATTTTCAATGTGTCTGCAATCAAGGCTTTAAATAAAAATTTTCCCTGAAGCAGCTTTCTTAATCTTCAAGACATCTGAATACAGAACCACTGGTAAGCAAAAAAACAGACATTCATAAAAAGAATGAGTGTGAAGAGTGAGATACTCTCACATTACAGTAATGAGTGTTTGCCTTTAAAAGTGGACCTGATGTGCACCCTGCAGTAAGGAACGTGCTTTGGCAAGGAAGCTGGGCTCAGTCTCTTGAGGTCCCTTCCAACCCCTGCAATTCTCTGATCATCACCACAAGGAAACTATCCACTATAATTTTATAATCCTGCTCACAGATCACAAGGATTAGTTTGTAGATGAATCATCATTGAAAGAAAGACAGCAGCTCTCCAAATTCAATTCCTCCACACACATCCTTTCAAATCAGGAGCAGAGTAGCTAGCCCCAGCCCACAAAGCACCAAGTAAGAAGAAACAGCTCTCGGAAGACTACATTGATAGAAAAAAAGAGAAGATACAGGTGCTGGGAATGCCTCATTCCTAATTCATATGCACGCATTCACAGGTTAACGCCCCTACAGTGCACCAGACTTACCCTGGCTTTCAGGGAGTTCACACAGTTCAGTTGCTGTTGCTTTCTAAATTCCTTGATAAATTCCTTTTTAAATTCCTCAAGAAAAACAAAATTTTCAGCTTGTAAATAGCCTGAAAGCAATTTGCCTGTTCTCCTCCATCGGTTTATGCCACACTGCAACACGTAATAAGCAAAAGCAGGACTTCAGAAAACATGTCTTTGGGCTTTTAGTAGAGATCAGTTTAAAACTATTTCTAAAATGAAGAAATGAAACATGTACTTCTGTGAAAAGAAAAAAACATCAAACATACATCTTAGTGAAGAATTTCTTCCCATCCTACCTCCTTTACATTGGCCATTGCTATCATTTGTATTAGCTAAAATGTGTATCTCTTAAAGTACAGCTGCCAGGTCATGAAACAACTGTTCTTGCACTGAGTCACCAGCTCAGCCTGGTGCTTGCCCGTTAACCAGATCAGTTACACTGTTCAGCCTATCTCTGTGCCCACTGTTGACTGATTTCTCAGATCAAGACAAAATTCCCTCACTGTGAAAGACAGCAATGCTGACTTTACCAGCTTAAATTATTTTTAAACCTGAAAAAAATAATGAATTCTTACTTTGAATAAATGCCACGGCAGAATGAAAAAGCACTGCATTAAGCACTTCACTGTTGCCAACCCTAACGGCACCTCAATTAACACAGCAATCAATGGTATGGGAGCCGAGCAGCCTCGATGGGCCATACACAGCAGTACTGTGCCTTAGGGCTGTGTGATTTCAGGATGGCCTCTCCAGCACCACCTGATAAATCAACACATAAGCCATTAAATGGTTCATTATCCCAGTAATATGATTCACTCTCTCTGCCAGGAAACACAAGACATGATGGGCACCATCTACTTGAAACCACGACTGTCCATCAATATAGCAGATTAACTGTATGAGGGAGTTTGGTTTCCTGTAGAGGTCAATGGGATGCTTCACGTGGTCATTTTTCTTCTGCAAGTCTTGACCTCTTAACAAGGAAAAAAATAACAATGTGGACAAAGGGAAGATAACGTGGTTATCCTACTGCAGAGACAGCTTTCTAAACCAAAACAATAATTAGATTAAAAAGTAAGAATCATGACTGTAGAAAAAGAGTCAGGGCTCACATGCATCTGGCAAGCTCTTTTCACATATGTGAGCAGTTACGTTAGACAGATTCCTTCTCAGGAAAACAGAACTTAGTTGCAGTTCAAATCAGATAATAATTCTTGTATAATCCATGGTCACCTGGGGAAAGGAAGTAAAGTTGTTCAGGACAAAGGGATTTTTTTTTATTGTGTGTGTGTGCACGCGTGTGTGTGGCTTTTGTTGTTGTTTTCATATCTTCTGGGAATTATTCTTAAGATAATTCCTGTTCTTAAAATAACAACATAACTTGTTAGCAAATCCATACTTGCAAAGGCAAAGCCCTCCATCACAATATGTTGACTTGGCAGAGGTAACTTGTAAGGAAATCTAACAGTTCCTAGAATCACAAAATCATTAGAGCTGGAAGGGATCTCCGAAGGCCATCTAGCCCAACTCCTCTGCAATGAACAGAGACACCCACAGCTAAATCAAATTGCCCAGAACCTGATTCAGCCTCACTTTAAAAGTCTCCAAACATGAGGTATCAACCACAACATTAGGTAACCCACTCCAGTGCCTCACTACCCTCACTGTAAAATACTTTTTCTTCATAACTAATGTAAATCTAACTTCCCTGAGTTTGAAGCAATTTCCCCTTTTTTTTCCACCACAGACTCCGCAGCTCCCTTTTAGATACTGAGAGGCTGCTATGACCTCTTCTCCAGGCTGAAGAGCCCCAGCCTGTCCTCATAGGAGAGGCGTTCCATTCCATGGATCATTTTCATGGCCATACTCTGAACACACTCCAACAGGTCCACATCTCTCCTGTACTGAGGACTCCACATCTGGGCACAGATTCCAGGTGAGGTCTCACCAGTACAGAGTAGAGGTGCAGGATCACCTCCCTCAACCTGCTGGCCATGCTGCTTTTGATGTGGCCCAGGACATGATCGGCTTTCTGGGCTGTGAGGGCACACTGCTGCCTCCTGTCCAGCTTACCATCCACCAGTATAACCAAGCCTCTTTCGGCAGGGCAGTCAGTTATCAATCCTTTCATCCCTCAATTTGTACTGTTAATGAGGGTTGCCTCAACCCAGGTGGAAGGCCTTGCATTTGGACTTGTTGAATCCTCATGAGGTTCACCTGGGCCCACTGCTCAAGTCTGTCTAGGTCTGTGTGTTGACTGCACCCCATAGCTTGGTGTCACCAGAAAACTTGCTGAGGGTGTGCTCAACCACACACTCAGTTCATCAATGAAGATACTGAAGAGTATTGGCCACAACATCTACCTCTACAAGGAATAGCAGTATGGGACTGTGGTCTGTCCGTCATACCAGACTAGGTAGTTTCCCAGTGATTTCCCTTACCTGCACGTCAGAAAGACAGAAAACTTCACTAAGCATAGTGGGCGTTCAGTTCCCTGTGGAGAGGCATCACCTACAACCAATAACCATCTCTTCTTCACTGAAGTAGCCTTAGTGCTGGAGGAAAGCTTTTCCTGGTTTGTTTCTGTTAGCACACCAGTGCTGAGCTGGCTGTTAGCACTGCCAGACAGGCCCTCCACCTGCAGGGCCGCACAGCACTTGTACAGAGGCACCTGGTGGGCGCAGCAGGCAAGGAGGGCTTCTGTTTGCAGCTTTGAGCCCCAGCTTGCCTCCATCAGCTCTTTGCGTTTCTTTGCAGCTTTTTTCCTCCACCCGCCGTGATACAGGCTGCCTTAGGTTTGCGTCTTTTTTTTCTTTGCAATAACCCGGTCGTGCACGGATGAACTGCAGTTTCCCTGCTCCTTTTTGTCCCCCACGGCACTTTTTAATCTGCATATTTCATCCTGCCGCCTGGCCGCAAGGCAGAGCAGATCTCCTGCCTGCTCACAGCGCCGCTCTGACTGCCGCCCCACGAAGGCGGCGGGAGGCTCGCGCACTCCGCACAGCCGCCGCTCTGCGCTGCTACGTGGTTGCGTTCAGTCAGGGTCGCAACACCCTTCCAGACATGGGCAGACACCCCAGCCCTCCTTCGGGTGCATACAGCGATAAACTCTCTGTCCTTAGAGAGTGATAATCCCGCACTTCAGACCGTGAACACCCTGAACTCGGCGGGCGTGAGGCTGCTAAGGGACGCACCTCTCCCGCCCACAGAGCGCTCCCCCCCCCCCGCTCGCCGCCCCTGGCAGCCTTCGCGCACCGCGGGCACCCGCGGCCCCGCCCTCACCGCGTCAGCGCCGCCGCCCCTCCCGTGCCGCCCGCCGCCCGCAGCCCTCCCACCCGCGTTACCTTCGTGAGAAAGCTCCCTCGGGACGAACTTCTGCAGGGCGGCTGGTCCGCACGAAGCCCTTTGCAGCCGGAGCCTGAGAGCAAGCAAACGGCCCGCTGCCAAACCGTGCGGGACCCTGCCTCCAGCGCACGCACCTCGGTTAAAGCCTGCCAGGAGCCTTTCGAGCCCTTCAGCACTTCAGAGCTTGAAGGTGGCACAAAAGAGGTTTATGGTCAGACGCTCGACGCTATTTCGTTCCTCGGGTTTTATGCCAGCTACGCTTTGCGTGCACTTATTGTGCTTGGAAAAAAAAAGTGTTTCCTGGGAGGATGTAATTGGAAAAGTCCGTGAGCTCTGCACAGCCCTGCACTCCCGCAGCACCACCGCTTGGTGCTTTGCCCCACGTCGGAGAGCACTTCGAGGAGTTAAACGGAAGTGATAGCGCCAGAATTGCTTGCAAACATCCTAATTGGAGCCAGACTACAAAAACTGTTGTAATGTATAATTAGTGAGTGGCCATAGAGAGGCATCTGCCTTACAAAGTTCAGTTACAGAGAGTTTTATGGTTTATCTTTGCAAGTTTGTTTTCTTACATTTGGTTGGAAAAAAGTCTATGAAAACATGGTATCATAATCCTTCAAGGCAGAGGTACTTCCTCTGAAACTGGAGTGTCAGCAGGGAAAGGAAAGGAACGTTTTGAAGTCTAAGACAAAAAACAGTTCTGCCACAGTGGGAGCAGTTGGGTGCAGCTCTCCACGTGGCAGTGGTGCCGCAGCACAGCAGAAGGACTGAGGCTCCAACCCAAACAATACACCAGGGCCCAGCTGGTACAAAAGGCAGGAGGATCCACTCCTAACTAGAGAAAACATGTCCAGAAAGTGCAAGGATCAAACTCTGCTTTCAGTACCAAATTGCTCTGTTGGCTTCTGTGAGGAGACGTTAATCCACCACTATTTGTGTTAAAGTACATTCATGTAGGTTTAAAGTTCACAGTTAAAATGAACATATAAGTCTAGCAATGTGAAAGTGTTGCTATAGTAACACTAAATTGTTTTGTATTTCATGCACTTGTACTTGGACATTGTTTCTGTTTTGGGATGGTAGGAGATATTGCCAGTTTAGTGAGTACTTGAGAAAACAGTAGCTTTCAAGTCAAAACACCACTAAAGACAACTGATACACATGTATTGTATTATATGCAACATGCTTTTTTCTTTTCATACATATTTGACTAAATTTGCATCTCCAAACAGTATATTATTATAAATTGTGTTCAAAAAAAATCAAACCCAGAGCTGTGCAAAATCCTGCATGCTGGGTGTACACAGCGTTGTATTCAGCACATGTACAGAATGTCAGACAACACAAACTCATCCTGGTTTCTAAGTGCTACTCAGTGAACAGCAATAATAATCAACATACTGATTTTTAGAGGGAATGGCCTCAAGTTGCACCAGGAGAGGTTCAGGTTGGATTGTAGGAGGAATTTCATCTCCAAGAGTGGTCAGGTGCTGTAATGGGCTCCCCAGGGAGGTGTTTGAATCATCATCCCTGGAAGCATTCAAGAAACATCTAGATACTGTACTGAGTGGCATGGTTTAGTAGGGAAATATTAGTGGCAGGTGAGGAGCTGAAGTGGTTGATCCTGGACGTTTTCTCCAACCTTGGTGATTCTGTGGTTCTATTACTCTCACATATACACAGCATGTGTGCATTTCAGTGTAAGCTCTAGCATAGCTGGACAAATAACAATTTGAAGGTTATCATCTCACATAAAAGTGAAGAGAGCTATCTTTAGAAGGAAATTGCTTAAAGCCAGTCATGTTTGTTTATGTTTTGTCCTTAGTTAGATGCAGGTTTTGTAAGCCTTTAGAAAGGAAGCTTTATACCAGAGTGCCTTCTAGTGGCTACGGAACTACAGATCTCAACCTGAAATAGAAATCATAGCATTTACCAGATAATTATTCAGTAAACAAATCCACACAATAATATGTTTATAGATATTAGAAATATCTGATGCTAGTCAGTGAGTCAGCTTTCCATGGTAATGCTGTTTTATAAATAGAAGCATAATTTAAGGATTACAAGAGGTTACTTACCACATGAATAAGTAAGAAAGCAATAGACAAATACACAGTTAAGCTTTGGGAATATACTGCGTTTGGATTTCAAGTTTAGGTCAGGTGTGAAGAATTAGCAATGTCACAAATTAATTTCATTTAACAATTCCATTAATAGTACTTATCAGAATGATTTTAACTATAATAGCCACTTATGAAAAGTTTATGCAATATACTGAACCATTAAAAAAAAATTTTGAGTTTATACTGGTTCATCTTAACAGCTTTCAGGCACCTACCCCACAGCAGCTAAAGACCACTGTCTGCTTGGAAGAGACTGCAGACCTCGAATCAGACCAGCACTGAAACAAGGCACAGCAAGGACTTTCAAACCTCCTCAGGCACTCCAACTCCAACTCCTCCACTACCAACCCAATAATCAGCCTTGAGCCTACAGAATTATTACAAATAGACCTTCTGTCTTATGAAGTTACAGGAAGGAAGGGAAGCTACTAGTGACGGTAGGGATGGAGGAGCAGACACATGTTGTTTGCCTTAGCCACCAGCTTAGCACTGTATTCACTGAAGTAACTTCATCAAATGGTGCCTTTCTCTTCCGGAAGTCTAACAGACCAGTTAGGTATTGGGAAACCGGGTCCTACTCAAGGGAAAACGAAAGAGGTGATGCACTGAAAGGAGGCTAAACTCACTTAAAGGTTTTGTACACATTTATGAAGAGATGCATAATGGTTATAGAAGACTTGAGTTAGGAAAGATTCAAAGCTAATGGTAAATTAACAGAGGTTACAGATGATTAACAAGCCATGCCTTCCAAAACCACTTCTGTCACCAGCACCCAATACACACACACACACACACACACACACACACACACAGCCCACTGCTAATTACCTACATCCAAAAGTAACATAACTCCAATGGAGACTTCTCAGGACAGTTTTACACCACATAATTTATTTCTCTCACATAATCCTGTGATTAACTTATTTACATTCGCAAAAACACATTACAAAAATCTCTAGTAATTCATGGAATTAACGCACACAAATAAAACCCAAGAATTACAAGCACCAACCAAAGCATTAACTGCTAGAGAGCCCTCAGGCAACCTCCAAGCAAACCACCCAGCAGGTAGAAAACCGTTTTCCCTTTTTCCCCAAGTGATCCCCTCAGGAGGCTCCTGCCACCATCATGGGCATGCAGCTGCTCCCACACCCTGGAATTTAGAACCAGACTTAGGCAGTCTCACTCCTGAAGTCTTCCAGACTGAGGTTTCTGGCACCTCTCTGACTGTCTCTCATCCCCTTTCTATAAGAAAGCCTTCACTTGTCAGGTTCTTAAACATGTGAAAGAAAGCTGTACCTTCAGATCCAGTTATACTGGTACAGCTGCTGGAGAGAAGCAAATAAAGCACCACCATGCAGCAGAGGTACATCGGAACCAGGTTAAGACTTCCTTTGGGTTTGTGATCTGCTAGGGGCAGAAACATTTGCTAGGAAATGTTAAGTAAAAGAAAACAAAAGATGTGGGGAACACTGGAATGACTACCGAGTCATTATAAACTCTTAAGATAGAACACATTTTTCACAACTACATTCCAATACATTTTTAAAGAGAGACCATGCAATGGATTCATTTTTGTACCATAAGACATCTAAAAATCCTGTTTTGTTTGTTTGTTTTGAGCATGGGCTTCCTTCTGCTTCCCAGGAAAGTTCATGGTCAAATAAATCGTTTTCAGCATACGTGAGCAAATGAAGAGAAACTGCATAGCTTACTAGAATAAAAACACCAAGGTTTTGTATTACACGAACCATTCACCTGAGCAGGTGGATGTGAAGGACTAATTAATACAATATCTTAGAAATAAACAGTAGCTTTGTTATGCTGATTCATTCTTGCTAAATAGGTTGTTAAGTATTGATGAGTATCTCACTAGCTGTTGGAGGTATAACAGTAAACACCTGTGAAATTCCACACATGTACAAGTCTACAAGTTTATTAAATATTCATTTGCTTGCCTTCTTTCTTCTCCAGTGGCTCGCAGACTTCAGACTGCATCTATTTAAACCCCTCAAAGATATTCCTGGATACAGGCATGAAAAGCACAAATTGAAACCAACACTGGGGGAAAAGGAGCATGTTTTGATTCCTAATGTTCCCACACATGAATACCCAATAATTACTGAAACATCACAGAAGGATTATTCAAACAACATTAATCAGTACAATGTCTGTCAATGCCTCCAGAATAAAGGCCCTGTTTAGCTATAATACAATCTCTATATGAAGATTTTAGTTCAGTTTTGGTAAATATTCTCACTCCCAGCTCATTCTTCAGATACTAACATACTTCAGAACAAGAAATATATTCGCTTTTAAGTCTACACAGGTGTCTTTAAATAAACGTTTGGCAGCTACTCTGTTTTGCAGAAAGCTTTCAGTTTGCTACAAGTTCTAAGTCAGCAGATACACGGGCACTTAATTTGACTGATATACACTTGATAATCCACTGCCTTTTTGGAGACAATGTGGTATTAAGAATGCACTGAAACAATGCTTGCAATGAAACACCATGCTTGAGCTTAGCTGAACTTGTGTCACTAAGAGAGAGCATCCATGACAGCCATCACTTCAGTAACACACCTCGTGTTTGAACCAAACTGAGAGGAAAAGCTTTTTTCAAACAGGTCATGCAGGGATGACTTAGATCCAACAACATTTTATTTCATCTGGAATTTGGACAGGAATATTAGTTTAACTGTCCAAGTAGAAAGTACATTACATCAATGTAAAGATTTGGGGTGAAGTCTTAAACATCTTCCTAAGTTATTTGTCAAAGCATTTTGACTGCTGCCTACCACCTGCAAGAAAGTACTGTTGCACACTGAAATGCAGCTGCAGCATCCAGTTATTTGTAGGGGTGCCAGTCTTTTTAGCTGTCACTAGACTACATCAGCTATTACTATGCTGCACACATGCCATACACTGTACACTTGGTATCGTAATTTAACTCCCATGCACTGCATGAATATCATTTTCAAATAGTATTTGCATGTGGCAAGAGTTCTAAGAATCAAGAACTTGCAAGCCAGCAACTGTTCCTCAGAACACACAGATTTTACTGTGGAAGACAACAGCAGTTCAGGAACCAAGAATACATTAAAGATTATTATACCATCTGGTATTTTTAGAAATATTCATATTTAAAGCCAACACCCCCAAAATCTTACATAACGTTCCTTTTCCTTAGCATAGCCTGCTGGTCTAGCAGCAAAATGCCAGTGATAATACTCCTTCTTGCTCACAGTTTAGACTTTGTAACTGGGAAAGCATCCCTGCTGAGAGAAGAGAATGTGACAGATGGCATGAGATATTGCAGTAATCTTTCTGACAAAGCACTAGGCATGTGAAGAAAGTTCAAAATCTATTCACATTTCCCAGTTGAAACATGGAAGCTTGATAGTAAAGTTATTCAGAAAGAAGTTATCTACAGCTTTGAAAATGTGGGTGTGACTTCTTTTGCTTCTGCTTTCCTAATGAAGATGTATAACTTCCACTTGGAAATAAACAAAGTTTACAACTTACCTTCCTATGCTAGGAAAAGATTAAGAGGCCTGCAGACAAGCTTTGGAGCACTGTAAGAGCAGGTTATTTAAGATATTGAAATTGGCAGCCATTTGGGATTTAATAGAGGCAAACACTTCAAATAACTGGTCCATCTAAACTAGTACTAAGAAATCCATACACTTCTGCTGACAAATTTGTGTTCAGTTTAAAGAGACAAGTAAATAGGTTGCTACGTTTATCTCATTTTTGTTAAGACATTAGTTGCTTACAGATAATCAAATTTTCACAAATGACTCACTCTTCTGTCACATATCAATACCAAATGCTCTTATCCAGCAAATGGGGACTGATTAAAGGATGACTTCGATCCCAATCCTTCTACAATCCTTTCATGTGACGTTGGGAAAGCCATTCTACCTGTCTGTTTATGATTTGCTGTTTACTTCTACTCCACTTTGTCAGTCTCATCTATATTAAATAGTGATGTTAGGGATCAAACTGTGACACAAACAATAAAAACCTTGAAAGAAAGGTACATAAATTACTGTGGAAGAAGAAAATACGTCAGCAAACACTGGCATGCTAACAGTACTAGTATTTGATAACTTAAGCAAAAGTCTCCACTGCAGCACATCAGGAAGAAAAAGATATAAACCTTTATAGAATCCACAAAGTGAGAAGCTAGACATCAGCGCTACAAAAAGGATGTTACTTTAGAATTGTCTAATTCTAATTCTTACACCTTCTTTTTTTTTTTAAATATACAAGTGGTGAAGGTTAAATTTCTGATGTTATTCTTGCATGTTCTTGTACAGTTGAGGTACATATTCTGGTTATCAACCAGCTATGATATACCTCTGCTGCACTACCAGAGCTATAAGCAAATTTATTGTTTAAAAGAGAAATGCAGTGAGTGTAAAAGAAACGTAACAGCCCAGAAATCACTACTACATGTGACCATCAGCTGTTACTCATATAACCCCATACACTCAGGTTAAGTAATGGTAATTGTTCCTCCATTTATTGGAAGAAAAGTCTAAGTTTCTCCCAAACAAATTTCCTGAGAGGAATGTACCAACACTTATGCCTGCAATGTGCTACAGACTTTCTGATGGAAACTACTTTTTAAGGACACCAGTCTCTGGAGATGCAGATCCCACACGTGAGAATTACAGACATACTACTGCAATTAACTGAAAAAGAGAAGACAACAAATACAGCATCTATAATCAAAGGAAAATACTTTCCTAGTTACAACGGTATGGTTGATAGTTTGATTCCAGAAACATGATTGTTAAAGAAAGACTTAAAATATGGGAATGATAAGAATATTCATCAAAATGCAAATACAAACAGTGTTTTTCAAAATGGATAATGATAAATATGAAAAAGCAGCAAGCAGCCAGAAGAAAAAAAATCAAGAGGATCATTAAGAAACATGAATGCACTAATAGTGACAGATGATGCTGGTATTGCTGAAGGCCTGAATAAGTTATTTGCCTTAACATTCATGACAGAATTTGGAGCATATCCTTGAGACTAAAATGCATTTTCACTGGGGAAAGTGACATAGTGAATGAAATACGAGACAGGTGTTTTTTATTCCAGTGCTCAAAGAATAGTTCAGTAATTAAAGCAACTGAAAACTGACATAGCGTCAGAATGCAAGAAGAAATAAAACCACCTGAAAAGATTTTCACTTTGATTTCTAAGAGCTCGTTGATAACTGGAGTAGGGAGAGAGAAATTTCCAGTGTCTATTTCTCAGTTTCTGTGAAGACCTGTCCACGAGAGAAATCCCTAAGTCACAGAGAAAGGTTTAGCCTTTTTTATTAAAATGCCTCCGAATAGTAGTGGAAAAATCCTGTCTCCCGATTAGCAAAAAGTCGACGACGGTATATTATCTTCAGTCTTCTATGAAGCTATGGTATCCAGCAATATGGCAATGATAGACAATAAGCCCATGAAAACTGATAAAGCAGCACATATTTAAGTGTCTTGCAAGTTAATTCTCTAACATACACTTTAGAGTTTAATATTAATTGACATCAGTAAAATAAGCCACTTATAGAGCAAAATATTACCCTGTCACTAAAAAATACAGTGTATAGTTTTAAGAAAGATGTGTAAGATCCTACAGTTTGTTTTAAGGTCCAGGAGAAAAGGCTGTTCTTTACTACCTCTAAGCAGTAACACAAGAATATTCGTGAAATAAGTTATGTTCTGGCCATTACTGGCAGCAAATACTATAGTAACTGAAATAAAATTCCTTAAGGAACTAATTGTACCAGTAACTAGCACCACAATAACAAATTCATTACGGAGAATTTCAAAGTCTGTGTAATTAATTAAAAGATCCTAATGCCAAAAATAAGGTGCATTTTTTTGTCACATAATTAAGCTGGGATTTGAATTGGCCAAGTTACACCAAATCCCTATGGGGACACTATTACAAGGACAAGATAGATTTCTCAACTTCAAAAGTGCACTACAAAACCTTGCACAAAGGTATTCTTAGTGTACAATTCTGTTAGGAGGCTGACAAAACACAAAGAGTAAACAGCACAAAAGATTTCAACAGATAATATGACAATTTAAGTACATCAAGTAGAGGAAAAAATCTGAAAGGACTAATGTGGTCGTTTGAACAACATATACTTGAAAAGAATAAGGACAGTGAATAAATCAATTGGTCTATGGAACTTACACCTTTCCAACAGGAAACACGCTACAGCAGCAGAAAAAGAAACGCTAGGCGAGGACTGGAAGTAGCCCAATCAGGAACAAATTGGCTGAGACGCTGGCTAGGAATTCCTCACCTGGAAGCATGGAGTACAAGACAACAGCTTTCACTATTTGTATTCCATTGAGAAGTGTTATAGACCTCACTAATCTAACTCCAGTGAATTGGCTTCAGGAAAGAATAGATAAATTGTCATAATCACAAGACGAATTTTAGGCAAACACTACATTTCTACCGAGGAAGAGAATTACTTCTGTTCTTTCTATGACTGAGCAAGATCAATCAGGAAGCATCGTTCACCTGTCAGCCTTTTGAATCTCAGTGTTGAGTTGGATTTGAATCTCACAGGTTATTTAAATGAAAATTAAAAAGACTTTCACGTACATTTCAGCAGAAAAGCTGAAATATACTTCCTATACTTCGTATACTTTCTTATTCTGTGTACTGATTGCAGCACTGATCCAAGAGAAATATCTGCTTGAGCACAAAATCTGCAGAATTATCTTCTTCTGGTTAACATTCTGTATTGCCATTACTACAAAATGTCTTTTTTCTAACCAGGTAGCTATAATAAAAAATTACAATCAATCTAGCATTCTACAATTAAATGTTCTCACAATAAAGGAGAAAATTAGCTTAGCTTAAGACCATAAGGACATCAAGGCTTCTGCAGCATTTTCTCCCAATTACAGGGACAGAAGAAGGGAATTGTCATGGACAGGAGGAAACTACCTTTGCACAGACTCTTGGAATACCAAGTCAATCATATATGAACTTTCTGATGTGCAGAAAAATGCATCTTTTCATTACATAACAGTAAGTTGCTTTTCACTACACAGCATGCAGATGAGACATCTAAACAAATTACCCCCCCAGGCAGTATCTAACAGGATTTTGTACGGTGCTCATTTATAGTGGGCAAACAGCAGAATCACATAGAACAGAAAAGGTATGGCTGTTTCAGTCCCACTGTTGTTATTAGATCTTTTCCCTGGTAAAGACTAGGTCATCTGTCCATGGATACATTGCCCATTTCAACTGGGTACTTATTTAAATTTAACCTGCACAGAAGCAAGCATCTGTATTCATCGTACTCTTAATTTGTGGGCAGTTTTCAGGCTACAAAGCTCATCCTATTTACTTGTTCATAATTTCCAGGGTAATGGGATCATTGGTGGATGTTCCCCAGCAACTTTGCAAAGACCTTTCTCATGCTGAGGACTAGCAGTTGTCAGAAACTGTTTTCCAGGACTAAGGTTCAGTGCAAATCTGCAAGGGATGTAGTTATCACTCACTTGAAGACCTTTCTTCAATTAGGACTTGTCCTACACAGACACTTGACCAGTATTCTTTTCAGTAGAAGTACTATTTCAGTTAGAGACATTTTCTCTGTGCACTATGCTGGTATGGCTGTCACATCCACGCAGTAACTTGAAAGATCCAATTGTATTTTCATATATAAAATTGTCTAGCTTGACAGGACACTGTACTTTATGTCCATCCATGTTTCCTGATGTTTTCACCTTGATCTAGGACAAAAAATATTTGTGCTTATGACATAATCTTACAGCCTTGCACACAAAAATGACTGATGTAAGTTAGAGGAATGGGGAAGCAGCATAGTAGAGCACTCAGGTAAGTGCTTTACACAAGCAGAACATGCTGTATCTCCCAGAGGACTGATCTATATGAGGGTTAA
The DNA here is from genome assembly GCA_035772895.1 of Perdix hodgsoniae. Taxonomy (NCBI): domain Eukaryota; kingdom Metazoa; phylum Chordata; class Aves; order Galliformes; family Phasianidae; genus Perdix; species Perdix hodgsoniae. Next base: position 3,224,173 of record JAPSGF010000031.1, read on the forward strand.
ATTGTTTGCATGGAGATGTTACACCAGCATGTTTCCTCTCTGAAACAAAACACAATGAAATACAAAGCCTTTCCCATTGTGAGCTAACAGATTTAAATCAGCCTCCTTTGCCTGTTGCTATGGAAACCAGTTGCAGGAAGGGCTATGCAGAAATTTCAGGAAAAGATTGTATGAATTGTTTATGTAACCACAGATCTCTATATGAATAAAAATAACTCACTGTATCACAGGAGAGATGTGCTTTACTGGCTGCATTAGCAGAACAGATGTAATACACAACTGATATTAATAAAGAAAGAGACTGACTGTTCACTATGAATTTTTAAGTTATGACACCTTGTTACTCACTGTTGGAGACACGAAACAGCATTCTGCCCACAGAACCATCACTGAAGCACATCAAGCAGCATTAAATTCATCCTGAATTTTGATTATCCTAACTGGTAAATATTTTTCAAAATTACAGTTATTATTGTGTAATTGCAGAGTTCAGAGATGATAGAAGTCCTGGTAAAGAAGCAGCATCTAAGACAGTGCAAATAAGGAAAGTTATAGCTATTTGCCTACAACTGAAATGGAATTTTAACAGTTTTGTAAAAGATTTAAAATAATGCATGCTACACAGAAAACCTATCTAATGAGAGCCCAAGTTTTAGGAAAGCTTTTGTTGTTTGGTTGCTTTTTTTTTTTTAAACCTGTGGCTGAAGTACCTGAAAATAAAGTGTAGAACAGAGAATAACACACACTAGAAATACTAATAGATTGGTAAAAAGTTAGAGAAAGCACTTTTAAAGCAGCTTTTGGGGCACTTTACACTCCTATTTTATTTCTCTGTACATTTTGTCATAAACTTTTTTTCCAACCACGTAGTGAGACACCTTCCAGGTAAACACCTCACAGAAAGTTGTGCCACTTCATTACTTGTATCTCTTTTAAAGCTATCAGACCTGCGCACAGGTCCCATGGTTGTCTCGCTGCTTTGTTTAACAAGAACATGAACCCTTCACAGACCCCTACCTAAAACTGGAGTTGTTCACCTCCTAAGCCCAACTTTCACTGAGAAACAAAAGAGCATACATCATTTATGCCTACACTGAATGCTGCAAAGCAGTCTGCTTTCAGCTGATTAATTTTTTTCTTATTTGTTTATTATTCTGGCCTGAATTGCCTATCTCCTCAGTGAGGTGCTAAGGAAATTGTGCTAAAACCTGTTTTTCCCCGTTTCATTTGAAAGCAGAAATCTATTGTGTGTGCTTCCAATGGATTTTTAGCTACTAGAACCAGAGACCAAAAATCATAACGTTTTTAATGAAACTTTTTCATTTCCTAAAAATAAACTACCAAAAATATTTGACAAAAACATTACAGTAAATATTTTAAAACTAATGTTTTGTGACAAGTTTGTTGCTTTAAGATGGAAAATACTTTGTACCTGGTACAGTGTTTACAATAGAGCTGTGGTGGATCCTGACTGGCTGGCAGCTGGGGGTTCCTGGGCTGCTGTTCTGAGGCAGTCTCTCTGCAAGCACTGCCAGTGCCGTCTCCACTGCAGCATTTTATGCTGCAGAGAACTAATCTCCAGCAGTGCACAACTGAGACAAGACTTCCCTGCACGCTCTTGATCATGATAAATTAAAGCAATGCTAAGTAGTGCAGGGTCATTTGTACCCTACCATAAAGTGCAACGGATGACAGTGCCTGTCTCGATTAAAACTGCCCCATCTCTCCCTGCAACAAAACAAAGGATACTGAAATGCATGTTTTTCTGCCAGTTCCCTACCCCTCTTCTTCCTCCTTACCTTGTATGCGGATGTTTCCAGTGCCCTGCTTTACATACTTCGAAATGATGGTCTAGAAATGGATCTGACCTACTTTGGAAAAATAAATTTAAGCTAAGATGACATTAAAATTACTTTTTTTTTTTTTTTTAAGTGTTTTTAAAATGCATAATAGGTGTGAAAGAAATCGTATTGATAAAGACTATGAGCAGATACAAACAGAAAAGTAGAATTAGCAACACTATACAAAGTTCTGTCATAATAGCATTATTACAATTGCCAAACTAAGAGTATGTTTCCTTACCATAATACACAGCCTAACTTAAGCTGGCTATCCAACCCAGAACATTCTGAGAAACCAAACAGTCCATGAAACATAATATAAGGCACATTCCAATAATGTTTTCTCCATTAGCTATTCTTGACATTAGGCTGGGAAGAGAAATGATGTATTTCACCGTAATAAAGGGCCCTTCTACAGACTATCGCTCTCAGTGAGATTCCTATCACAACATTTTATTACTATAGCATACATTTATCAGAGTGAAAGATAACTTGCTCCACACCCTCCCTATAATTACCCCATAACATTGAAGTTGTTTAAGACAAGATTTCCCACTACAATAGGAATACAGGAAAACTGTATAACACTACTAAAATAATTATCAGTTTGTTCAAATTACGCTCAAAGGAAGAGAGATGCATAGGACGTATAGGATGTTCAAACTTGCAAACAGGAAAGTAATACTCTCAAACAGTAGTGTTTACCATGCATTAAAATGTTGAAATTGCTTTGTCATTAGGAATAAAAATACTTCATGTACCTAATGGTAAAAACAAAAATTCATGTGCATATTTTTGAGCAAATTCTTTATTGACTGGGAAGAAATAGCAATTTAAATAGTGGAAGAGTCATTTACTTTAGCATTTCACTGTTCAGCAAACAGCTACAGTAAGCCTGGTATAAAAAAAGCCAGTATAAGAATTATTATAAGAGTGCCCGTGTATAAACAGATACCTAGATATAACAACTTAAGTCTGGTTATTTCAGCTGCTCTCTCTGAATTTAATTATTTTAATTAAAACATCAAGAACATACCACCCACTGCAAGCCAGTTACAGGCTTGTTTCATATCCAAAGACAACGCAGAGCTTAACAACTGAAAAGCAGTGTGGTGCTACAGGATACACCAAAAAGGAAAACATGGCATGGTTGTCCACAATAATCACCCTAATGGAGTATAAGATGTATTGGAATGGTAAGTACCTGATGTAATCCTGCGTTGATCAGGCAGCACAAAGTACTTTAAAGATTAAAAGAAAAGAAGTAAGAAGTGAAAAAAAAAAAACAGTAATTCCTACCCTTCCACTTTAAGGTCAAAAGTGTTCTGCGTTTCATCCCAATATACCAAACAAGTCTAAAAAGAATGTACTTAAATAAACAGAGCTCTTATCAGGAGTTCTGTCCACTCCCAGAGTCAAATATCAACATTCAGAGCCAAGGAAAGGATGGCACACTCTCTTAGGCTGCTTTGTAATCCAAGATCAGGGACTGCAATACTTTCCTCTTTTTCTGCATTTCTGCCTTGCTTTTGGTGCCTGTTGTCATGTACTCAGATGTATTGTCAACACAACACACTGCCTGCCTTGTAGAACCAATTGTCACTAAATCCACCGGATTCTGGATATATTTTATTGCACCTTTCTTTACAGTTGCTTTAAAAAAAAAAGTTGAAGATCAGTAGGTTCTTACCATAATAGATATCACAGAAATAAAATGTTTTTTTTATTTATGACACAGCGTGAAGCATTCAGAATGAACATACAATTCAAAGGGAAGAATTAGGGATTTAGTATTTATACATCGAAAAATAACAAAAATAAACAGAAAACCCTAAAATAATGGCTTTGTCTTAAATTTAAAAGAATCTGCTGTGTCCAGCTAGTTCACATAGTTACTCAGCAGCAAAGCAAAGCAGTAATCACCTTTGGATACATTCCCACAGCCCCCTGCCTGTAGGGAAATAGAAGATGTACCACACAGACTCTCTCAGTACTTACTGGTTACTCCCCCACACCCATACCCTTCTGTTCCTGGTGGTGAATATCAGCTTAGATCCTTGCCCTGTTTTTTTTGATTTTATATACAATTAAAACACAACTCTAACTTGATGCATTTATAATGCTCTTAGAAAACTAAAAGCTTGATGAAGGAAAAAAAAGCCAAGAGGTACAAGTAACAGATTAAATTTCCTTCAACATTTTCACATGGGTACACTTAAAAACTATTCAGCTTATTACAAGCTGATACAGTAAATTCAGTTTTTGTTTTCTGACCCACATGGCACGAGCTGTAGTTTCACTCACGAGCACCCTGAGGCCTGCAGATATCATCTGGTTTTGAGACAGCAGAACAGTGTTAGTTGATTTCAGCTCACGTAAGAAAAATAAAATTCTTTTTCCATTTGTGCTGTATTATAATGCCTTAGAGAAGAACAGAATAGTGCTTCAGAGGGGAACTTTAGAGAGACAGCATCATCAGTTCCAGCCCGCAGGAGTGCTTTACAAGAAAACCCTGTATTTGAAAGAAGGGAGAGCAGAGTGCAGAACTGGCCGTTGCCCAAGGACCTTGTGAGGCAGGAAGGCACAGCAGTGCTAAACGGGGCCATAGGAAAACCAGACAGGAAATATCACAGGACATGCTGAACTGATTTTATTTTCTTATTGTGAAAAATACTGTCTGAGGCAGTCAGGCAGCTCAGAGGACAGGTAGAGCAAAAATGTTTGTGAAATAGAAGAATTAAGCATCACCTTCCAAAAGAGGTTTTGGTGCTTTCTTTTCCTTCCTGATAGAAAAAGACCCAAAACACCGGAAGAGAAGCACACATCTGTGAAGTCATCTTCCTTGTTCCACAACATCATCTGAATGTGTGGCAGCCTATGGCCATCCCACTTGTTGCAGACAGATCGATGCACTAACTGCTTCTGTGATGCATTCAGTTCACTATTTCATCTACAACTGAAAGCTGGCAAGAAAGTGACAGTGCAGCCTTGAAAGAAGCACAACAGCAAATAAAGAAAGGACACACTTGGTAAAATAAACACGTAACATACCAAAAACAGATTAAATTACTGGTCAGGATTACAGCTTGTGGGAGTATTTCTGGAACAGCCTGGACTGAAGATGAGCGTGCTGAAGTAGAAAATAGTGGTAAGGCCAAACTCCACAAAAAGGGCATGGCTCAATTGGAAGTTTGGTCCTTCAAAGCTCTAATGTCATCAAGTATGACATTATCCACAATTTTATCATCCACAATTTTATAATAGAATTTCTGCATAAAGTCTCATTTTCCACATGTTGCTTCCTCACCTGCTGACAACCCATACAGCAGCATCACCACTGGCACACGGCACAGGAACAGACCAAAAAATGGTGATGCTGAAAGAATATTTTCTGTCCTCATGAATTTTAAGCTGAACATAAAAAGGGAACTCAAAAGTTGTCAACAATAGCCAGTTTTAAAATTAATTGCAAAAGAAACACTACCTACATATCACAAAGGCAGCTCACTACAAAACCACAAAATCAGTTTTTAGCTCTAGACCTTTAATTAGAATTACACTCAGGAATTAAAAGTATAACATCAAAGCACTAAACATGGCACATGACATGATAAATCCCACAAGATCACTACTGTCATTACAAGTAGCGGGTTTTCACTTGAGTCAAGTATTTTGTTATAGCCACTAAACAGCAAACATTTATTGTCTTGTGCATGTTAAGATGTTGTAATGGCATTCAGGCTCATTAAAACTCAAAAGCACAGTCCTGAAGTCAAGCACACGGAGCAGAACAAAAACAGCAGGGGGATAGGAAAGCTGCAATTAATGCTGTGGGTCATGTAAAAAAAAAAAAAAAAAAAGAAAAAAGTTTTTAAGTTACACTCTTCTCTTTTCCTTTCTATCAATTGCTCATACTAAAACAAGTCATAGACTCAAGAGAATTTGATTCCTACTGCAGTTTCAGAAGTGAGTGGAGTAAAAAGCTTGAGTAGACAACTCATCTTCACCTTAAGCAACACGCTACAGTGCAAGGGAAGGTATATGCTTGCTAAGTTACTTGCAGAAGTTACTCAGAAATTCTTTTGCTGGCACCTTCCTTCTTCTCTGTAGAACACCATACTGTGTTTTACAGAACCACCTTGAATCACTTGGGAGTTGATTTTTTATTGTTTTTTTTAATATGTAGGATTGTTTTTGAACTGATGTATGGAAATACAACTCCAAAGGCAGTATAAGCTTGAATAAGGTATCTGGATTTATATTTAAAAGGAATGAGAAGCATTGAAAAGGCAGAGTCCTGGGGCAGGCAGTCCAGCCAAGTTTCATCTCCAGTTAATTTGTAATGAATGGTGAGCCACTGTAATGCCTTTTTTTTTGTTAACAGAATGCTCCATAGCTGTGTGCTGATGAGATTTTCATGCAAAGTTCTTGGTTTTTTTCCTTTTTAGATTTCCTTTTATTTCCAAGAGATCTGCTGCTACATGTTGCATAGGAGTTTTAAAAATTTTAGAACAGTGTGCTGAGAGGTATAGTAGAATAACACTAATCACAGAAACATCTGTTTTGATTTCTTCTTATTCAGAGTTTAAGTTAGACACCTTATGTCAAAGGAGAACAGGCACAGGCAGTGGCAGCTGCTGCTGTGTGCCAGCTTATTTCCAAAGAAGACTGAACAATGCTAATCTTCCAGATGATGATTTCTCTAAAAAATTCTTAAAGCAAAGCATGGCAGCCAACTACTACATTTCATGCAACAGTTACCCAGCTTGTTTGATACTCAAAACTAAGTGCATCATTCTCTTATAGGAGGGATGTAGAGGCTAACAGCACTTCAAAAAAAAAAAAAACACCAAACTATGGAGGAATATGTACCACCAATTGCTGAGCAGCTGTTGTCCATTCTTCCATGGTTAGCCTTTTCTTTGTAGAAAGACTTATTTATATGTTAGAAAAGAACCAAAGTAGTTAAATAAATATACCAAAAAGAAAAAAAAAAAGACAGCTAGCAAAGAGCAAGTCCATAGATTAGCAGAGTTCTGTTTTCTACCACCATTGCCCATGCTTGTGCAAAGAAAGTACTTCTCACATGCTGTGTGTTTGTGTATATATATATATATATATATATGTATAAAATTAATAAATATTTTAGTAACATTATGGAAAGCTGGTGGAAGTTACCTCCTCAGAAAGCAGCAGCAGAAAGAACAGCTTGTGCATATCTTATTACAATGCCACTAGGAATCAGGACTATCAGAAGAGAAAAGTACCAAAACTTCCTTTGCCATTCCATTTGAACTGATTGCCCACAATAGAAACAAACATCTCCTGTGACATTAAGTTGTCATCAGCTTCTGTGATTCCCAGTTCACTCAGCCTTTTCCTGTGCATCTGACTCTTCTTTGCAGAAGTAGCAGTAAGTTCACTTACAATTTCATGATTGCCTTCAGAAATCTCAGCTTGCTTACAAAGCTCCAATTCATCAGCTACACACTCAGGTTGTTCTTTTCTGAAGCTCTCTACACGTGCTCTCTCATCACTTGACTGAGTAGACTGTGTATTCCCTAGATATCAAGGAACAATGAGAACATCATTGCCAAGCATGCAAAATAGCCAAATCAGTTAAAACTACCAGAACAAAGTTTCCTTCAATCTTAACATTTGCATACCCACACATTTGGGTAGCTGCTTAGTGACAACCATATATTTCAAATACAGCATATGAGAAGGTTTCCTCTCAAAAGGACTTCAAGCTACCAAGTAACAGTGATATTAGACTGTATTTACAGACCATACTTGCCATTGTGGCAGTTCTCAAGTATGAAGAGAAATGCAATTGTCACATTTTATTTACTGCAGAAAACAATTTCTGTGCTACAAGACTGTGCTAACCAGCACATTTCAGCTCTAGTGCTGAAAGGAAAAATGGAGCAGAGAACTATGAACCAGAAGAGCTGTAAGAGACGTCACATCTGCTTTCTTGCTGATCGACTCTCTTGTTTCTGTACAACTGAGGTAGTTATACAGGCTTTGCTTAGTAGGAAGCATAGACTAGATGTTTAAGGACATAAAAAAATATCTAAGTGTACACAGAGCATGGAGCACAGATATTCACAGAATTTATCTGCAGTAAATCTAATTCAGGAAATTCTATTGTTCTGATAGTTACAGAGATATATTCCAGCTAAATCAAAACAGACATTTTGAGAAGCTTTTGAAAGACCCACTTCCTAATTAAGTTATTAAAAAAAAAAAACTTGTGTATACTGAGCTTAAAGGGTTTTTTTTGTCTGTTTGTTTTATTTATTTCTATGAAGTCAGAGAAAAATACCTGTTGTTCCTTCTGCTGAAGGATCCTTTACCTCAGAAGCAACAGTTGGTTTTACCAGGACCACACCATATCCTTCATTATTATGGATCATATTATTGGCCATGCTTATTTTGGGGATATCGTAATGTTCATCTAAGAAGTTCTATAGAAAGGAAATAGAAATCCAACTTGTTATGTCCACTTAATGGGATGTAAATCATTTCACTTTTAAACAGAATTAGCCTCTCTGCATTGGCTAGAACGTTTTGAGTGTATGCAAGTAACACTGCAAGAGATCTCTACCTGGCAGATAAGAAAAAGTATTGCTTCAGTGTACCAACCCAAGGCAAACAAGTACCACCATCTTAACATCTAATACACAAGAGTTCCACTACAAGAAAGCAAGGTTACAAGCCAAGCTAAACAAGTTACTTGCACCAATTCTGACAGCTATAAGTTTGTTTGCTATTAAGTTAAAGAAAAAAGGGCATTCTGCCTTCAACTGACCTTTATGAGTATTCCCTCCTTGCAGTGGTGTATGCCGTTGTCCAACAAGGTGCATGTACTACCTGGGTATATCTCCACACCAGCACCCTACAAGATAAATCTTGCTGAAGTTCACAAATAGTTCAGGAATGCTTACAGTTTGGCATGACAACTCCATGGTTGATCTTGGTGCTCATTCACTTATCTGCACCACTCCAGCTTCACAGCTCTGTTATAACTTGAACAGCAATATCAAACATGGAAGTCCCACAAGTAATACTACAGTTGTACTGTTGCTAGTCTATAAAATCACTAGCAAATAACTATGCATCCTTTTATTACTTTCTTGCTCTTCAGTCATTCACCTCAACATTCAAAGCCCTATCACCCCAAGCGTGCTAATCAGAGTTCAATTCTGTACTTATCTGTCAGAAGAAAAGGACAAGGCAACTAAAAAAGGGCATTTAATTTGCCAAACAGGAATTAATGAGTTATTTATAAGCAGGGGGGGGAAAAAACCAACACAGAAAATCACTTTAAAGATACAGCGGGACATCAATCAGTTCAATAGTGCAGTAATCACTGTTTCATAGATAACCCCTGCACAAGACACTTCATTGGATACTACTGAAGACCATAAGATCCCTGGGAACAATGTCATAACACAGCTGTTCAAGATAACCTGTAAAGATTCTCACAAGAGGCAAGGAAACCACCCCTTTACTGAAAGTATTATTTCTTAGTACAACTCTATTTAAATTTATGAACAAATTTTTAACTGGCTATTTCCTACCTTGGCACCATACAGATCTGAGTTCTTCATTAATAGTTCAGCTGAAGTTCGTACAGTTATGCCTGTAGTTTCACACTGTAACACACAATTCTCTAAAGTTGTTTTCCCTTGATGAACATCTACATACACACAACAAACATTGTTAAATGAATCATACCTGCAAAAGCAAACCTACAGGTAGATGGATTCACAACATATGTTTTACAATATGTTGAAATGTAATCACATCTTACACAGGTTACTGATTTGATCAGGCATAGTTAGAGCTCATGGTATTCCGCAAGGATAAGCAGGTACACTACAAATGAGCACTAATCAAGAGTTCCCTTAAAGTTTTTTTTTTTGTCATTGTTTTTTTGTTTTTAAATTTTTAAAGCAATTTTTTAAAAATATTTATTTATTTATTTTTACGCATTCTTAAGACTCTTTTGTATTAATAAGTTATTAGATACACATATACAGGTGGTGTTAACAAAACATGTTTTAAAACAAATGCCTGCAAAAGCTAAGTAATAATTAGTACCTCCTACAAAGAGAAGGCAACAGCCAAACCCACTGGGGATACAGTTTGGGATTATCTGAATCTCAGTTTTCTGTGCTGTCAGAAAACAAAGGTCTGTGATATTTCTGAAGTCCATATCAACCCTCAGCAAAGAGCTGTTAAGTGTTGGGAGTTCTTCGTATCATGAGAAATTACTTCCTTTCCCAGGCACCCTGACACGCTGAAACCTGACCTACTGCTGCAAAACCCAACAGCAGAGAACTCAAGTTACCTAATCCAAGTTCTCACCCAAAAGTTAAGCCTGAGTGCATTAACAGCTTGAAAGTTAAAACCAGTAAGCTCTGTGTACTGTATTCGCTTTAAAAAAAAAAAAATGAAAGTCACAGAAGACTCATAAGAACATTAAAGTGCTTTCATACTCACTTAAAATCCCCTCCACAGCATCATGTTGCACCAACTTCAAATTGGAGATCTTTATATTGGCTCCAGTACAGTCAACAAAGTTGTCTCCTTCTCCTTGCTTTTCTATCACAATGTCATCTGGCAGGCCATAGCCTTAAAGCAGGGGTGAAAGTTTGATGAGCAACTGGTAACAATCAGATACACTGGCAGACATTCACATGAAATAAGAAGGGTTTAGAACTTGAGGTTTGGTATTTCAAATAGTTACACCCTTCTGCACAATGGTCCAATGACTTAAATAACCCAAAATTTCAAATCACCTTCTTTAAATAACATTAAATGCCAAATTATTTTTGCCAGTTGAACAGATGTGTAACACAGAGATCACATTCACTGAGACCAAAGTTCTCACTCCCCAAAGCTGCAATGCTCTGGAGGGAGGTACAGTAACAAAGGCCACATGAGAACCTGCAGTTGGCTTTCAAAACAGATAAGCACAGCAGAGCAAGCAGGGGTTCTGCAAGGAAGCAAAAGGAATTCGTGCTACAGTCCTAAGTTCCACTCAGCTTTCCTGTTTGAATGAAACCTGGGTCAAAACATGTTCCTGTGTTATATGGGCTTCCAGATTAAAAAGGAACTTTCAAAAGCGTATGCCACCACTGATTTACTAAAGCCATCCACACTTGTCAGCGTTTAAACACTCACAGGGAAATTTATGAGCATGTAAAGCTTTTATTGCTTGTCACTGGCAAGAATCATGATAAGGAAAGCAATAATGCAACATCTATTAAAGCAGCATGAGTCCTATCATTTTCTGAACACACAAAAAAGCTTAGATAAGAAGTGCCCATACAGGAGGCTAGCTTTTACCAAGTACATAAATAAATAATGTGCAAGTAGAAAGGTTGAAAAAAAGCCTTTGAACAAGAGCTAAGAGAAAGTTTCAGAGACATCAACTGAACACAGTTTGGTGAGTGATACTTCAGCACACTACAATAGCTAGTAAACTCCTAGAGAAGAGGTAGCAAGGGGCAGTTTACTTCAGTACATAAAGAAAGTGCACCCTGGGACTTGACATGGCAGACCCTGTTTAGCTATACACCCCAAAGAGGTTGTTTACTATTCAAGGCAAGAGTTTTAAGAAAAATTGTCTAGACTACCCACAGACCTTCTAACCAAGCTTTTAGCCTGCCTCACCTACAATGCAGCAGCTCTAGCAGTAAAGAAGCTGTTTAAAAGACATGGAATAGAGAGGACTTGATTCACCTGCCATCAAGCACTGTTCAATACACAGCCAGCTCAAGGTTGTACACCCTGCCTGGAAGTTAAGCAACTTTACAGGAGCTGAGAGCAACTGTCATCCCACAACTCTGATCACAGGTATTAGGATTGATGAACAGCTTCTCTTCCAACTTCAACTATTGTACAAGCTGCAAAGTTATTTGGTACCTTTGCTACACACCTTCACCAAGTGCTTAAGTTATCCTTACTATAATTTCCTGTGTTACAGCTTTAACCTTCCCCAATCCTCTGAAGTATTTTTTTCTCCTCATACTTTCAACCATAGCACTGATTTGCACACGCATGGAAAAAAAAAAAAATACAACCACTACTAAGCAAAGCAATGTACCTTTGATGAGTCATGACTTCATTGCAGCTATATTCAGCTACTCTGATTAGGGCCAGCAACTTTTTTCTTGATACTCTAACTTCAAATGTTTTCGGCTGTTATTACTGCTATAAGAACTTCTTTAACAGAAGTCCATACAAGAAGATCAAGTACACTGATGTATTCATTATTCAGAGGGTGGTTTGTACTAAAGACATTTACATGCCTTGCTTCTTAAATAGCATAGCTCATTCTTTAATGGGAGTGCCATTTCACCCTTTGCATTACTGTTTCCTCAAAAGTATGAAAGAAGTTGTCATACACTCCAGCCCACACAATTTTATAACAAATCCATTCTTGCAAGCAAATCAAGCAGTTTGAGGTCCTTTAACCAGGACTGTCCACCAGCACACAACTCTGTACAAATCATACAAAAGAAGAGCAAAAGACAAAGTGATATTCATAAGAGAAGGGCAAGGAAAATACAGTCCCAAGCAGCAGGAAATTAAATTCCCAGCCTTTCCCATAATGAAGTTTTGACAAGATAAAATTACAGCTGAAGAACCTGAACAGCTGCACAAGCCCTGGTGATACACAGACTATTATGTTACAGCAGCATACAAGCCTGAAGCAGAGAAATTATGATGGGAAACTAAGAATTATGAGGAAAAGACAGCAGGATAACCTAGACAATGCAGGAGTATTTGAAACAAATACTTGGAGAGAAAAATAGAATCATATATCGTGCGTCCACTTCTACAGAACAGAGTAAATTAATAGCTCTTTCTATCCAGGTACTTCACATAATGCACACATCTACATCAGCAGCCCATACGCACAGCTGACACAACAAATACCATAAACTGAGTTGGCAGAACTTGGCTTTTTTCCCTCTATATTCACTATCTGGCAGTGAGTCTCAGACCACCTCTATGAAGTACATTAAGAATGTAAAGAAAACAAGAACCCCTACCAAGTACTCATTATGAAGCTTCTCAGAATGATTTGTGCTTGTTAGATGTAAAAATCTATATGCAACAGAAACACGATTGTATATATAGGTACAATATCTAGTACCATAGGTAACAGTACTAGATGCAGTACCAATATAATTCAGTCAAATAGAAGAAAACAGCACATTCACTATTCATCAGCAAAACTTTAAGCTTATCTGCAGGAATAGCTGTTGTTAATAAAACACCATATTCCACAGACAGCTCTACAAGCAGAAATAGGATCACTCCAAAGTAAAAAGCAAATACCCAAGTCAAGCTTCTCCAAATAAAAAAAATGTTTATGCACAGCTAGCTTAAGACTCTGGACTGTCTCCTTCGCAAGCTTTCTACCTTCTATTTCAATAGAATCAGCAATGCAGAACACGCCGTCTACAACATAATGACCAGGACAGATGATGACTGTGTCTCCTTCATAACAAGCATTTACAGCTGCCAGCGGATCATTGTGGAACTGTAAGAGACAAACAACATAATCAGCTCCTGAAAAAAATGCTATAAAATAGACATATTTATGCCCTTAAACTTGTTCTTTAATTAAATGTTGCTGCCTTTGCCTGAAAAAAATCCTTCATAATGGCACCAGTAACAGGCCGTTTCTACTTGGAATTCCACAATCATAGCTCTCTAGACAAAAACAGCCTTAAAGCATTACTTTGTGTTATGTCCATTCCATGAGAAATCCGGGGCAGGGGCAGATTGAAGAACATATGCACTGGAAAGCAGGTCTCAATATGGCCTGGGCTTCAGGCCAACATGTGAATTCTGTTTCAAGTGACTTGCCGTGAATCACATGAAGAAACACAAAACAGACAGGAAAGAAAAATCAATAAAAGCAAAGAACTCAGCAATTAGATTTGAGTTAGTCCAAACACTGATAGAACCCTATTTCTAGAGCAAGTCACTCTAGAACAGAGTTCAGACTTCACAGTGGCAAATAATGGGTCCACATGGTTCTTTCCCTTAGAAAAAAGACCTCAGTATCTGAAGAGTGCAGGCTGATATCCTCTGAGAAATTCTGCACGAAAGGAAACAAATAGTAAAGAAAAACTTAGAGTTTATTGCTTCCTGGCAAATTCTAGGGCAAGCACTGCAAGAGAATTTTTCCACTGCCAACTGAGAAAATCTGATTTATATCCCCAAAGTTAACAGGGAATGTTCTGTTTGGGTCTGCTTTGCCTACCTGCAATTCATGAACTTGATTAGAATACAGTAAGCAATTTCATTTGGGCCCAAGGACTACAGACTACGTGCTGAAGTGCTGAGTCCTAGCTAATTGCTCTAAATAAGTAAGTTTCCTATGCAGAACCATAGCGACAGAATGACATTTCCTTCTTGAAACCTTAGATTGTTATCAGCAACTCAAAAGACAGGTATCTAAGGTTACTCCTTTGCACTTTTCATTATGGAATTACTACAGGTTTATTTCCTACACACTGGAAGGAAACTGCTCACACAGAGCACTCAGCAAACAAATTAAGAGAAATTACCCACAATTTTGTCTTATTTATTAAATTACAGCACTGTATTTGGACTCAAAAAGTAGTACTGTACAAGTGTATTGTCTTTCACGTACACAATGCTTTTGTATTGTTTCTTGAGTAGAAAAAAAGCATGAGTGAGCAGATGATTGCTGTTACTTTACCTGTATTTCTAGCTCTTCACCACAAGACTCAGGGCAAAGTTTGTCCCTTATCAACGACTGCAAGAGACTCGCCATCACAGTTGAGGAGACAACATGAGTGATCTTGATACCTGTTGGTCTCTGTCCTTTAGCTTGGAGACCACTGTATTTTTGGTAACCAAACACATACCTAGAACAAGGAACAAAGCCTTCAGTGAAGAACACTCTACACGTGGTTTCCCCATCAGGGCTCCCCTTCCATTAAACCCGCTAAGTACCTCAGCAGAGGATTCTCAATCAGTTTTAGCTTTTGTTTCAAGTGCTCTATTTTCTCATACAACTTCAGTCCCTCCACCATGGAGACATTTTCCATTTCAGAGTCTGAATCACTGCTTGATATGTTGTTCCTCACATTTAAAAACTTTCTGTAGAGCTCTTCACATTGGGACAAGTAGTTGTGGTAATCAGCAACAAGGCCAGAAGGCACACGGTGCTCGAGAATGTCATAATGCCTGCAATTCAGAGCCAGAGATCAGCATATTTCCCACTTCCAATTTTGAAAGATCAAATACAAACCCAGAGAGAATCTGAGATGTCCCGTATCAGTACTGAAGTTAAAATTCTTTGCAGTCTGCATCAAACCAAAACCCTTAGACACATACAAATATTTTACTTACTTGTCTAAATAATCTCTCAAGGCAGACAGATAACAATTATACGAAACATATGCTAAAACAAATGGTACAGTTACAAAAAAAAAAAAAGCAACTTCTAAGTCAATTAGAAATCAAAACTAGCCTACTTCTCAAGCATTTATTGGAAAGGCTGAGAAAGCTATGTCTGAACTAGAAGAGTAACCCCATAATGTGAAGCCTTTATCAGCAGCAACATAAACAATAACCTGGACAAAATCCCAGATACAAATAAGGCAGTATCTGCACGAGACGAAGATGTAAAAGCACTGCAAAGGAAATTGTGTCACCCCAGAAGTATCTTCTACAAATGCAATTACAGAAAATGCCAGCCTGAAGTTGCATTAAGATTAAGACATCTGCCAGCTAGACAGTGCCAGGCAGTTATGTAGAACTTATCACAGTCACTAAAAAAAAGAAACGCTGGACAATAATTAATAACATAAAACAAAACAAGATTTAATACTCTCATTTTTGTAAAGAACCAACTTAACACAGCATAAATAACTCTGCTGAAGAGGCTGAACAAAACAAGAGCAAATCTCCAAAATTCAAATTTTTAAGTGGAGCATTTAATTCAGAAAAGTGCAAGAAAAAAAAAACTATAATCAGAGAAGTAAATAAGTACACAGTTACAATAAAAAGGATATAAAAAAAGCCTCACAAGATTTTGGCAATGCAATCAGAGGCAGCAGAATGTTAATGCAGCATGATTAAATGAAAAAAGGATTTATAGCAATGTAGAAATAAAATATTTGATGGAAACTAACAGTTACATTTAGGTTGGCCCTGAAATGCATACTTCTCTTTAGGGCTGGTCATTATAAAAATGCATAGAACTTGATCTTTATTTTTATTTTTTTTTCCCAAGCTTCAGTTAAACAATTCATATTACTTGCCTCAGAAAAAATCAGTATTATATCCTAACACCACACATGAATTTATCCGTTCTGATTGAAAGAGTGCACACCAGAGATCTGTAAAGTTTTAAGCATCACATGTTTCCATGCAGCTTCTGAGTTAACACACGAGCACTTCAATCACAACACAGGATGACACATCAACACAGTTTGGAGGAGACACTTTGCATTAAGCATGGTGGGAAAAAAAGATAACATCTACTTCTGTACTTGAAGTTGTTTTTTTAACCATTTTGGATCTCAAATAAACGAACACTAAGGTCTTTCACAGATGAAAACAAGCTCTCTCGGCATACCATGGCATTCCAGTTAATTCCATGCAAAGACTTCATAAAGATACAAAATCTCAACAACGTAGTAGCCATGCGTTGCAAGCTCACATGTAAATGTTTGTGAAGTGTTTATACAATTTCTAATTTCCACGTAGAACACTTCCCTCTAATTTGTGTGATCTCTTAGAAATTCAAGCATATCACAATCGTCAAAACTCACTGTGTCCTGTTAGAGACCCACAGCCACCTTTACAGAATAGGTAATGATACTAACTTCCTTTGTAAAGCTTGTGCTATACACTGTATTCCAGCACATGCTACATTCTGAAGAGCATTTCAGGGTTAGCTGTAAATAATTGCTGATTTAGTCCCATAGCATCATAGCAGACTTGCATCTGAATGACATACTCATGCTTGGTTACGCTATGTTTAAAACAGAAATGTGCTTGGGTTATTTAACCCCCTCCAGCATGTAACCAGATTGTGTCCTCGTGCGCTGCTCAATTTCCATATAGCCAGATGGCACTAAAAAAGTAAAATCTACCTTCAGAAAACCTACTGCCAACTAACCCCACAGAGAACAGAAATGCGCACAATCCTCCTCCAGGATAAATGATTTACACGTTTTTGTTTACATTCTGTTCCATCCTGGTTCCTATTCTATGCCTAAAGCTATGAGCACGTTCCGTGCCTGCTTTAGATAGGGTTACATTAGTCGCTCCTCAAGTCTATGGAGGCAATGGCTGGGTGTGGAGCGCCATCTGGTGGGAAATTAGGGATTACAGGAAGAAACAAGGGCTCAGAAATCAAGCAGCAACTTCAGTTGTACCCTCTTCTACAAGAAAATAGAGCATCAGACAGTGGCTGCTCCTAGAGCAGGCTTGCTTTAACTCACTAGTGAAAACATCCCTTGGAGATTTATGCATGCCCCACATCGCCTTGGAGATTATGCATTCCCACATCGCCCTTCCCTGTGGTGCCACCCAACACAAGAAGCGCTGCACTTACAGTCTCAGTCGAGGCTCCACACAGCGCACAAAGTAATCAAAATCATCCTCCTCCTCCTCATCCCAGGTCCTCCAGATGCACTCATAGAAGAACCTTTTGAAGCAAAGTAAGTTTTTAAACACAAAGGAGGCCACATTTAACCAAGCAGAGACAATGGCACTAAAGATACAGATGTAATAGATTTCAGAATGCAAATGAAAACGTTCTTTCTCCAATTCCACATCATCCTCCTGTAAGCCATTTAGTAGACACAGTGGTTTTTGGTTTTTTTTTTTCCTAATGAAGAGTTTTAATTTGTATTTCTTGGATCAAAATCCATAACAGCCTGAGGCCTTCTGACTTCCACCACTAGACTGATTGAGTATAAGCTGGATTTAAAAAGAAGACTTGCACAAGATTCTGCAGCTCTTTGATTATTCAGTTTCAGCCAGGCATCCTTCCACTAGGCTTTTCCTCTCCACAAGAAGTTTGCCACCTTTATGATACACACTCAGGTCTCTGCTACTGAGCAATGGTCAGCAGAGTGAGTCTCTTCTCAGATAAATACACCCCATCTTTGTGTGACTGCCTTCAGCTACCAAAGGCAAACATTTCCTCTGTGATCAGACTCCCCATAGCCTTCATGGTACCAGTCATGATATTGACCACGGAAAGCTAGACACGTGGGGCTGCCAGTCTGGCCACAAGAGCTCAGGACACAACACATTAGATACAACCAGAGCACAATTGCTCAAGACAAGAATTAGCCTTAAAGCAGTTTCCTACCTGACATGCTCCACAGCTAGTGCTGTCTGATCGAACTCCCCCGACTCATCATACACAACCCACAGCTCCTGCAGTGGTATCCGACGCTCCTTCAGCTCCAAGAGTTCCTGCATGCATTCCAGTGTAAAGGTGCTAACCTGTGACTCACATAGGAAAGGCTCACAGAGCTGCACAACTGCCTTCAGATCTGAGTACTCCACATCAACCACCTGTTGGAATGAATAGCTCTTAGAATTTCTCTACGCAGAATCACAGATACGGTTGAGGAAGGTGGGCATGATGTGCACAACCCAGCAGACTTCACTAAGTGCCAGCTGACCCACACAGATCGACACACAGTACGTACTACAGCAAAGGCAGTGTGGTCAGATAAAATGATAATCCCAGAAATAAACTCCTAAGAGTCAAAGATTTGGAGCCATCTATTTGACATTCAAAAGTAGGTTCAAAAAAAAAAAAAGAAATCTTGTAGCACCTATCCAGGGCCAGTAAATTGCTTCCCAAACTGTTTTTGTTTTTTTTTTTTTAAACAGGAAAAATAGGATCATCAGGTTCAAACAAATCAGGGCCTTACAGTTTTCCTACTCTTCCAGGGCTCATTCTCCAAAGCATCCACAAGATACAAATCATCCCATGAGTTAATCAGCAAACTATTTTATCACTAATTTTGCTGAAAAGATCAAAAGATAAAGTTCTTCCCTTCTGAAAACATGTAATACAAGTTCAAGCTTGATCAAACACCCCAGGTTTGCACAAATATAAAAGACTCCAATACTGGTAGGCCTAAAAAAAGAAGGATCCCAAACCTGCAATCCTTCAGCAGGTCTACAACAAGAGCTATTGTTAGTATCAAAGTACATTAGACAGAAGAATGTTAATGATAGGAAGAACTTAGAAGTGACCACAGCCTAGTAATTGAGAAAACTACCTCAGTAGCCAGCCCTGGACAAAGCACTGACCCCTTCTGCGCCCACCAGGCTTCACCTCACAGAGCACCCATGCTAACCTGGACTTCTCCTTGTTTCAAGGATCCCTTAGAGAATGTTGCTTCCTTTTAAGCACAGTCTGAATATTTCTTGGGAGGACACTAGCGAGAACCTATGAAACTAACCCATATGGGGTGTTTTTGCTACAGTCTTCACACAGGGACATTATACAGCCTCTATATTGCCACTCTGAGGTTTAAAATTCTTTGCCCAGTTCTTGAGAAGCTCAAGAAAAGGTAAGTGGTTACGCAGTGCTCTAGCACACAGAAAACAAATACTGTACAAATATTTTGGTTTAGCACTGATACATTTATGTAACAAAGTGATCATGCTCTATATGCTCTGCTAAGATTCAAAGTCCAGAAAACCACAGATGACATGCTGACCACATCAACTTTGTAGAACTAGATGCAGCTTATTCTCATGATACCAACACCAGTTCATTCACAATTGCGTCTCAAAGAAAACAAAATTCAACTGTCACACTGAAAATGCTGTATTTTGAAAGCAGAAGTCAACTTTAAGTAGACAGCTAAATTCCAAGGTTAAATTACGTGATAAAGCAAAAAATAAAAAATAAAAAAGCCTTCCTAGTGCATAATTTCCTGGAGCTGTGACATGCTGTAGCTCTGAAGAGCTCATTCTGAGCAGCAGTGCCTCACTGCCATAACAGTCCCTTATACAAGTATCAGAATTACAGGTTCCAACTTCAAGCTTTTAGGTGAAGAGAGCACACCAGTGTACAAAAACAGCATTTAAGAATAAGGATTCTTTTGAAACAGATTCCTATTGCTTTAGCCCTCACTGGCAATTACATACAAAAAATATACTATTTTCTAGCAGTTCATAAATCTCATAGAAAGCGATCTGCCTGTTAGAGAGATAAATGATGTTAGTGGGAGACAAACGCCTGAACAACCACATTCCATTTACCTCCACGAGGACCTCAAACACAGCCGTGCGCCAAACAGCCTGCCATCCCGACGGCTCAAGGACCTTCTCCAGGTACTCAGCTGTGAATTCCTTCACCTCAGAAGCTTTGCAGTCAGCTAAGATGAAACGGAAGGCAGCGCATTCACGCAAGAAAATAATGGAAAGTCCTCAGTGAAAAATGAAAAGCACGGAAGGTTTTAGCAGCAGTGCTGCAGGGTTTGTGCCTTATCTCAAGGAGTCTCACTATACGCAGAAAAGTTGTGACAACACCAGTGAAAGCCAAACACGGGGCCCAGCACCAGCACTTTTCCCCTTCAGGCCTTCACATTTTATTTACTTGTGTTAAAGCCATTCCTTCCCGGGCCCAGGGGAAGGGCAGCTGAGGCGGCAGCACGGCAGCCCAGCACTGACGACACACACACACACATCTGCGCTGCAGTCCTCGCTATTAAGGGCGAGCGTTTCAGAT
This sequence comes from Perdix hodgsoniae, assembly GCA_035772895.1. Lineage (NCBI taxonomy): Eukaryota > Metazoa > Chordata > Aves > Galliformes > Phasianidae > Perdix > Perdix hodgsoniae. The sequence continues at coordinate 3,244,795 of JAPSGF010000031.1, forward strand.
GGAACCGACTCCAGCTGGAGCACAAGTCTTAAGAAACCTCGCCACATATTCTTTCCCCACTAAAATCACTTACCCAAAATGTAATCCTGGTAAGCTTTAAATCGCTCATAAAACAGAAGATGATCCGTGCGAAAAATATCAGGAAAAAGCGCATTGCCGTCGGGTACGGTCCTGCCCAGGGCAGTGCCCGGCTTGTCACGGCTTCCATAATCGCTGCAGGCGTCCTCACCCTGCCGGCTGGGAGCTGGGGGAGGAGCGGGAACAAAACAAACCCCGCAGGCCGTCAGGTCCGTGCAATCATCGCTCGCTCTTCTATTCCCAAACGCCTCCAAACAGCGGCCCAAGATCGGCCACGCGCCTGCTTCCCGTAACAAATCTCACAGCGCAACGCAAAGGCGCCGGAAATTATAAGGCGATTTGAACCATCAAGTGCGACTTCAGAAGAGCTACAGAAGAGCCCCGGCAGGCCGCGCCCGCACCCCGCACACGCCACAAACACGACGATTTCTCCTGCACGGCCCGAACCCCGCAGCTGCGGCAGCAGCGCCTCGCGCAAACGGCTACGCGAACGCACGCGTCACAGCGGCAGCCGCAGCTCCCCGGGCCCCAGAGGGCTCGAGCCTCACCTGGCTTCGCCCCCTCGGCGCGCTCCCTCACCCCAGCGGCGCTCCCGCCCGCCGGCCCCATCCCAGCCATGCCGCTCCGCGCCGCCGCCCGCACCAATTTCAAACTCGCCGCGCCGCCGTCACGGGCAGCGCCCGCCCGCATTGGCTGCTGGGCCGTTGCGCGGCGGGGCGGGGCGGGCCGTGGGCACTGCGAGGGGCCGGGCGCTGAGGCGGCGCGTTGTGGCGCTCGGCCACGGTAACAGCCGGATGAGGTGCGTCTGGAGCACGCCGGCAGATGTCAGCCCTAGAAATAAAACTGCCGCCTTACCCAGAAGACGGAGCAAATGGAGCAGAAGCTGGAGGCGGGTCAGCGCGCAGCCCAACCGTCAGCCCCATCAATCCTGCTATTATAGGCTGCAGGGACACCACGGGATTTCTGCTCAGAATCTTACCCTCGGAGCTGTGCTACAGTCACAAATGCTTCTGCCGATAAAACATGGCTCCTTGGCAGGCACACCGTGCACAGTAGGCCAGTTGTCGTGACACTGTCAGGCTTAGCAGCAAAATACCACACAGCCTGGAGGGTAACTTACACAGATCCCAAATTATCCATGTTAGGAAGTACATCAGGTTTAGGTTGTGCCATTCCCTAGTTGGTACAAGTCTGAACGCGCCCCTTCTTTGATAAAAGGGAGAATTCAGTTATCCTGTCCGCGCGAACAAATTCACCCTCAAATAGGGGCAAATGAGACTGGCAGCAGCCCCACGTCCAGCAGCAACACGGCTCGTTCCATGCTGAAACTCTGCTCCTGCTTTCTGTTGTGTCTGCTACAAGGGCCCTTTGGAGCAGATTCTACTGTGGCTATTCAGATAAAGAAGCTGAAAGTAAAGCTGCCACAGGTCCAGTAAGGATTAAATTCCAAACAAGGTAAGTAAGGTTAAGGTAAGCAGTTGGAAGATGTTCGTTCTTTACAGAGGTGGGTATTAAGCAGAGATGAGGCAACTGGACATCACTACAGGAGCTGAGGACAGGCAGCAATTAACAATAGACAAGAAAGGTTAGGATGCTCCAGCAAGAATATGCTGAGCTCTGTGAAAAGCAATTCAGAAGGAAAAGTGTCCTGTGATGGAACACAGCCTCACAGGTTTGGGACAGAACAGGTTATGTTCATACAGCACACTTTGTCAGTGCTGGAGCCAGGCATGTAGAACTGGCATGCTGCAGAGCTGCTCCTGGATGTGCCACCATTTTTCCTCCAAACAATGGCTATTTAAATTGCTGTTGTTTTTTTGGGTTTGTTTTTTTGTTTTCTTAATGGCACAATTGCTTTAAAACAGAAACAGCCACGAGAGGGCTGCCTTAGATCTCAAACAACATGATTAACATGCTCAGCTTCCAAATGCTAGCATTAAAAAGGATTAATTTGTTTTCTTTTGGTATTTCACTAATTTTTAACGGAAGGAACACCACGGTGAAACAAATCCCACGTGTGCAGTTCGGCCAGGCTGGGGACCAAGATAGCATGCACATCACAAGCAGTCACATCACAGCAGCCCCTATGCAGGTGTCTTAAACATCAACCATATGCTTTTCTCAAAGGCTGCTGTAACACACAGCCCTGGCTCAGGGAAGCTGCACAGCAGAGGGCTGCTGAAGACTGCACGTGCAAGTCAGCCTGTGACCCCTGTGGTGCAGGGCTGCCGTGCAGAGGGAAATAAATTGCTGGGGAAAATTCTGCTGAGCTGTTGCTTCAGATCTCCAAAGTGTGAGCCTGATGGCTGCCAGTTATTAAAGATAAGAGCAGGCAGTTCATCGGGTCAGGGCAGCCCTTAATTTTAACTCTGAGGTTATGAAGAAAAAGCATCTGTCCAGAGAAATTGATGTAGGAGACAAACTCACCTGGATAGTTTGGACCAGAACTTCATTATGTGCCACTGACCTCAATGGAGCAGTGTCTGTTCTTTGCACCTGGAAATTCAACTCCAAAGTTAAAAACCTAAAGAAAAATAGCAGTGTTTTATCCAGTGCCCCTGTCCAAAGAAACATCATCTTTATTTTAACTCACTGCTGGATGACAAACCCCTCGACAGCAGTTCTCATTTGTGGATATATGTGGATCTCATTTGAAAGCACAGACTGTTTCTGCTTTAAGGTGTCTTAAAGCAATATTTTCTTTACCTCTCATTATGAAGCAACCTTTAAATACAGCAAGTATCAAAAGATCAAATTACATTATTACATGTAATGAAAAAAAAATTTTTTATAAGGCTTGTCAATCTGAAAATGTGTAGCATATGTGTGGGACAAGTGGTTGAGAATAAGCACAGATTCACAGTGATGGGAAAGAAATAATAAAAAGACAAAATAAAAAAAAATCTAAAAAGAATGGTGCATGAGGCAGCAAAGAGTCTGCACACATTTCTGTTCTTGATACAAATTCCTTTTGTTACCATGGCAATAATTTAATCTCGCTAGGCTTCCATTGGTCCATCATAAAATTTAGACGGTATTTTTTTACTGCATGTACTTGATTAACTCATTTGTAAACCACTTTTATATCTGGGAATGAACTGTGCCATGTAACTGCAGGATGCTGTTAATTATTTGGGTTATTAGCTATAAAGTTCCTTGACAGGTATTTTATCATTGTAAGCCTAAATAAATCAAATATAACCAGAAAAGCAATTGAACTTTTGCAAGCCTCTATAGCTTCACTGGTTCATCCCCTCAGAAAGACAAATCTAATTCATGGTTTTTTTTAAAGAACTACTTTGGAGCTTCACCTATGAGCTCTCTTCATCCAAATGTCTACACCTATCAAAGCTGGAGCTGTATCACTGCAACCTTTGCAATCTTTGAAAGTCAGAAAAATCAAAGCTCGAAATCATTTGCTTCTATTACTGCTTGACTTTATAGAAGAGGATGCTTTCTGAAGTGCTTTTTCTACTATAATTTAAGCAGTTTTCAGAACATCCTCAACACTGGCTTCTTCAGAAATGTGCTTCATGGACTTCAAATTGGTCCAACAAACACCTTATTTCTTAAAACCACAATAATAGCATTACAGATTTGGATTTTTGTGTTTATAATCACCTCTTTTCTTGCAATTCACCTGAGGAGTTTCAAGATTTATGCTACTTTATCTGCTGCATATTGACTTTCTCTTAACCACAAACATGCCTGACATTGCCAAGTGCCTCATTTTCAGAATGAGGGACATTCACTCTAGATAATAACTTTCAGAAGGAAGCTACATAATAACAGAAAATTCAAGTCCACGCAGATTACTTAACCAAGACTCATGCACAATGAAAGTGCCATCAGCCACGCTCCCTTAGCACTGGACAGCCCACCTCTCCAGAGAGATACATTGCTCTCTGAAGGAAGGCCAGAAATTAGCCAAGTCCCTCTTGCAGATGTTGCAGTGTTCTCCCCAAGAACTCGGTAGACTGAGTGCTGCAAGGTGTTCTTCAACTGACTGCAAAAATGCAACAGGGACAAAACCCATAATAAACTGTTTTCTTTCTTCAGACGTGGACAACAGGCAAACAGATTTTCCAACAAACGTTAAAACTGAAGCTGAATGTTGATGGGATTGGGCAAAAATGGAAATTGCCAAGAGCGTTCATCCTTATGACTAATATTGCAAGGATTATTTATCAGGCATTTCGCACTGCACAGCACTATGAAAGCTATATTTTGCCATATTACCATCAAAATTTTCCATCGGCATTCGTAAGAATAGGCATCACTGCTGTCAGTGACCACTTAACTTTCTGCCCCCGGAGGGCTGCTGACCACATCTTAGAAAGAATAGGAAAGATGCAGTGATTAAAGATAAGGAAGAAATTGCAATTACTGCAGATGCAGAACGTAACAAACCATTGGGCATAATCATGCCAGAAAGAAGGCAAGCTTGAAAAGAATGAAAATTGCTTGCATGTTGATTTTGTATGATCATTGCACCTCCTCATTCACTGTAAACAAAACAAAATAAATTCACTAAAGATGCAAAAGAACACAGCTGTCGGTGGTGGGACATTATGTTGTTGTGATCAGTGCTTCATCTCAATTCAAATTTTGAACATGGCTGTTTAGAAATTATTCTCCTGTGATTTTGTTGTATTTCAATTGCTTTAAGTTCTTTTTTGCCTGTAGTACAGCTGTGTCCCTGTCTTGACGATGGAAGTAGAGTAACGATGGTTCTCGGGTCTTAAAAATTAGCTACTGAAGTGTGTTGGAAAAGAGATCAATTAGCATGAAGTGATTTCTGACAAACACTTGTCAGTAGGCTTACGATTATGTCTTAGCAGATGGCAGTTTGAAAGGCTGGAGCTATCTGAAGCATGCTACTTCAGTTGATAGTCAGAACAGCAATAGGCAGCCAGTTTGCTTTGGACATGGTAAAGCAGAAGTAAAGCACAGTACCACCAGATTTTTCTAGATGCTTTTCTGTAGCTAACTTCATTTTCTGTGCTTTCAATCTCCTTAACAATTTGTGTGCAATTACAACAATTTTGCTAAATACTGCTGAAACATGTATGCTTATGTAAAACTACAACACAACAGATAACTGCATGTATACTCAAATGATAAAGTCAACTCTTCCTGTAATGGAATTCGTAAGATATTTTGAAGTTTTAAAGGTATGTTTAAGCCCTGTCAGGAAAAACATTTCCTACAGAAGACACATTTTCTGCTCAGTACAGCAGACCCTGGCGTACCCTCTGTGGTGGCTTTCTGAAACAACAGAATGCGTGGCCCGGTCTTTCCTAATGACTGCAATCTACTCATCTAGATAAAATTGGCAAGAATATTATTTTTTGTTGGCTGGATGACACACGTTTGGAGGCAGTTGGATTCATACGTGCACACAGCTCCAGAACTCCTCCAAAATGTTCATAACAAATTCCTTTGCTGAAAGCCATTGTTTTCTGTGGTTATTATAGTTTGTTCAGGATGGATGCTCCAGGGTTTTTTTGTTTTGCTTCTAAGTAAATGCAATATAACATGCATCCTCTGGGAGAAGCAAATTATGCATTGGATCATAATCAATTAACACAACAGCCTGAATAATAAAAAAAAAGGTTTGTTTTTTTTTTTTTCAGAATTTATTTTGGTTATCATGGAATCATAGAACCATTCATGTTGGAGAGACCGCTCAAGTCACCTAACCCAACCACCAGCCTATGCCAGTGACTGCTCCAGGCCACGCCACTCAGTGCAGCATCCACCTTCTTCTTCAACACCTGCAGGGACAGTGACTCCCCATTCCCTGGGCAGCTGCTCCACTGCCTCACCGCTCCTTCTGAGAAGAAATGCTTTAATTCAAACAAAACAATGAAAAGATGCATTTCAACCAGGATGTATAAATTTTAAATTATAGCCAAATTAGTAAATAAAATAATGGTTCAGTAGTTTAAAGACAAAAATTATTTTTCTTTTGAATGAACCACTGACATCCAAATAAATTTTTCCCCCAGTGCTCCTGTATCTGGAAATCTTACCCTTCAAAAACAGGTCCTTATTTATTTGAAAAATAGAAGTGATACATTTATATGTATTTAAAGCCACTCTATTTCTTCCCTCTGAATACTCTGACACTCTGTAATAGCGTCTATAATGTAGAACAGAATTCAACTGAAATGGAAAATATTTCTCACCCAGCTTTTTAAAAAAAACAAACACCTTGATATTATTTGTATGCTCTTTTATAGATATGCCTTTTTAAGACACACCACTTTTGTAGCAAAGCAGTGCACTGTGTGCTAATGAGAATCTGTCACTACGTTAGTACAGCTGGGCTTTTTCACAAAAGAACAAAAGATTGTCTTCAAAATAACAGTTGGGAAGCATGGTGTCCCCATGGCAAGCTTTCCTGATAGCTATCCAACACAGGAAAAACACACAGAAAAAGTCCATCACTACAAGCCAATCTATGAAAGTAAGAATTCCCACTTTGAAAAATAATCTGAACTACTTTGAATACCTTCAAATCTATTTCAGTAGTCTTGAAAATTCGGAAGCCAGCAATTTTGCAAGTTCCCCCCAAATGCCACATGATGCAAATAACACAATACTGGCCAGCAGCACTTCCCCAAGATGTCCCATCCCCAGCTTTCTCCACCACATCGTCACTTATGTGAAATGCATAAAAGTCTCCTTATTGATCCTTACGACAACCTCCTGGGGCTTGGAAGTTCTTCTCTTAAAGCTGGAGAATCCAAGCACACAGGAGCTAATTTCCCAATCCTGAGGTCTCAGCTAGGGGGGGTAATGTACACGTAACCCCTGAGCAGCACTACAAGAAACCCAAATATTTCACAAAGGAGCATTAAAGGTTCACTCTTCAAGTCCTATGTGAGCAGTGGCTTTTCTTAAGAGAGGTAATTACTCATGTTTGCTGGAAGTGCAGATTGGGATAATCAGTAGAGCCATAAGAAATAACTGTGTATGAAACAGAAATGGACAACAATGGGATTATTTCAGAAAAAGATTATAAAAGGATTTGCCTCAAATCCAAAAGCTTTTTTTCCAGCAGAAAACTTCTTTTCTTACATTTTCTTAATTCCATACTTAAGACAGTTCATAATTTTATTCATTTTTTTCCTGTTTTTCTTTGCAGTACTTACAACAGTTTTGAAATGAAACCTTCCTTCACTTGAAAAGCTCAACTATTTCATCACAAAATAACGCTCTTTAAACACAACACTCCAGTGCAGAAAACAATTCCCTACTTTTATTGAGTCAAAACTTTAAGTCCACTATAGACATGAAACTCTCCTGAAGAAATAAACTCGGCATTCAACAGAACAGAACATTTAATGACATCCACATTTGGCAAAACATTTTCAGCCAGCTGTGCCCAACAGAAAGACAATGCAGTTTGAAGAACTGCTAAAAGGCACATTTAGATTTGGTCAATTTTTCTAACTGCATCATACAGAAGCAATGGCTTTAATACTGCTACACAGAGCAGGACAGGGATGTTTGCCAGCAAAGAATCGAGGATGAACTTCAAGCATATGAGGAGTGTCAGTGACTTCTTTAAAAAGAAATGTATTAGTTCAGTGCGTTTTTTTTTTTTAATAAAGGATGATTAAAGGCTATCATTTCCTCTTAATGTTCTGTAATTGCTTATTTAACTCCCACTGACACTAATGGGAACAGCATGCTTAATCACCATGTGCAAAGATGAATATATCTGAACACTCAGCAGGTGGGAGCTGCCTTGCCTATGGAGTCTAACTATGAACAGAGCAGGATGTGAGCTATTGTTCTGCTGCCATTGTTTTACAGTCTGTCTAGCTATGAATACTTAACACTGTTGCTTCTAGAATATTTCTGAAAGACTTTTAAGTACCCTGTCCCATGCAAGAATAGGGAGACGCACAAAAAAGCGACTTTCTATGAACCCCAATGTACAAGTTTGTGACAGAGCCAAGAACAGAACATGAGCTTCTGCCTCCTACTTATGTGTTGAAGTTTTCCCCTTTGCACACACCTAAATTCAGCCCTTTTGTTACCCAAGCATGCTGAAGTCAGTGAAGGAACTCAGTGACTGCTGGCTCACTTCCTATCCATCTTAAGTGATGCACCTCCTTCAGGAATGGTTGATTCATAGCAGTGAAGACTGCCTATGTACAGAGCATTGAAGGAGCAGAGAGGGAAACGTAACTGTGAGTACTGCTGAGTGTGTGTCTCTCTGACCTATCATGAAAATTTCTTCTAACTGCTCTCCCTAGCTTTGTTGTTGTTACCATTTTCCTTTTTAAATTTAATTTGTCAATTATCATGCGCTGAATCATGGTAATGATTTAGTCTCATTAAATGTGTTGGATTTTCTTACTTTCACCTGTTCTTATTAAGAAACCTCCCTGTAGGCCAAGGTGAAGGGAATGTAGTCTCCGCAAGGAATGCAGAAGCCAGATGGGCACCAGCTCAATTCATTTATTGGGGGAAAAAGGGATCCTGGGACCTCAGCACCACTCTGGATAGAAATACTGCGGCACTTAGAGCATGCTAAGAATGTGAGCAAGATCATGTGTCTGGTCACTGTCAGTGCACAGGAGAGAGAATCAGTTAAGAATAGAGAAAAACCACAGTCTCTCTCACATTTTTGCAATGTCCACCAATGTACTGAGATGTTTTGGATGTCTGCCCAGCTCTCACTGAATACAAATAACTAAATAAACAAACATTAAATCCTCTTGCTTACAGTCAAGACACAAAACTGTGCCGATATCCTTGGATGACACAAATGAAAGTACCTAAGTGAAATATCCATACACCAAATAGTGGGGATGGGAAAGATACGAAAGCCAAATATGGTGCATCACTCCAGTGGTAGGACCAGGCGTGTTCAATAGTGTGAGAGCTGCTGAATGTATCTAAGAGGAGCAAAATGGAAGAAAACTATTCCTAGTGCCTACAATATATGCAGTTATGTTTCTCGGTGCTAACAATGTTGGATTAACTTTGAGGCAGTTGCCTATGGGATAACTACTTCTGGGATCTTGTTGCCAGTCTAATTTTCCAAGAGCATTAGCTAGTAATGACAGCACCTGAATGCAGAACACAGCAGAACCCAACCAGCCTGGCCCACACACTACGACCTCCTCAGTGCTGCACTGCAGTACACGTGTAAACAAAACAGGTCTTCATCAAGCAGCAGATCACACTTGAAGTGGATGGAAACCAGTTTATTACATGTGAAGAGATGACATCACTGCTCATAAGGACTGAGTGGGTAGCAGTACTCTTCCTTTGCACAAGAAAGGAAGTAGTCTCAATTTTAAGCTCTATCCATGTCTTTATGTGTCTTAAAGGCATGTGGGGCTACTCACAGCCAGCTGTTAGCTGCTGTGATACCTATGCCTGATACTTATGCCAAACCTTGCTGTGCCACAGCCCTCATTATGCACAGGACTGAACCGGACTGAATATTTCCTTACTGAACAGAAGAAAATGCATAACCAGCAGATGGTAACACTGAGTACTCTGAACTAGATGTCCTTACACTGGCACAGATCAAATAGGTGTGCTTTCTCTACGTGCTCAGGAACAAGAGGAATTATTTTAAAATAAGCATTGCATCTCATCCATGAAGACATCTAGAGAAGATTAAAAGAACAAAGCAAACCACTATGCAGGCAAAAACCTGACTGGTAGAGTGTATAAAATTAATAGGAAATGATCACTGCAGACTTTTGTTTCCCTGTTCATTTAGCTGTGCTCAGTTCCATTTGACAGCAGGATTTGATTTATTATCTGACAGAGCAATCTGTGTCGTCTCTCAAGTCTAAAATCATTCCACCATTCCTGGCTTTCCTTCTTAAACTGTGAAATACCAACAAGTAGCTAGAGAACAGTTGATAAAACCTTAAATGAGGCTATTAGAAATTATGTCTTTTCAGAAACGTGCAAATTAGTCAACAGCTTGCTTTACGTTAGTGAAAGTTCCAGCTACAGCATGCGTGCATCTATTCCACTGAGAAGTGCAACAACTGCTCTTCAGCCCACTGAAAACCAAAGCCTAAAGCTTCATATTAGTCAACCTGTGCATCCACCAGGAAAGAATTATCTGTATGTGGAGTCCTGGGACTAGAGCTAAATATCTTCACAAGGAACAAGCAAAGGAAGAACTACCATATACAAGATACTATTTGGTAAAAGACACAACAACAGTGTAGTTCCAAACATCTCAGAGATTCTGGGAAATATGCAGTTTAAGTATGCTTACTACCCCAGTCGTACTTCAAAGAAGAGATTAACTAAGGAGATATTCTTTGAAGCAAGGGGATACGCAGCCAGCTGGAGTCTACCCCCTCACAATGCGGCTTTCCCAAATCCACTTGGATGATGAATTTGGCCTGTTCTGAGAGTCATCTGCCTGTGATAGCAGGGGAAAACATTCTGTTTTTTCTATCATTTCTGTAGCTATGCTCACCCACATATGCAGTCATGGGAAATCGCATGAATCAGACAGCTCCCCTTTTTATTAAAGGCTGAGGGAAATCTGGAAATTAAAACAATCATCACTGAAGGAATCATGGAACAAAAGTTTTAAATTTCAGAATATGTCAGCATTGATATGCCTTGGGAAATGTTGCATTTTTCATTATTATCTTGGACTACTGTCATTCCTCTTCAGCAATTCTAATTACTTCATTCTTAGCAAGAGACTATTTAATATCAAGAACAAAATTTGTTTTCAGAAGCCTACAACTCAGCCTTACATAAGAATGTCTTACACAGAGCTCTTCATGCTCTCACTTCACGTGGCCAGGCCCCACTATCAGAGCGCTCTCCCTCCAGCACAGCCTGCTGACAATGGGGGCAAGGAGGTGCAGCTTCTCTCACCTGTGCGTGTTTTGAGCTCTGTCACACAGTATGCCTAAATGTACGTTGCAGTGGTGTGGGCACATCTTGAAGGGAAGCTCTTCTCCCAAGAGCTGACGTTCCGAAAGGAAAACCAACATCACTCAGTAGAAAATGCCTAAAAATATCTATTTTAGAGTGATTATTCAATAAAGAACAAATTAACTTCCCCATGTTTTCCCGGCAATTGAGATACTTCTGTTCATCACGCCTCTTGGCTGCCCCTATGTTTTTCATACCACCACACAACCAGCAGTAGTTACCAACAAGCTTTCTGCTGCCCCAACTCCATCAAATGACAAACTGAGAACTCAGCCCAAAACAAGGTGAGAAAGAGTCCTCAAATAAGGGAGCAATCGGTGCGGTAACAAGCTGAGGTTTCTTGCCGCTTCGCGGCGGTGGCTTCCCTCGCTTGCTGTAGGGCGCGAAGCCATGGAACACAACGCACGGCCGGCGCCGCGCGGCCCCCAGCGGACCGCTTCTGCTCCACGCACGCCGCCCCTTGGGGCGAGCCTCCGGCCCGGCCCCTCCCTCCGCCCGCCGGGGCGGGGCCAGGAGCGGCGCGTGGCGCGCGGCACAGGCGGGCC